>JABWTJ010000172.1:1149727-1594873 GCA_016801875.1 Solanum sitiens
TATTTTCCTATTAATGAACATATAATAAAAAAATATGACAGGTAATTTGAGAATTTTAAATAGTGTAAATCATGTCAAAAATAATAGACAATATCTCTTAATTACTATTTTCCTATTATAAAAATTATAACAAATAATAAATACGACAGATAATTTAAAATCGAAGAGGTATCTTTTTTTAGGAATATAAGAATATATAGCTGCAATTTTTGGCTTCTTTAGGTTATTATTGCATAATTTATAGTATATGCAATTATTGAAGAATAAAGATACACATGAACAAACATTCTTTCATTTTGGCATTATGAAAAATCAAGTGCTTATTGATTGGGATTTTTTAAATATATATATATATATATATATATATATATATATATATATATATTATTTATTTATTTTTGAGAGAGAATGTTTTTAAATTTGTCCCTAAATTTTATTTATATATTTGAATTACTGTTTATTGTTTATTAATTCTTATTGAGGATAACTATAAAGTACTCATGTTACATATTTTCAATTCAAATTTTTAAAAAGGAAATCAAATATTGTCTGATTAAATATGTATATTAAAAGTTTTTTTTTTCTATTTGGCCGTACATGAGTTTTACGATATATATATATATAAATAAATGTGTATATTAATAGATGCGACATATTTAAATAGTTAATTAATTACGTAATAAATACTTTGAGAATGCACATAGTAATTTTAAAAATTGAAATCAAAATGCTCAATATAAATACTTTATTATATATTTAAGTGTTAAATAATATTTAATTTTCATATACTGATAAGTTAAAAGAAAATCATATCTCATTGTAGCTGAGTTAGTATAGGTAGAATACAATTTTTTGTGGGAAAACAATAAAATAAAAATTAAAAGAATCATACTATACTATATAAAAAAAAAATGGATCGATTTTTTATTATAGAGTGATAGAACAATAAGCAAAAGGAATTTCTTTTATATTTCCATTTGGGAAACAGAATAAAGTATTTTAAATTTTAGTAAAAGTTGTAAAAAAGGATAAGAATATTATAATTTAATATAATATAATTCTGAATTAACAAAAAAGAGAAAAGACGATCCATCATTTCAGTGTCCTTCCTGCCTGCAGAATTTTGTGATGCAACATTTTTTCTGTAAAAGATTTTACTCTTTACTGACCATATCTCTGATTAAATTATTTTACTTCAAAAAAAATAATTAATTTAGTGTACTTAATACAAGAATATATTGTAACATTTGCCAAATGGATCTTTGAAATTTAACTGAATCGATCGAACCAAATCTAATCGAATCTCGTGTCTTAAATTCATATACTATGCGCAAAAATTCAAGAAAAAATTGGTTATACATAGTCTTATTTTGATTTGTTGCTTATGATTGTTTCACGAGTTTCGAACTCGTAAGTAAATTAGTTCATATGGGAGATCTACAAAGTAGTTTGGGTATAAAAAAAAATTTAATTTCAATTTCGATATTATTGAAGTTGGTCTTGAAGAAGTGATGCTTGCGAAAGCTATAGCCTTTTCTTCATTTTTCTAATTCCTTAGATAAGGTTCGTGCTAGTCTGGTTAAAATAAGAGAGACATTTTATTTCGTCATTAATATCTATTTGTTTTAGCCTTAATTTTTCTAACTCTGTTTAAATTTGAATTAATTGAGTCCAATTGGCTTCTAATGTGTCATTTTTTATTTTCTCTAGAGTAAGTATTGAATATTCAAACTTCATCCAATATTATGAGGAAGCAATTAGTTTTCTTCTATTTTTAATCGATTATTTTAACATTTGATTTTTTGAAAAAATACATTAATTGTGGATGTATTATACAAATTCAGATTCATCGCACTCAATAATGATATTTCAATACTTAGTTTTTATAAGAAAATTCTAAAATAAATATCAAACGTTATGTTAAAAAAAATTAGATGAAATTTTTGTGAAATCGAAACGGAAGGGAAAAAGCCAAAAGAAAGAACAAAAACAACTCCCTTTGAAAATTTGGAGTTTTGCAAATTTTGCTAACATTTACACTCAAATACAAAGAGCCGTTGTGCACAGAAAAATTCACACTCACAAAAGTTCAGGAAAATATAGATGTATTTGCGAAAATTGTTTTTTTTGGTTTTAATTTATTTATTTTATTTAAGCTAACGTATTTGATATCGTGTAGAATGTGAGTCCGTCACGCAAGACATATGTGTCAGTGTCATTCGATAAAAAGTATATTTATATTATAGAGTTTGTTGTTGGTTTTTTCATTCAGTGTGCTGTGTTGAAAATATAATCAAATAATAAAAATATATTTTCTTTAACAGTCTATGAAAAAAATCAGGGCTCGCACGTGAGATGCACTATAGAAAATATAATCAAATCATTAAAGTGTGTATTCTCTAACAATTTAAATTTTTAGATGAGATGATCACACTTTAACATGTGATTCAATATTATTGTCCGATTAAGTTTACATTTGTATTAAAAACTTCTATATTGAAAGATAAAAATGCTCGTTATCATTGATAAATCCATATATGAAACTTTTAATTTAACGCGAATGAATACTTATCATTATATCACAACGTTAGTTATGTTTTTATAGAGATGATAGATATAGCATGTGACAAAGAGGACAGGGATAGAAGTCAGCTTGTCAAGTCACTGTTCTTCGTTTCAAAAATAAAAAAAAAATTATATATATTTTTTATCTTTTGTGTTTTTTTTTCACAGTATTTAACATTAAATCACATCATCTCACATTTCAGAGTTAAAAAGCAAATTCACTTATTCAGTTTTGCTTCATCCTACACTTCTCCCTTTTCTCTGTAAGTAAAGTCTTCAACTTTTTTCTCTTTTCAATCTTTGTGTGTTTGCATTTGTTTTGTTTGTAAAAATGTCTCTCTTCCCTTTTTTAAAGACACCCACATTTGCTTTTCTTTGTATTTTAATGAGTTAAAGTGAAGAAAAAAGGCAAAATTAGTGTAAAAAATGGAATCTTCATACACCCCATTTGCTTTTCTTTGTTTTTTAATGAGTTAAAGTGAAGAAAAATGGGAAAATTAGTGAAAAAAATGGAATCTTGAAACACCCCATTTGCTTATCTTTGATTTTAATGAGTTAAAACTAAAGGAAAGATGGAAAAGGAGTTGAAAAAGATAGAATCTTGAAACTAATTTTAGTCTTTTTAAACCCTCCCACATTTGCCTATTTTTATATTTGTGTTTGTAGTTTTGTGTTTATATATTAGTGTTTCCTTTTGTAGAACTTTTGAAGATATGACTAAAGATGAAGACTTTAAGCTACTCAAGATTCAGGTATGTTTTACCCCTTTGTAAAAAGTTGTGTTTTTTTTCTGTTTTCTTGAAAAGTTATTTGCTTGTTTGTAGCCCCTTTTTGGTTTTTGTTTATAATTGTTTAAGCACATTTTCTTGTTTTTTTAGACTTGTGAGCTCAGAGTTAACATACATTGTGATGGTTGCAAGCAGAAAGTGAAGAAGCTCCTTCAGAGAATTGAAGGTGCTTTACTTTTTTTTCAATTTTTTATTTTGAGATTATTTTAAAGATTTGAGCTTTTTCTTAGTTTTATTCTTGATAGTTCACTAACAACTTTTTCTTGCATTTTGGGATGAAATGGTTTTACTTTTTGATTGTGAAGATTTTAGCTTTTGTAGTTTCATTCATGAAAGTTCATCAGCTACTCTTTTTTGCATATTGGGATTAATTAGTTGTTAATTGAGTGATTAGTGTTTCATTAAGTATTCTATGTCACAAAAAGAATAGAACTCTATGTTGTTTGATGATTTTTTTACCCACTGTCCTAAGGCTTTTGGGGTTTAATTAATGTTAAACATGATTGTCTTTTGACATAACTTTTGTCACTATTTGAAGATTATTGTAAAGATTGTGCCTTTTCTTAGTTTTTGTTTGTCTGGTGTTCACAAACATCTTATTTTTTGCATTTTGAGATGATATAATCAATTAATTGAAGTAAATTTTGTTTTATTAAGTAATCATGTCATTGAAAGACTAGATTTTGATGTTTTTGATGATTTTTATCTCAACTTCCTTTTGAAAGTTTGAGCCTATGTTATGTTTTTCTAATGGTTTTTATGAACTTTTATTTGCCTTGATTATTGCCTTTAGTTGTTGATTGATCTTGAAGAGTTTTGTTTGATTGACATAGGTGTATACCAAGTAAACATAGACTTTGAGCATCAAAAAGTGACTGTGTATGGTAGTGTTGATTCTGATACTTTGATTAGAAGATTAGTTAAGGCTCGTAAGCATGCGGAGCTTTGGTCTCCGAATAACCCTAATCAAACTCAGAAACAACAAAATCCTATCTGCATCAAAGATAACAACAAGAACAAGCAAAATCAAAAGCAACAAGGTTTACTCAAGAATCAGCACCAGCAAAAGTTCAATCTTGTACCAGAGGAAATGGATTATCTCGATGAGGATGATGAGGACGATGATTGTTATCCCGAGGAAGAGATGAGGTTTGTGAGAGATGGACCAAGACAAATGGCTATTCTTAGACAACAAGCAGAAGCGAATAACAAGAAAGCTATGGCGGCTGCTATTGCTGCTAATGGGAAAGGTAGCAACAACAACGTTGCTGGTCATGGCAAGAAAACTGGCCCTAGTCCGAATATGCCAATGAAGGCAAACCCCGGAGGCGGTGGCATTGACCAAAGAGCAATTCATGCTATGAAAATGAACATGAATGGTGCTGCTTCTGCTGCTCAATTAGGTCCAAATGTCAACCTCAACGAGGCTGCGAAAATGGGAATGATGGGAGGAAACGACTTAAACGCAATGATGAATCTCGCTGGTTTTCATGGGAATAACAACAATGGTACTACTTCTACTACTAACAATAACAACAACAACGCTGCTGCATTCTTGAACGCGAGTGGATTTCAAGGTCATCAAAACAATGCTATACCGGGATCTTTATCCACCGGTGGTCATCATCATCCTTCCTCTGCCTCGATGCTAATGAACATGAACAACGGAGGCCAACAACAACAGTACAATCCATCACAAATGCTAATGAATTTTCAAAACAGGCATGCTATGCAACATCAACAACAACAACCACCTCAGATGATGTACAATCGATCACCTTTCATTCCCCCAGCCACCGGTTATTACTATAATACCAACAACAATTATGGCCAAGTCCCTTGCACTACTTATGCTGATCCTTATTATTACACTTCTGCTGCTGCTGCTGCTAATGCTGATCAATCTGCCACTAATACTCATATGTTTAGTGATGAGAATCCTAGTAGTTGTAGTATTATGTGAAGTCTCTTTTTAGTGTGTATTTTGTTGTGATGTGGGAATTGAAGTAATGGTCTGAGGATGATGAGGAGTATTTTAGGTCCTCAATCTTTTTTATATTTAACATCAGATGATACATGATGTTTAATATGTATTTTCTAGCTACTTGCTACAATTCTATATATTGTTGTATAATTCTCCTTATTTTAGTAGTTTGTATTATTATTATTATTAAGATAGTGGATGTTCATGTTTTATTAACAATTTTGTATTTTAGAGGATTATATTTTCAACTAAGACTTCATGTTGCATTGGTATGTACTTTACCTTCAATCGAAGTGTTTGTCTTGATTTCAAGTCTTGAGTATAAAAACGTCATTCCGCAACGTGAATTAGTCCATGGTATGTTTAGTGGTTTTGAGCAATGTAGAGTCAACTTAGACATGATGTTGAGTGTTTTGGTATTAAAAAATGATTGTGGTGTAGTAGTACGTACTTATTTATTATTAATCGAGATAGAGGTCTTGAATATGAGTCTTGAGTAAGTTATACCTCTCATGAAATTTTGCAGTGTGAATTAGACCTCAATATGAATATCGTAAGTCGGATAACCAACATATAAATGGGAGTTTGAAGGGACAAGTTGTGACATTGGGCAATGTAAAGGTTGTAAGAATTTTAGTTTGTTTTGTTTGTACTGCAAAAATATTAATATGGGGAATGGTTTGTTAGGTGGATTGGCACGCGCAAATCACGTGGTTGCTATGAAATTTATGTCACCTTAATAATATATATATATATGGACCACATAATAAAGTTAAAGAAATGCTAGGGTGTGTGTATATATTTGTATCTTGTAATAAAGTTTACTTCAGTGGATCTTCTAAAAAAAAAAGCGCTACTTCAGCCTTAACTACAACTACATTACGCAAGCCCCGCCGATACCTACCTATAGAGTAAAATTCTAATAAAAAAGTACCAGGTATTTTACTAGTAGTTGAGAGTAGGACATAACTATCTAGGTACACTTTCCAACAAGTGGATTGATCATTTGGGAACCACTCCATCTTTTACATAACTAGGTTTTTTTTGGCTTGTTTTATAACTAATCTCGTGAAATATCACTATTCATGAATGATTACGGTGGTTTGGAAATGATATGGTTGACAGTTGTGATTGTGTAGTCAAAACTGGTTGTATGGGAGGTTGACGATAATATAGTGGAAGGGGTGGAGCGATGATGATGTTTAACGGTTGTGCTTGTGTGGAGAGAGTTGATGATGGAGGTGATTAATAGTAATACTGAGTTGTAGAGATAGGGGTGTTTAAACGATTGTAATAAATAAAGTAGAGTGAATTGTTATATTTGCATTAGTTTTTTAAAGCAATGTTTTCCATAATTGTAAGATTTAAAATTTGAGTGATTTAAGATTTTATTAAGAGTTAATATGTGGTTGTGAATGAAAAAAATACACTTTTAATAAGTTGATGTATCAATTATTAAGATTTATACTTCAATTAAATGGAAACAAATTGTGCCTTACTCTCTTATGTGCGCTCTCAATAAAGGGTCATTTGCACTTTCAAGTTTCACCTCTACTTTATGTTGATCTCTAATTTTTACACGAAGCATAAGTTTGTATTTGTCCTCGTAATATTTCACAAGTTATGGTTCGAATCTTTGAAGAACTTATACCCCACTAGACATAAGTTCGGTTTGAAGTGTAAAAATCAAAAATCGATTTATTTGAAAGACATTTGAAGGGCCCAATTAAATTCTCTAGGTCAAGCCCACTCAAAGGTATAAAAGAACTTCTAGCCCATTATCTGAGAATTTTGGGCCCAATTTGGGTCTACAACATCCTCGTTGGACCCAGAAACTTTGATCCATGTTGAAATCTTAGAGCCCAATGCTAACCCACTTAATTAATGAGAATTGGCCCATCTGAATTTTGAGTTATATATATATATTTAACACTAGAAAATTCTTTTATAATTTTATTTGATTGATTGTGCAAATATTTTTTAATACAATTAGTGTATTGAACATAAGGATAAAGTATGTATACCTAACAAAAAATTAGGTAGCTCGTGCGCTAAGTATTTTACGTTCAAATATGGTTTTAAAAGAGACTCACCTTAAGGGGTGTGACGTAGACAATCTGCCCTAATATAAACATTAGCGATTGTTTTCATGACTCAAATCCATCAAATGCATGACCTACAGGTCACAAAAAAAATAACTTTACTATTACTACAAGGCTTGAGCCGTAATAACAAAATGGGAATAATATTTTTTGTATTCTAAGAAATTTTTTGGTTGGTAAGTGCAATATTGACTACAAGAGACAAGAAGTTGGTGAAGAATTTATATAGGCTAAAGTGCTTAACACATTGGAAATCCACAATGTATTAATTTAGCTATCTAGTTAAATGAAGTTGGACAATTCCAGAACAGAAAATTCAAAACCATGGGGTGTGGTGGGATGACTGGAATCGGAGAATCGAGTTCGAATTTTCACTATAATTTTTTCTATTGGAAGTATCGCTCTTAGAAATGAGTGAATTTTATTAGTTGAGCTTTAATACAAATATTGAATATCGAGTGAACAAAAATTATAGAAAAAGATTAAATTGATCACTTGATGTTCAGTATTCATATTGCATCGGTAGAAAAATAAGTCATGATTTCTGATTGAATAAATTGAAATCAGTGGGCTTAGTATACATTCATGAATTATTATCAATAAAATGCAATGATGATCAACAATATTAGTAGTTAAAAAAGAAGGGTATTATTTTTTTTGAAGAAATGTATTTTTTGGTGAAATTTTAAATTCTAACAATAAAATTGTGAGGCAAACGATATTGTTAAATTATATAGTTATTGACAATACATTCATGAATTATTGTCAATAACTATTTTTTATGAAATAATTCATGACGTTTATATCGATAATACCGTAACTTAAGTCTAATTATTTGAGTCATCCATGTACATACATAATCCAACTCTTTAAGTCAAGATAAGAGGTCCCACCTCAAGAAAATGTTCATCTATTAAGTAAACGTCAAAGTGTTATTAGATAGTTCCTCGAGTTTCACTTAGTGAGCAATGAGGTGGATAAATAAAATTATGAGAGATTAATTTAAAATTTTCCAATAAAACGTGCACGTCCAAATATAATTTTCATTTTCAAATATTATTTTTCAATTTCACTTTTATGAATAATATTTTTTTTTTTTAAAAATATCATTAAATCTATGTTGAGACACGTACTTAGTAATGCTACTATTGTGATTCACTATAGTATTCACATAGTGAACTTTTACTAATAAAATTTAAAATATATAAAATGTCAAGAAGGTTAGCTTTACTTGCTACACCATATTTCGTACATCTTAAATATACAATATAATTTTACATGATTATGATATTCTCATACAATAATCCTATTTTAAAATATACAATATAAATTTCTGTCCGATATGAATCCTTACTTTTACTTGGCTATGACATGTCCCATACTGTTACATCAACAAATAATATATATAGTTTTTAAATGGCTACGGCATGTTTATACAATAATTCTATCTTAAATATACAATATAATTTTTTTAAGGAATATGAACCTCTTACTTTTTACTTGACTACGCCACGTTCCACTGTTACATCTTTTACTCATAAGACTAGATTTTTCAACAATGGTCCAGAAGAGAGGGCATTTTTTTTTCCTTTGTATGATTTGACAATATTTTTGTGTGGAAAATGGGTATATATATATATAAAGAAACTCAAAAGTAAGCAAGAAAAGGCATGAAGAAATTCCCAATCAAAAGATTAATGGTACTAAAAGAGTCCACATGACTCATCTAATTATCATAAATGGTAAAATCACATCTCATCACAAGTACTAAAAGAGTCCACTTTTTTTATTATTAACCTGGGTTGTAGTGTAGTGATGAAATTGTTCCATTATTAGGGGTATTGAATTCGAGTCCTGAATATGAAGAAAATCTTATTGAAAACATCACCTTAATAGGGTCTGCATTGTGTGATTCATATTTAACAGAAACTCCAATACAAATTCAGAACATCAAATACAAATCCAAAAAAAAAAAAAAAGATTGATTTGATTTTCATTTTAACTTATATTTATAAGAAATGTTTGTACATATACGCATTATGTCAAAACGGTTAGGTTTGATTAAATTCAATGGGCGAACCACCTTAGGGGCAAAGCTAACACCCTTTCGTCGAAACATTTCATTCTATACATATGCAAATAAGGTGTGCATAAATTGATTCGAACATTACCACTATCATAAACTTGTTTATGGACTTCGAAAGTTGAAACCTAATAACTAAGAATAAATTAATTGGATTGAATTAGGTCCTAAATATTTAATAAAATATATTTTTATATACGCAACTTTGTTTTCCACATCGTACACTATTTAGTAATTATGACTTTAATGGTCCTTTTCTAAATATTTGTCGGTAATTTACTTTTAAGAATATAATACTATTCTATTTTAGATGGTGGAGAATTGAATTTGCATAGAAGCAAAAGGGAATGTAAATACTCTTTTCGTCTTAATTTGTTTATTCTGATTTTAATGAAAAAATTTTATATTTTTAATAATACAATTAAAAATTCTTCCACTTTAATAAAGATCTTTTACGAATTATAAAAAAACGATATGATAGATAATTTGAGGCGAAAGATGTAGTTGGTGAGTCAACTAAATTGTTATAATTCGTGGAATAAATTATATTCTCATCATCATGTTCATATACTAGTTGCAAGAAATTCGAGTATAACTTTACAATGCCATTAATATAACGTAACTTCGATCCAATAATAACCATACGTTTCAGATTCTATATAGTTAATTTGGTCAAAAGAAAATTTCCAATATTATTATTTTAAATATGTCCGGTCAAAGTTAAATTATTTGACTCTCGAAAAATGAAAAATAAGAGGGAGTAAAAAGTTAAGAGAATATTTTTAAAAAAAATTAAAAATTTAACAAACAATAAAAAAATATGATAAACAAATTAAATACAGGGAACTAACGGTTAAAGTGAATGATGATTGGTGTGATGTAAAGGTGAGAATGTATATTACTTGCGCGTGAGTGAGTGGTAAATATTTTTTTTAATTAAAGGTTTAGAATTTGAGTCTGTCGAAGTACATAATCGCTTTTATTAGGAAATATTTTACCTCTCAATGTGAGACTTTCAGATGTAAATTTAAATTAAGTCGAATTAGTATATAGAAATCAATAATGAGTGGGAAAAATACATCAACTTATATTGAATAAACTTGGATTATATAAATTTAGGATATTAATTGGTTAAATTAAAAAATTAAAAAAAAATTGTTGAATACTTCATAAGATAGTTTTCAAGAAATCAATAAAGATTTGACCATGATTTTATTTTATTGTATGATAAATCATTTTAAGCAACTAATTGTTTTGTCAACTACTATTAATTGGCTAATAAAAAATAATTGTGTTACGCATGGCCTCAATAATACTATACTAAATATTATTTTAACTTTTTTGTGATTAAAGAACTCTTTTTTACAGTTCTATATATGTCAAATGAATTTTGAAGTTTATCTTAAATCACTCAAAGTAATTGACAATGATTTTTTAGTTTAACTTATTTTTTTAATGATCTTTGATTTGAACAATTACTTAAAAATTAATTTTAAATTCAACTTGCTAATAAAACAAGTACATTTTTTTTGTTCAAACTTATGTTGAATGATAAAAAAATAATTTCTATCAATTACGTATTAAAATATTGTCTTTGTAAACACGAAATTCCTTAAAAGTGATTGTGATATTTTGTCAAAATAATATTTTTTTCTTATCTACTATACACGTGAATTATCATATTTGTAACACGAAAAAAATAATTTTAATTTTAACTCAATCAAAAAGTAACGTCTAACACATGATAATAATTTATTTTAAGTTCATATATTAGGTTTAAATTCTCATCGATATGCGATTTAACAATAGTATGTGATGAAACCATAAAATTAATTATAAAGAAAAAAGGGCTTAATTTCAAGTATCATTCCAAAAAAAATTGCAAAGAAAATTGTAAAAGCCTATAATACTTCAACGTATTTTTTTCCTTTTTAATCATATTTTTCAGAGTTAAATAGTATGAATATTGATCTACATAAATAATTTTTTAAAATTTTTATATCATAAATATGAATAGAAAGTATTTAAAAATAATTTTCAAGTACCTAAATTAAAAAAATTTAAATACTAATTTAACTTTTAAAATTAATTAAATTAACTCCTTAAAAAAATAAAAGCACATCAAAAAATACAACTACTAAAAAAGAAATTTCATGTGATAGGGTCATGGATCATTCAATGAATTTAATTATTTTCAAACTAATTTAAATGTAAGAGTTAATTGTAGTCAACATGAAAGAATAAATGAAAATTTTCGTTTTTTTGTTATTTCTAAATAAATAAAATTATACAATTAGATTGTATTTATATTTATACATGACATCTAATGGTAAATTCTAAGAAAATAGAATATTTTCTAAGTCAAATAGAAAAGGAAAAATATCAAAAGAATATTTATTGACAAAATTAGAAAAAGAAAAAAAATATCTCTATATCTTTTATATATGCGCAGATTATATAAAAATAAATCCAATACAATAAAATATATTTTTCACTATTATCTTTTTCTTAAATGAATCTTTCTAAATATAAAATAATTAAAGAATTTTAAATAAATAAAAATGCAAAATTACCTCGTTTCTAACAAGTCTTTCAAATAAAACCAAAAAACAAGTCATTTTTTCAACAGATATTTTATTTTCATATATTATATTATATAAAACTAAAATATCAAAGTAAAAGACAAAAACAATCTGAAACTTTTTTTATAACCTCAACTTTTTCGGAGACATCGAAGCCCACCTTATTTCCCTCAAGAAAGTGACAAAAATGACCCTTAATATTTTTGGAATAAATTTAAATTAGTCTTTTACGTTTAATTTTAATCTTTTAAAATTATTAATAGCAAGTATTTTATTTTTTTTTTGCAATTTTTGTCAAATATTTAAACAAATTAAGAAAAATAAATAAATTAGAAATGCTAATAAAATCCTATCAAATTAAGAAATACAAAAGGAAAAAAAAGTGCTAACCTACACATAAAAAAAATGATAAAAACAATATAAATTGCACTAGAATTTAGAAATGTACTCCCTCTGTTCCTGATTACTTATCCAATTTCTTTTGTTGCTAGTATATTTTCACTCGTTTATTTTGACAAATTAAAAAAAATGATTTTTTTATCTATTACCCTCTATTAGTTAATTTTAAAAAATGGAAAACTTCTTAAAATTTTTACATTTTTAATTCATTTACTTTATAATTAATAGAAGTAAATCGTAAACTTAATACATCAATTTTTATTTTTTTAATAGGATATGCCAATTCAGAAGAGGTGAAGTAATTAGAGACATGAAAAGTATAACACAAACTACAAAAATTGACCTTCAAGTTCCCAATATATTTATTTTTTCACAATTTTTGTTAAATCTAACCAAAAGAGTTAAATATTCTATCTGTTTAATGATAAATATTTACTATTGACTTGACTCACACTTTAAGAAATAACAATAAATATAATATAATTATATTATTTTTGAAATATATTAAATTTAATGCTTTGACTTACATAATATTAAATAATTTTTAATGTCAAAGATAAAATATACACAAAAAGGGAAATAATATTATTCTTAATAGAATGTGAATAAGTAAAGATAGACATAAAATATACACAAAAAGGTAACTTATATTAATATAGTGTGAATAAGTAAAGATGGACAGAAACTTATATTATTTTTAATATACACATAAAAAATAATTGTTATCATCACATTAAACCAAAAAAAAAAAAAAAAACTCTCAATTTTTAATACTATAAATTAAGTTCTTTTCATGGTTCTTCTTTTCTTCTTGTGAACTCAAAAACCAAAATTTTGTCCTTTATATATTCTACACAAATCCTTCAATTCTTTCTTATCTATCCCCACCCCCACCCACCCCCACCCCCACCCCACCCCACCCCTTTCTTCTTAAAACATCAAGAAGAAGAAAGAGGGGTGTTTTTGGTGACTTTGGTCCTCAAATATATTTAAAAAAATGATGAACAAAATGTTGTTTTTGGTGTATTTAATTAATTTCTTGGGAATTTTCATGGTTTCAACAATGGCAAAAGATTCTAATGATCAATTAATGACTCTTTCAAAATTAAAAATGTTTGTTGATGAACTCCAAGACATGCCAAGAATCAAAGGTTATGATGTTATCAATGGTGTTCATGTTCCTAAATCTCTCAAGATTGGCATGTACCAAAAAAAATGGGTAAGTAACTCTTTACGATTTTTTATAGTTAATTTCGTAGCTAATAATTTATTTTTGAATGATTTGTTGGTTATAAATAGAATTAGAAATCGAAATTTGTTATTTAGCTACAAAATTCGTTTGTCATTAATTTGTATTGTCTTTGAGAATTATAAGTTGTGTGAGGATTTTATTATGAGTCAAATTTTTTTTCCTCTAGTCCATTTTAAATGAAGTATTGAGATTTTTTTTTAATAATTCAAATTAAGTAAAAAGAAATAATTAAATTTCTAGAGATTCTTTGGACTTTTTTCTTTCTTTCATATTTAGTAAGTGAATAGTTTATAAATAATAAAAAATGTAATAAAAAAATAGTCTTTAATTAATTTCTTTTTAAGAAATGTATAAATATTCAATCAACTCACTTAATAGACTAGAGAAAGTATTGTATAAAATAAATTAACTAGAGTAATTTCCATTTTGTCTAAAAAAATTTAATTTGATATTCGATATTTGTTTTGAAAAATAGTAAATTAGAGAAATCGTGTTGGGAAGAGTTGATATGGAGAATTATTAGCATAAACCACTCTAATTAAGATATCTATTTCTGAATTCGAACTTTGATTTTTTTAATAAAATGATGAAATATTTACCGCTCTATCGGTTGCGTGTGTCGTATTTTTTACTTTTCATCACCATTGTGTTTTTTACTTTTAGCCACTTTTTAAAACTTTTTTCACTCACAAAGACACAAAACATGTAGTGGTTCACGAGGTTCATAGTTTTGTGATTTTAGCAATTTGAATTAATTCTGAGTAACCAATAATTGAGACAAAATGATAATTCCTATAAACATGAAAATGATAGGGGAATATTTAAAATATTTTATTAATTATTAAATTGATATTTTTTTAGCTAAAGATGTATCAGAAACAAATTTTCATCATAAAAATAAGATAAAATTTATGACATTCTACCCCATTTCAACCCCACCCCCACCCCACCCTAAATGTGTTCGAGTTCTGAAAATGAATTCATTTTAGATAGAATTTTATTATGTGAATTTAAATTATTTAATTCTAAAATAAATATCGAAGAGTGATTAAAAAAAATATGTATCTAAATATGTATCTAAGTTTTAAGAGTAAAATAACTTTGAATTGTAATAAAGTGACCTCCAACTAGACATTTATCATTAAAAAATTTGCTAATATTTAATTTGTACCTAATGTTTTTATCTACCAAGTGTGGAAAAAGTTACTCTCAACCTTAATTAGCACTTTAAAATAAATATTACAAGAACTAATTTCTTTGTTATTTTTTATGTCCAAAGTCCAGATCATATGTCCACTTACATCACTTATCTTTAATTCTTAATCATTACTTTGGAATAAAATTTTATGTGTACTTGAGAATGGAGAAAAATATTATTCATAAAGTACTCTTATTAGTAACTAATATAAAAAAAAATTCATTCTTTCTTTGTTATTTAATCTAACTTTATGCTATACTTTAATTTAGTATAGTAATTCAATCATCATCTATATATATATAAATCTCATTCTACCTTTTAACTCGATGTTTTTCTATTTGAGTCGTAAAAATAAAATCACGTTTAATAAGAAAGTGCTTTACTTCTTAATATTAAATATTTTAATGACCTGCTATATATTGTCAGTATATAGAAATTAAACGTTATTTTTTTGCTTTTGTAGAAATTCCATAGGGATCTTCCAGCAAGTGAAGTGTTTGCATATGGTACATCGCGGCACACAGCAACAGTCCCTGGTCCTACGATCGAGGCCATTTATGGAGTTGACTCTTATATTACGTGGCGGAATCACCTCCCTTCAAAGCACATACTTCCATGGGACCCATCAATTCCAATTGCTACAACTACTTTTAAAAAAGGGATCCCAACTGTGGTGCACCTACATGGTGGAATTGATGAACCACAAAGTGATGGTCACTCTGAGGCATGGTTCACTAAAAATTTCAATCATCATGGACCAAAATGGACTACAAAAACCTATCATTATCATAACTATCAACATCCAGGTACAATGTGGTACCACGATCACGCGATGGGGTTGACTAGGGTCAACATTCTAGCTGGTCTTATGGGTGCCTATGTTATACAACAACCAAATGTTGAGGGGCCACTAGGGTTGATATATGGTGAAGAGTATGATCGTCCTTTGGTTGTTTTTGATCGTGGTTTTAGATCAGATGGTTCGATTTACATGAACTCTACTGGTAACAATCCTTCTATACATCCTCAGTGGCAACCTGAATATTTTGGTGATGCGATTATAGTCAATGGAAAAGCATGGCCTTACATGAATGTGAAACGAAGGAAGTATCGATTCAGGATCATCAATGCAAGTAACGCCAGGTTTTTCAAATTCTTCTTCACTAATAACATGTCGTTTATACACGTGGCGTCTGATTCAGCTTATCATGAAAGTCCGGTAGAGCTCCATGACTTACTATTAGCTCCATCCGAAATAGCTGATGTGATTGTTGACTTTTCAAAGTCAAAGTCCGTGATTTTAGCCAATGATGCTGCGTATCCTTATCCGTCTGGCGATTCGGTCAACGAAGAAAACAGTAAGGTAATGAAATTCATTATCAACTCGGATCACGAGGTTGAAACAGGGCACATTCCGCATAAACTGATAACATATAGGCCTCCAGACATATCAACAGCTTCAAATACAAGGTACATTGCTTTTTACGAGTATGCTAGTGATATCGATGAGCCTACACATCTATATATCAATGGAAAATCGTATGAGGCGCCCGTGACAGAGATGCCAAGAGTAGGGACTAGTGAGATTTGGAACATCATTAATCTAACTGAAGATAATCATCCATTGCACATACATTTAGGTCTATTTGTTGTGTTGGAACAAATAGAATTGGTCAATATTGAAGAGTTTAAAGGTTGTATGATGAAATTGAATGATGCAATTAAGTGCAAAATTGATAAGTATTCACATGGAAAAAGGACTAAAGTGGTTATTCATGAGAAAGGGTGGAAAAATGTGTATAAAATGATGCCTGGATATGTTACAAAAATATTTGTGAAATTTTCTTTGATTCATTCAAATGAATCATATCCATTTGATGCAACAGCAGAGCCTGGCTATGTTTATCATTGTCATGTAAGTGTTTCTTATTCTTCTAACTTTTTCTTATTCGGTTCGTATTGGAGCACTGATTAATCTGGATTCTCGTAACATAAGACCTATTAAAGGGGAAATTATTTCCTATTATACTCAGAGATATAGAGTGGAGCGTTCTTATCCATCTCAGTACAACCTTTAATTCTCGTGTTGATATATAATGATTTCATTTTTTTTTTCTTCTTAAATGCAGATTCTTGATCATGAAGATAATGTCATGATGAGGCCTTTAAAGTTTGTCAATTGATAGAAGAAAAAAAGAAAAAAAGGGGATGCTAATTACCTTTTCTTTTTCTTAATTTTGATAATTATCAAATATATGTAACGTAATTATTTGAATTTTAAGCAATGAAAATTGAACCCACTCTTATCAAGGGTGTTCATGTTCCTAAGTATCTCAAAGATTGTCATGTACCCAAAAAAAAAGGGTAAGTAATTAGTCATGAATTTCATCGTTAAATTGTTCGTAGCTTATATATATATATATATATATAGCTAGAGAATTTTATCGTTAAATTATTCGTAGCTTGGTAAATAGAATTAGAGATAGAAATTTATTGTTTGGCTGCAAAATTTGTTTGTTACTAATTTTGAGAATTATAAGTTGTGAGGGGATTTTATTATGTAATGTCAATTCTTTTCAGTAAACAAAAATGTCGTGTTTAATTAAATACTACTTCCTGGTTCATATTAAATGAACTGTTAAAAGACTATTTTAATAATTCCAATTAAGTAAAATTTTCGAAGTTTAAGAAAACAAGTTGGACTTTTTATTTATTCATATTTTGTAAGAAAATAATAAAAAATGTAATAACGGGAAGTAACATTCAGGGATCGTTTGATAAAGTGCATTAGAAAATAATGCATGTATATTAGCCTTATGTATTACTAATACCTTGTTTAGTACTCTTTAATTATACACTCTATTGTATATTAAGGTTGTATTAATTAAAATACTATTTTAAAGAAATTTTTAATTACCGAATATTAATTCATATTGAATTATGAATTCTCCTTTTATTTTGCAAGTGAAGGTGTCAAACTAGTAAGAAGCCATATGTGTAATTGCAGCTCTGTATCAACAGAGAAAATCATAACATAGACATTCATCATATTATAAGGACTAATTTGATTTGTTTAGTGCAAAAAGTGAGGCTAAATGAAAACATGATCAGCAAGGATTCATATATTCGATTTTAATGATCAACTAATCGCTGATTGTCATTATTTTTTAATTTAATGTGACATAGAGGAGGTATATTTTTAGGAAATATTATGTGGTGAAATAAATTTATACTATTTAAATAGATATAGTTTGCTATAATTACCATTCACGACTAACATTATATATTAATTATGTGGGCTGATTTCGAATTTATATAATTAATCACGTTTGTGTATGTATAATTCGTCAAAATATACAAATACATATGTATAGTATACAATTATTTAGCCTATATACATATACAATTCACCTTTCTCCACTCTCTTCCCTCTCTCGCTCACCTCTCTCCTCTCTCTCCCAGTCCCGCTCGCCTCTCTCCTCCCTCTTCCTCTCCCAGTCTTGTTTGCCATATATACAAATACATATGTATAATACACAATTATCTAACCGATATACACATACAATTCACCTTTCTCCCACTCTTTTTCCGCTCTCTCTTGCCTCTCTCCCCTCTCTCTTCCGGTCTCGCTCGCCTCTCTCATTCATATAACATGTAGTTACGAATTGTAATTATCAAACTATAGTTATGGAGAGTAATTAAGCTATTTTTAAGTAGCTATATGTGAAAATTCTATAAGGTAATGTTTAAATAAAATTCTAAATATTGAGATTTTCTACCTAAATAACGAATGATATAAGAAGTCCACATGTATTAGAGCCGTTTGGATGAGTATAAAAGTTGGTCAAACATACTTTTAAGTTAGTTTTTAATTTCTAAAAGTGTTTGACAAATATAAAAAATAACTTAAAATAAATTAAGAAGAATTTGACAAATATAAAAATTAACTTGTAAAAAATAACTTAAAATAAATTAAAAAAAATTTGACAAATATAAAAATTAACTTGTAAAAAATAACTTAAAATAAATCAAAAATCAAAAGTAAATCTCGCCTGCTTTTTATTCATGCTGGTTGTTGTCTTGTTGAATATTCAATATTGTTTGATGACTGAAACTAACGTGTATTCTCCGATCATCAATTAGAGCATTATCCATGTTTAAATATGCTAATTCACAGGCCTCATTGTCCTCGAACTCAATGAAACCATAACAATGGCTATACCCAGTCTCGGGATCTCGAATAATTTCAGCAGATATCACGGTTCCAAAGCGTGAGAAGATTGTATATACGTCTTCGTCTTCAGTTATCGAATTCAAATTCCAAATCCATAGAACGCTGTTGTTTATTATCACCGACATACCGGAATGAGAACGGATTTTCCGGCGGAAGGGTATTTTTGGAATTTGGGAAGAGGGTTTTGGGGGAGAGAATGGGAGAAGGAAAGGTATTTTAATTTATTTATAAAAAAATATTAGGAGATGAAAGGGAAAAATCATTGTCCTAATATAATTTGGATTGTAAAATAATTACAACTAAGTACTAAAATCATTAGTAATTATGAAAAATTGTAATGATTTACTTGCAAAAGAATTAAACGTGCATGTAAATATACTTGGTCAATATTACAAGAAATAAAATCAAATTTTACCAAGAATTGGAACCAAAAATGTTAATTAAGCCTTTTTTTTAAAATATGATTCTTTAAGTTAATAAAGAATATTTTTTTTTTGCAAGTGATATACAAAAAATCCTATAGATATGATTGGGTAAGGGAATGCTGCGTAAAAAATCGAATCGATCAATATACTAAATCGAAAAAAATTGTTATTAATTTATTATTTTTGGATTATTGGCTTAATAATATTTTAATGGTTTTATAAAAAAGAAATCAGGTTATCTTTTTGGTATTGATTTTAATGGAGAAAATTACGTGTATAAGTAAACATATACTAGTTAATTACTTAACATAGCTATAGTTTGTTTTAGTTACAATTCACGACCAACTTTTGACTATGATTAGGCGGCTCAACTTTTTAATTTAGTATAATTCACACATTTGTATAATTTGGAATTTGTATAACTATTTATAACTGTATAAATTCGTTATTTCAAATTTATACAAAAATAACTAAATTCTACAAACCCACAAAGTATACAAGGAGACAGCCTAAACTGTAACTATAACCCGTAAATATTCAAACTATAACTATGAAACATAATTAAGTTTATTATAATGGTTATTTGTGAAAGTCGCCCTTTTAATATTGGGTTATTAGTAAACCGATCATCCATTAAAATTAGTAATTTATTGCATTTACTTATACATGAATATTATATATTAGTCTCAATACCTTTGTAGTTACTGTCTTTATCCTTTAGCCTTCGACTCACACTTCAAAGTGACTTTTTAGTTCACAGCTTCACGTTATACAAAACGTCGAAATCTAAAGTACGAACCCTATTCCTCTTAATTTATCTTTGTGATACACTTGTATAGTTTCCATGAAATTACATGATTGGTACATTTTAATAAATAATTACTGATTTTAGCAATACTTTTTATTTATTACCATTTATAGCAATGCTATGTTAAATCTGCAATATGTATTAACAGTGAATTATATATGCAATATATATGAATTATAATTGTTTTTAAAAATATATTATGTTTGTTTGATAAAAATTTGACACATTGTATTATAAGTTTATTAAAATGTGTGATAAATGAATTATCTATCATTAAAATTTGTATTATATGTGAATAAAAAATTGTTCATTGTAACATGAATTAAACTTGTATTATAAATGAATTAAAAGTGATCAAGGTGAAGAAGAAATATTATTGCTATAAATGGTAAATATTTTTTTATTATAGTATATTTATGTAAGTTTCCCGTTTTCATTACATTATTGTGTTATCGCGTCAAATTTATTAGTAAAGTCGTATGTTTACTTTATAAGTATTTTCTAAGTGATTAAACCGAAAGCCTACAAAAAATCTCTTATTGGTTTAACGTATTGAAAAATAAAAAATCGTTAAATCGAACCAATAATATATAAAATTAAACCGATCGATGTACACTCCTAGCTTGAATCCTGAGGAACTCACCAGTGGAGAGTTGCAAAAAAGAGTCTTAGAAAAATGTGGTGAGTTCATAGGAGATAATAGCTCATATGATTAGGGCTGGGCGTTCGGTTGGTTCAGTTCGGTTCGTGAATATCGGTTCGATTTTTCGGTTTTCGGTTTGGCCAAATGTGAAACCAAATCAAACCGAAATAAATTCGATTTGGTTCGGTTATTATAATTTCGGTTCAATTTATTTTGGTTTGATTTCGATTTAACCAAATTTAATACAAAAAATGATAAAGCGCCCATCGTGATAACTAGATATCGACTCAATCAGTAAAACATGAAAAATCCAGAAGGGGTCAGCAAGATTATTCTTTTTTCCCATTTCTTTGAATTTCTCAGCTGCTAGCCAGATAAAAAAAAAAGGCAAAGCAGACATCATGACAACTTAAAATTGAGTCTTTAAGCAATAAAAGCACTTAAACATGGAAAAATCCAAAAGGGGTCAACAAGTTTTATCCCACTGCATGCTAATTTTGAGCATAAACGTATTGAGCATAACCCAGCTCTAGCCAACAGGCAATAACATTAACAACTGGTCAAGAATAATAATAAAAAAACTATCAATTTAGGGATTTATCAATTTAGGGATTTATCAATTGATTGGAAATTGGCTTGGGCAATTGGGTTAGGAATTTGGGTAGTTGGGCTGACTGCTGAGAATAATAAGAATTTGGGTAGTTGGGCTGACTGCTGAGAATAATAGGATGGGCCGACTGGGAGGGAATGGGTTATGGACTTATGGGATAACAATTATATATATATATATATAATTTTGGTTTTTCAGTTAACCGAATTTTCAAATCTAAAAACCAAAAACCGAATCGTAAAACTGAAATGTAAAAATTCAAAATCGATACCGACCGAAATAATTGAAAAACAGAAACCGAAATCAAAAATAAATTGGTTCGGTCGAGTTTTTCGGTTTGAACCATATTATGCCCAGCCCTACATATGATCACTCAACTTTGTATACTTCACTTAAAAAGTTAATCAACTTTATTTTATAACTCAAAAGTCACTCAACTATTGATATTTCACTTAGAAAGTGAAAAAATCGAAACATGAAAATAAATCTGATATGAATCTCCTCCACGACAAGCAAACACATGTATAATGTACTATTTCGATCTAAAAACTTTTTAGGAGTAGATTGAAATTAATTGATAAATATTTTTCTCGAGCTAAACAGAAGTAAAAACATAAAATAAAAATAAAAACTGACAAATAACTCAAATTATGAGTACTTAAATGACATATTCTAGTTTTACAAGGGGTGAAATTAACTAATACCCTTTTCATAAACCTCATATCATCATTATCCTCTTTCTTAACAAAATTTCATTCTTTACTTCAACAAAAATGGCAACAGAGAAATTATTCTAGTAAAACTAGCTGCAACAATGGCTACATTAGGCCTAAATCTTTACTCAGCTTCAATGGGTCATCAATGTATTCTCCCTAAATCCCAATATTCACCTTCTAAGTTGAGAATTTCATGTTCCAGCTTGTTCTTGCAAAATAACAAGGTACAATTTTTATTTACCAAGACTTGATTTTTATTTGTTGGGATTTCAAGAAATCAGATTTAATGAGTACCCAATTGAGTTAATTGTTGTTTGTGTGTGTTTTGATGGCTATTTGAGCAGTTTAAGAGGGAGTATACAAGTGTGATGATAGTGCCTACTGGTGTTGGAGCAGCTATTGGTGGCTATGCTGGTGATGCTTTGCCTGTTGCTCGAGCACTTTCCTCTGTTGTTGACTGCCTTATTTCTCATCCTAATGTATGATTTTTTTGTTTTGTTTCCTTCCATTTGTCTTGATGAAATTTTATTTTGTGTATACACCTTATGTGTAGTATAATATTTAGACCTCTATAACGAAGAACTACTAGGTCGAACCAGTTTGACGACAAAATACTAGGTAATTTCCTCCAATATGTCTTAAGCCTAGGTGGACAGAGTTATCTAGTACCTCTGTGTTGCTATGAGGTAGTCTGTAATCTGTACAATAGTCGAGGTGTGCACAAGATGACTCGAATACCACCACCTTTATTAGAAAAAATATAAGTAGGACTCTATTTGCCAAACAATGTGCTCACCCTTAATTATTTTTGAACTATTGCTGACCATTTGTTATAGTATTTGAATAAGGACTGATATGATAGAGTTTGATGAAGGAGCTAATCTATCTGTCTAAACTTGCACATTAATGGGAGTTAAGATATGTTAAGAATTCAATTTAGTGATCGTTCAACTTGAACTGTTTATTGACAGTTGGTTTGAGACTTTGAAATGCAGGTGGTAGCTTTTCTTTGCAGAAAAATTCTTAGGCTTCAAATGTGGGTTTTCCTTAATATAATAGTGTTTTTATAGAGAAAATGATGCAGGATCTCTGTACCTATAAATTTACTTCCTGTGACATGTCATTACTTGTCAAATATCGCACCAGTGTATTGAGTGTGAAATATGTCTTGTTTAGTTGAACATTTAAGCAGACATTGTCTCTCAGCCATTTCTCTCAATCCTGACTTCAACGAGCGGTTTGGTACTTGGTATAGTGATGAAATTGAACTTCCAGTCAAGTACATGCCTCATAATCTAGCTATAGGCATCATATTGGCAGATGCATTTCCACTGATCAAAAAGGCTAAAGCTCTAATACCTTGTCTGTCCAGCCTTTTTGAGACTGGATAAAAGAATATGTGGTGAGTAAAAATTAGCTTGGATAAGGTAGTGTACCTCAACTGAAAGTAGCTTCAAGAGTTAGCTTCTGCTCTGCTTTAAAGGATAGTGTGAAATTGATGAATCCTATTCGACATTCTTACACTACCTTGACTACTGAAAATGAAATTGGTTTATACTCTATCCAAAGGAACTGGACATTGGAAAGTAGAAAACTGGTAAAAAATGTTTAATTAGCTTGAAAGTTCCGTACTTTCTACTTAGTACTTAGTAGTTCCTGATCAGTCTAATGGACTGAATAGCTTTTTTTATATCCATAATACTTGAGCCTTGCTTCCCTCAATTAATATAATAGTCTCTGCAACATTGGATTTACATTCTGTACTATCGCACTCCCTAGCTGAGTCACAAACTGGAACTTAAAATCTTGGTATCTCACAAAAATTCTTGGAACGGAAAATACAATATGGAGAGACAAGTCAAGGTTAGCAATTTAATGGGATTAGATCCACAACAATAGAAACAGAAAAATGTTTCATGTACTTAAGGGGCTTAATAGCATCAGTTCTAGTAGCTTCTTTAAATTGTCGATAAAATAAGGAACCATCATTGCACCCAAGGGTGTGGCTTGGCCAATGAAGTGATTTGAGAACCATGAAGTCTCAGGTCAAATTCCAGCGTAGACCAAAACCCTTGGTGATTTTTCCCATCTGTCCAAGTGTTGGTTAATAGAGTCACCTGGTGCTTATGGTGGTGGAGGTAGCAGGTATACCGTTAAATTGGTCAAGGTGCGCGCTAGCTGGTTCGGATACCATGACCATTAAAAAGAAAAAAAGGAATCAACATTTAAACATCAGGTCAGGAGAAGAAAAATGATTGAAACTTTGTGGAAATAATTGTGTGGATGAAGTAACTTGGGCTGTCAATCTAGAGTAGGAAGTACGATCTGTGGTTTGGATTCGCATGCATTTCCCTAGCTCTTTGTAAATTTATAAGTCATACAGGTTCTTAATGCAGCAATGCTGTACTGGCCCATGCCGAATGCACTCTATGTTGAAGGCTATGCACTTGATCGATTTGCTGAAGGTCTCTGGGCACTGCAACCAGTTCATCAAAATAGGGTATGCTGTAAAATATTTTGCTCATTTATCCTGTGAAATCTGAGCTCTATTCCAGTTGTTACTACATCCCTGATGCTTCCAAGCTTTTATCCTCTGTTCAGCTTGCAATCACATTGTGAACTTGTAACGTGGAGCAGGTAGGATTGATTTTTGATGCTGGGATAGAGGAAGAGCTTCTTATGCGCCACCTACAAGTGGTTGATGCAACAAGAGCTTCCCTTGGATTGCCAATAGTGGGATACACTGTAACTGACACCCCTTTACTGGTATGCTTTTTATCTTCTAAATTGAATTTTCATAGGCTCAATGTAATGCACAGTAATCATGTCCCTAGATATTTAATATGATAGGAGCATTATATGTAGTTTTTTGACAACTTTCCTGAGGGAAGTCCTTTGCATTGCTTTCAGTGCTCATAATATAAATGGTTTCTCAATCTTAATATGGAATCTTTTGGGACTAGTGAGGAAAGATATGGGAAATGCTGGAAGTTGTTCAGAGAAGGTTGGGAACACTAGCAACAGTTAGGCAAAGAATGCACCCAAGGGTGTGGCGTAGTGATCGAGAACCATGAGGTCTCAGGTTCAAATCCCAGCAGAGGCGAAAGCACTAGGTGATTTCTTCACATCTGTCCTACCGCTGGTGGACAGTGTTACCTGACACCTGTTGATGGTCGGAGGTGGCGGTATTCCGTGGAACTAGTCAAGGTGCGCGCAACTTGGTTTAGACACCACGGTTATCAAAAAAAAAAGTAAAGAAATAAGATATATAAGGAAATGCTCAAAGGAAAAGAGCTACTGAAGCATTTTAAAAATTGTAGACTTTCGAGACAAAGAGTGGAATGAGAAAGAGGATAATTCAACTGTTGATCCCTTTCTTATGAAGATATATTAAGTCCTAATTTGCTGCTTCAGCTTTATGTTGCTTTGGACCTAGGTTTTCTTCCACTGTATGGAGATATCATCATTACGACACATGCAATATAAACATTTGTTGCTAAACAGAGATTGTTTCTCTTAGTTAGGGACATTAAGTGTGATGAAATCATTTAGTTACTATTTCACATCTCATAGTATTTCCCTTTACTTATAAAAGAAAAACATATCTCATGGTAGATAAAATATATATATATTTTCCTTGATGACAGTGTCATTATCACGTCTATATTTATTATTAACTTCACATAAACTTCTAAATGGATCACAAGTAGCTAACACCTAGTGTATGTAAAGGTGGAGAAATGGGTTGATCCAACAAGTGGCCAATCAACAGGGAGGATTCAGCGTCCAGATTCACTACTGAGAGCTGTGGAGAACTTGCAAAATGAGTGTAAGGTAGATGCAGTTGCGGTTGTGGCACGCTTTCCAGACGATGATACTGAAGACTTGGATGATTATCGACAAGGAGTGGTATTAATTTTTACTATGACTAGATTCTCATTTCATTTGCAAATGTAATCCTCAATAGTATCTATTCGGAATTTCTAGATACAAAATGGTCACAATTCATGAGCTCCTTATAGACAAATATCATTCTTTTTTCTTCTCATGGCTATAGGCAGTTCTACTTCCACTATTCAGAAAGTTTTGGGTCTCTATAATTTGCCATAACGTATGTGTGTAAAATCATCTAAATAGAAGGTGTAATATTTAAGTTTTGTATAAACATCAGTTTGAATTACCTTCTTCCGTTGATTGCTTGCTGGTTGTGCCGTTTAATTTTAAACTGTTTGTAAGAGAGGAAATTCATTGTATTGTTTAATACGTAAAATCCTGATCTCAATTCTATTTTTGTACCCTTAATTCTACAGGGAATAGATCTTTTGGCAGGTGTGGAGGCTGTTATAAGTCACTTAGTGGTGAAGAATTTTCAGATTCCTTGCGCACATGCTCCTGCAGTATTGCCTCCTCAATTAAACATGTCAGTATGCCCAAAATCAGCTGCTGAAGAGGTAAGTGATTATCCTGTCAATGTTACAATATTTAAGCTCACCCCATGTGTGCTGTTTAATCATGAAGAAATTTGTTTTTCATTAAAGACTGGGTACTTAAGTGGAATAGCCAGGACATAACTCCTCTGCGACTAGGTTTCCTACTGAGGAGGATAGTGCAGGGGAGTTTTTCTTTTTAGTTTCTTCATTGGCGAGTTCTTTAGTCATCGTAAATTGGAAACATGATAATTTTAGCCATGTAAATGTTCTCTTGCGGGAGATATTCACTCTCAAGAGGAGCATAAATAGTTTATAAGATTTTAAAAGCATGATGTTGAAATGCTTTCTTCTGCATTTACAATGAGCAAGAGGGGGATATGACTTGGTTCAGAAAACCATGAAGATGTATAAACTGCTAATACTGCACCCTTTTTAGCGTCTTTCATTCTCATAATATCTTTTTTTTGTTTTGTTTTTTTGTCCTTTTCTCTACCTCAATCTTCTGACAGATAGGATTTACATTCTTACCGTGTGTCCTTGCTGGGCTTAGCACTGCACCACAGTATTTGGTCAAGGGCAATAATTTTTCAGACAACTGCATTACAGCTGGTGATGTTGACAGTGTGATTTTACCGATTGATGCCTGTCGGGGAGATGGTGCTCTCGCATTTGCCAATCGTAAAAGAAACAAGGTAATTGGCTCTTCATTTATTGACGTCAACTGAGTGAGTTTAGTGTTTGCTAGGCTTTGAGTTAAGCCTTCTCCTTGCGACAGCTGACTCTGTTGATTCAATAGAATCACTCCACTCCCCTATCCCTTCCAACGGTTGGATAGAAAGAAAAGAAAACGCCTCATCCCTTTCATCTTTATGAGTATTCCGTGCCCCAGCTTACACTACTTCTCTCTTCTTCCTTTGTCATGACAGTGGTACCATATGGTTGCCTAAACTTCCTCTAATACTACTATTGTTAGATAGGAGACTACTGATATTCTTGGTTTAGTTGTGTTCTATACTTTTTTCCTTTTTGATAGGTGAGGAGTATACTTATACCTTTCCTTTTTCATTGGAGATATAGTAAGCTGGAAGGAATGACTTTGCCTGCGAGTTAGTCACTCGTCGGGATTGAGGCATGCAAGGGGAAAATAAAGGATATAAAATTTAGCAGCTAATATCGTATTAGTTGCTATTGCTACTGTTTTCTTCTTCATTATTTCCATTATTTGGTTTATATGAGTTGATGGTCTTCCGCAAACAGCCTCTCTACCTTCCCAAGACTGGGAAGGTGGTCTGCATACACACCACCCTCCCCACTACCCTCCCAGTCCCCACTTATGGGATATACTGGGTATGTTGTTGTTGTAGAATTTAGCAGCTTATGAAGGAACTAGAAGGGGTTAAATTTAGCGGATGATGCAGGAACTAAGTACAGGGAGGAAGAATAAGAGAGATAGATAACAACCTTTTCTTTTGTGGTCATATTTGGTCTAATTATCACTCTCCATTTTTGGTCATTTGATTTGGGAAGGTGAAGTATGAACTGTTTTCTAACGTCATTCTTCGTGGCATGTGAACTGAAGTGTCTATCAGTAGAATATGGCTTGCAACTACAAATCTTGTCATGCTGCCCAAATTAGTCGTTTGGGAAGGAACGTATTTCGACTGCCAGTCAAACATCTTCTGCTTTCTCGACAGTAATCCCATTTTTCCTATTTGCTCATATTTTGCAGCCTCTTATAATTGCTGTTGAAGAGAATCAAACAGTTCTGAATGATACACCAGACTCACTTGGTATTGAAGCTGTAAGTTCAAATGTTAATTGCAAATACCTTATTTATTGTCTATTTGTTATATTAGAAACCTGCAACTTAACATGAAGTGTCTATGCCTGTTTCATATTCAGTAGGTATCTTTTGCTTGTAGCATGTACACTGCGCAACGATTATTTATGCACCATGTATAATATCAATAGTCCTGATTTTGATATAAAATGAGCTTAAATAAAGAAGCGGGATTCATATAGTCGATCCCTAATTGTTTGTGATTGAGGTGTAGTAGTTGATGTTATTGATTAAGGGGTTGTTTGGGTTGGAACAAGGTTATCCAGAGTCTTAAGTTGCTTACACTCTCTAAAAAGGCCGTCGCCGCAACCATGTCGGATCCTCCAAAAATGCACTACTTTTGGAGGGTCCGACACGCCCTGCGGCATTTTTGAAGACTCCGAGAAACATATTCCAGACAATACCAAGATTTTGGTGATATTAGCTAATGCCAATAACCAATCACTGATTAAGTGTAACCCAAAAGTTGTGTTGGGATTAGTATCTTGATCCTGATAACCAAACGACCTACGAATACTAAACTGTGACACCCCAGATTAAGATTAGAAGTCCTACATAAACAAAACACAGGAGAGTTCGTGGGTATTTGAGTAAGTAGACCTTATCAACTAGTGAGAAGTTTTAAAGTCGTCCAAGCCTAGGCCTAGAGCGGACAATATCACTAGCGGGCTGGGTTGGGCTGTCACAAATGGTACCAGAGCACAGAGTTCAAGTGTCCTACTGTGTCTATAAAGCCGTGCGGGCCTAGGCCAAAATCGGACAATATCACTAGCGCGCCTCCCCCTCTCCCCTCCGGAAAAAAGTTCATTCCTTTCTTATACAAATAGAACCTGGAGGTGCGTGTAAGCTGGTCTGGACATTATCATATTGATGTACGACTTCTTTATTTTGCAGGTGAAGGTGTCAAACTACTGGGAAGCAATAGGTGTAATTGCAGCCCACAAGGCTGGAATAGATCCAAAATCTCTTAGAAGGAATAGAATTAACAACATAACCCCAATTACTTTTGTTCCTTCAAATGGTTATGCTAAATCAAGTATCAAATCATTTGTTTGAATATAGAAAACTATAGAATATACATTCATCATATTATAAGGACTAATTTGATTTGTATAGTGCAAAAGTTAAGGCTAAACGGAAACATGGTCAGTGAGGATTTATTTATTTGACCCAACGACTAACTAGTTGGGGACTGAGGTGTAGTTGTAATATAACGGGAAAAGGTTTATATTCTTCATTTATTTTCTCTCTTACCTTTTGTGTTGTAATATAATATGTTCAATTTTGATTTCTTTAACATAGAGTTTGAATTCTGAATACGACTCTCGATTACAAATATAACATAGAACAATAGAAAGCATTTTTGATACGTGGCCAATTATAATTCGGTCACATTATCAATTTTTTTAATTAAAAAATCATAATTCTGAACAAAAATTGAATTGATTTTGATTTTTTTAATTAAAAAATTAAAATTCTGAATAAAAATTGAATTATTATTTTTTTATTTTTTATTTTTAAAAAATTGATGATGTGGCCAAATTATAATTGATCACGTGTCAAAAATGTTTTTTCTTGAACGATACTGACATAAATAAGCTAAACTTTTAACTGATAACATGAGTTTTTTCTAAAAGTTGAATGGTATATTTGAACCTTTTCCCTATATTTAAAATGTGAAATATACTTTTTAATATTTTTGTGTTTAAGCCAAACAAAATTTATAAAATTACATGGGATGACAAACTATACTAAGTAATTAATTAATAAGGGTATAGTTTAATTTATTTACTCTCAATAATAATAGTTTCATTTTTTTTGTCATTATTAATGTGATCCACCACCTATAAGTATACTAACAGTAAAAGACTTATTTATGATTTTATATATAATTTTATATAAAATCAATTTTATCTCTCTTATCCCCATTACATCTCTTTTTCCTAAATCATTCCTCCACTCTATTTTGAATTTCAAATTTCGTAAGATTTCACGTACTTCCTTCCGTCTTGCTCTCAATTTTCGCACGTAACCCATGAATTTATTTTTTTTCCTTCATCAACATTTGTATATGTATTATGCTTCTTAGTTTTTCATATTATTTTTTAAAAAAATCTTTCTTTCTCATCATATTCAAGTTGTTCAAAATTAGAATGAAAGATTCATCTTAATCTGTAAGATTACCGGTTTGAATGTTATGTATATAGTTGTTTGTATAATGAATTATTATATACAAAACTGATCAAGGTATTTTGTATTGTTATATTCATATTTTAATTTTTTTTATATTAAACTAGTTATATATGTATATAAGTAATTACTTTTAAAAAATAATACAATTATTTGTATAATAATATGTTTTAAATCACAAATTTTTTTTGTATTTTTATCTTATTATATACAAAACTGTCTGAGGGATTTGTGTATACACAAGTACTATATTCATATTTTTATTTATACATATACAATTACTTATATATGTATGTAATAATTAATTTAATACAAATCAAACAATTTATATTCATTTTATTTATATTCGTATATAAATTTGTTTATACATATACAATTTTTTGTATGTTTCTATATTCATTTTATTTATATTCGTATATAAACTTTGTTTATACATACACAATTTCTTTTATATATCAACTAGTTATATATGTATATAAGTAATTACTTTTAAAAATTTGGTACAATTATTTGTATAATAATTTATTTTAAATCACAATTTTTTTATATTTTACATTATTATATACAAAACTGCTTGAGGAATTTGTGTGTATATGTATATAATAATTACTTTACAATTTGGTACAAATTAAACAATTTATATTCAATTTATTTACATTCGTATATAATTTTATATACATTAAAAAGTTTAATTTCCCATAAACAAGTTTATATGGACTTTTAGTCGCAATAGAATTCTTTTTTGAGAAAATATTTGATTTTTGAATGTTTAATTTAAATTATGGGATTATGTACATGTTTGTTACCATATTTAGGGCTATTGTTACTAATAGAAAAGTAAAATATAATACAAATTTAAAAAAAAACGTTTTATACAAAATAAAAATATGTAAACTATTCCCATATAATGTTATTTTATAAATTCAGGATGCCATATATGAAATTTTCTAGAGCCGTCAATATGGGCTAGGCCTGTTGGGCCGGCCTGGCCTAACCCAGAATTTAATAGGTCTGGGCTACGATTTTTGGAGCCCACTTGAGAAAAGAGCTTTTTAGTCCGGCCTGAGTAAGCCTGCTGATTTGTAGGGCTTGAGAAATATCGGAACTGGCTCGTGGGCCAATAAAAATTAATCAAAAAATATAATATAGTATTAAAATTTAAAATTTAAAGAGAATTCAAACTCAAAACAATTATGTTAATATTCTATTTAGATATTTATATTTACTTGAATTTTTTTTAATAAATATTATAAAGATAATTTTATTTGTGGATTTGATTAAAAAGTAGTAACATTAACATCATGTAATATTGTTTTGTTGATATTTATGATAATAATTTTAAATTATAATTTATCATTTAATTTAATAATTCTAAAATAATATAATTTTTAAAAAAGTGGGCTGACCGGCAAGCCTGTAGCCCGCGTACTTGTGGGTTAGGCCGGCTTTTTTCTAGCCCACACAAAAAATGGGCTAGTCCGGCCTGACCCGTAAAATGTCGAAGCCTGTATGGGCTAGCCCGTATTGACAGCTCTAATTAATTTTTCCGTATTAACGAAAGTTTAAAACCTAGTTAGAATTAAATCAGGGAACCAAAATTAGTTTTTTTTTTGGTTCTTATAAAAAAACAAGGGTTGCGTAAATAGTAGAAAGTTAAAAAAAGCATATAACAATGGCGGAATTGAAATCGGAATCGGAATTAGGGATGAAGATGGGTGAATTGAAATTGGAACCGGAATTGGGGAGGATGATGGGTCTAGGTTAATAAAGTCTGTTGGTGATGTAAAAAGGGATGCGAATGGGGAAAAATGGGATGTTTTTGTGCTTTTGATGCAGAGCCATCGCCAGAGGGTTGCAATTTATGCAATAAGCCTCCTCTCCACTTCGACGACGAGGAGAACCTTTGCCTCGGTTTCACGATCCAAAAATAGACGTGATGGCACTCGTCTTATCCCACCAAGACAAGTCAGCCTAAAACTCGACCATTACAATAAAATGCGGAAATTTCATAAGTTACTCAAAAGTACCCCCAAAATCTGGTTGTCACGTGTACAAGCCTCTAAAGTATTACAATTGATTCAAGAAAAAATAAGTCTCAAATGACATTGTTTCTCGAATAGAACAAGATCATAAATAGGAGTAAGAAGGTCTGCTGAGCTAACAAGCAACTACCTCACAATCTCCACAAGAAGCCTCAGACAAGGAGAAGAGAAAATATCACAAAGTCCGGGCTAGTAACCTACAAAAAAATTGTAGTAGCAAGGGGTGAGTACCAAACCACACGGTACCTAGCAAGTAAACTTCTAAACACAAGCTAAGGGGATAAAATACGGGTACTCCTTACACACCAACCGAACCTTTACACCTACAACCTGCATAAAAGTTAGCCCAACCTAACAGTTCACAGTTTTCATAGCATCCAACTCTTCAACATCATTTTAACAAATTACACATCCTTAACTACAACTTAACATTCAAAAATCACAAAACTTTCAAAAAAAAACACTCATAATATCAGCAACACACAAGATCAAGTTCGTCAAATAGAGCTAATCAAATATCAAGTACTTTCCAACCACCAATAAAACACATAATCATCAAGAATGAAGAATGTCATGGGATGAAATGCAATATGACACCATGAAGTGATATGCCTCATAATACCAATTTCTCTCTCAACCGTATATACATGATACTCCTCGGAAATACATCGAGAGTTCATGATCCATGGGGGACTCGCGAGGTCCATATACCGACACGGACGATCTCCACGTGTCTGTGCGGACGATCTCAACGCACTATCATAAATCAAACAAATTCGCACGGACGATCTCCACGTGCCCAAATCATAATCATAACTTTTTCTATCGCACGGACGATCTCCACGTGCCCAAATAATCATAACTCGATCTCAACACGGACGATCTCTACGTGTTAGACCTTTACTCATACCCAGTCTCATGTTAATGCATGTACACAATATGATATCAAGTAAAGGAGATGATGCAACATCTTAATAAATCAAATGTCGCTATGACATATAATCACCTCAATTATCACAATTGTACGGGTTCAGTAAATAACACAATCACACATAATAAATCAAATCAACAATATATTAGTTAATGCCCATATGTTTTGGCATTCTCGGATTACAATCCGCATTCAACAGTAATAAATCTTCCCATTATAACAGCGGTACTCGTATCATTCTCAACACATCACATACAAACAATTAATCACATTGTCTTTTGTTACCCTTTTTTTTTATCATTAACAATTAATCAATGTGGACAAGTCAACCCATCACCAAGTCCCATTACTCCCAAACATATACCACAAGGAAAAACACGCATTTCATACACTTAGCAAGGTTTAGAAATCCACTTGCCTCAATCAATCAAGAATTCAGTCCAGGACTTGAGCCTTTCCTTTTCATCGAACTTCCAACTCAAAGCAATCTATTCCAATAATGACCAAAATAAGATTCGAAACTAACAACATTCATATTTTTTATGTGTTTAGCCTTGACCAAGAGAAAATTCACCCAAATTTATAATTAAGTTGCTAAGTCTTGATGCCCGTTGACATTTCAATTATCGTATTATCCAAGTTTCAAGTCTAGGGTTAAGTCCCAATTTTTTCAAATATCATAAATTTAATAATATTCATATAATATAATACAATAACTATTTAACTATCTATCTTAATGTATCAAAAACTAAACTTTATAAAGCAATTATAATAATTAACTAAAACAAGATTGAACCCCAAATTATCGTTAAATTACATTCAGTAACTTGAATCGAGAACCCAAACAACCATCCAATTATACACACAAACCATCTGAGCAAATTTTAATTTCTCAAATGGAAAAGAATGTGATGACTAATTAACGAGGGCATGCGTATCTTGTCCCCTAAATCAACAAATCATAAATAAAACTAAATAAATAATCTACCCTTATAACTCCAATTTTTTTTAAACCCATTAATGCCTATCCTCTAACTGTTACTTTTTCCCTATCAAACATTAATAATTGATAAGAAAAAAATGAAAAAGGTAGATAGAATTTTACCCGTGGCTTGTCTTTTTCGAATTACAGCCTATGTCGTCTTCTTTTTTTTTTTTTCCCAAGTTACAATAAACTAGAAGTTACATCCCACTAACTCTTTAAATATATGGGTCAATATAGGGTATTAACTTAACACTTGGACTTAGCCCATTAACCACTGAATAAATGAATAAATTATTTAATATATATCCATCCATTAAATAATTGTAGTTATCGAATAGTTTGAAATTCTCAATCAACTTTACCGACTGATCATAAAATTACTCGGGACAACTATCGAGAGGGTAAAACTATAACTTTAGAAGAAATTTCAAATTGACTTTATGGGTCATTACATTATCCACCACTAAAAATCATGTTCGTCCTCGAACATAAAGAAGGAGAAAGAGGAATAACAGATGTTACCAAAAAGCCTAAGTTATGATTTTTCTGAGTTGTGTTCATCTCTCCAAGTAATCAACTCATCTTTAGGACCATTCCATCAAGGTCAATTACCAAGAATTAAGCTTCGAGATTAAACTTTGAAAGATTTACAAATCAAGAGTGAGTCATAGACTAACCCATGAATCCAATCTATACTGAAACCCACTGGACTATAACACAATAATCATAACAAATTTGTTCTCACATAACAAAGATAACATTCTGAATTAATACCCAATACAATCATAAATGAATTTGGACCAACCACCACATAATCATATTGCCAAAATCATCATAGATTTTATCAAGATTCCGTTGTCACAACATAATCTTTCCACAAGCTTAAACTATAAAAAATTGATTTTTAGACATCAAGTACTAATCAAGGAAGAATCAAACTTATCTAACCCAAAGAAGAACAATATCAAGTAAATAACCAACAAGCGATACACTTCAAAATGTAGATCTCTAACAATATTCTTAGACAATTGTAACTCTTCATAGTAGCTCTTATATAAGTTCTCATAAGCAACATTGTGCGCGTAGAATTATTGATATACTTTCACTATTCCACACAACATCAAATCTATCCTAACTGAAATGCCCAAGTCTACCCATGGATCCTACCCTACAAAGAGGACAATAGAGGATCGGTATATCCGATCCACCACTAGGAATTCACCCATAGATGTAGAAACACAGGTGGACATATGCTACGAATCATATTCCAAATCATGTCAGAACGAATAAGTGGTCACATAAGAATGTATAGAACCAAAGTCGTATAACTCTAAGTAATTCTTCCAATGTGCTCATATCAAACATTTTCATTCATATGACCTTATCTCTTTAAATTTTAGCTACCAATAATCACAAATCTAATCTCGATTATAATTACTCACATATTTGTTTTATCGAACCACATATGTTCTTCACAATACTTCACTAGGATGAACCCTCCTAGCACTAACAAATCGTCCTAACCACACTTATCATTTACTTTACTCTCAAACTGTTATGAGTATCCAAGTCTTCTTAACAAACATATTATCACCTCAAAGATTTTCAAATTATGACATTTTCGCACTCTAAATAAGAATTTTATGATAAATAAGAGTCCAACACAAAGCTGATAGCACTAATTTCATATTTGATAATACATTTTCATCGAGGTGAAACTATTAAATCACACCCAAATTCAACTACACAAAACTTCACATATCATGATTTAGCTACCGTTCATACCATTATGTACCTCATGCCAAAACTCAAAGGCATCCTTTGCCACTCAAAGAATTATGTATACTATAAGCTCATAACTTCCACCCACCATCAAATGTCTATGTTCAACAACCATAAGTTATCTATCATATCTTGAACAGTCTAACTCGACATAACCACATAGAATCTTTCACACATCTTTGCTTGTAACCCAACCAAAACTAAATATTTATAAAAATTGATGGTAAAATCCTAGTAAGTCTATACCGAACCAATTCACATCCATAATCATATCTAAAATCAAAGGCAATAAACAATACAAACTTTAACTACAAACCACGGTTTATACGAGAGGTCTTATTCCTTCACTTATCTTAAATTTTTTCAATGACGCAAGTTTTAAATACGTTGGACTCTTTAATACACCAGACTCTTTTTCATATCTCTAACTTGCTTATTAATCTTATCCTTTGACAAACAACCCATGATATTTTTACGTTATCCTCTAAATCAAAATATTATGTGAAAACTCCCTTAGGTATAACAATCAAAAGTAACCAAATTTACTACTCAAATTATTTTTAATTCATTCCAAGTGCTTCATACTCCAAGTGATCGATCATTTCTTACCTTAACCATTCATACCTTGACAATACACACTATCACCAATCTAAACTCCGGTAATTTCCGGATTCCGGTCCGGTCCGGTCCGATACCGGTTCGGTACCGGTTAGTCCCGGTACAGACCGGTTCGGTCCGGTTCCGGGACAGGTACCGAACCGGAATCCGGGATTTACCGGTTATTCCCGATTCCGGAAAGTACCGGTCCGGTCAAAAAAATTTTTTTTTTTTTTGATTTTAGCCGTTTATAGTCGTTGGGTAACGGCTAGTGGGGCCCCCCAACGGCTATTTTATCCCAAAACCAGCCAATTAAACCCCCTACCCCCCCTAACTTTTTTAATACCCTAAAGTTCTAAATACTACACTTTAACCCATTTTTTTACTTATAAATACTCCTAAAATTCATTATTTTATCACAAATTCATCTACTCATCTTCTATTCTCTCAACTCACTACTCTCTAATCTCTAATTCTCTAATATATAATTTCTTAAATTTCGGTGTTGCCTTATTTGGTCTTTGAAAATTGGATTTGGAGCTTCAAAATTCAGCTTTCAACTTTCCACGTTCGGCTTTCAACGGTCATAAACGTCTACTTTTTTAAGTAGACGTTCGGTACATTCGTTCCAACTTTTAGTTTTCATTACATTTTTATTTAAATAATTATTTTAATTTTTTTTGTGATTTATTATTTGCATTACATTTTTCGTATTATTTTGTGATTTATTATTTACATCTCACGTTTAATATTTTAATATGGATTCCGGTAAAAATATTGTTCAAAAAGGAAAGGGTAAAAAAAGTGCATTTGAGCGTGTAAAAAATATGTGTAATTTTACATCATCCGATAATGCAAAAACCGGTAGTTCTTCTAAATCAAAAACTAAAAAATCTACTATATTAAGAATAAATACGGATGATTATACACATGTTGATGATACTGTTTTTAATATTGATAGTAATTCAGAATTAGATCATTATCATGAACATTTACAACGTCGCTTTGGTAATTTTGATGAGGATTTGCCTAGTGATAATGATAATGAAAATGATACGCCTTCTTTTGATGATGATGATGATGAAACTGAGCCACCTACGGCTACTAATACTCTCAGTCCCGCTCCTAGTCCCGCTACCTTTCGTTGCCCTGCCCCTGTTCCCCCCATACATCCTAGGCCTAAGGTAGAACGTGCTAAAAAATCGGTTGTTTGGCAATTTATGACACAAAATGAAGATAAAACACAAGCTATTTGTAACAAATGTAAATATAGACTAAATCATAAAACTGTTGGTAAATCTGGCGGAAGCTAAAAAAAAATGGTACCCCTCTTCCTGAAAATGTTAGAGTAGGCGGCTCTAATATGGTACAAACACAATTAAATCCGTCTAATGTTTCTGGCTCTACTTTACCACTTTCATATAGTAGAGAAAAAGATCTTGAAGAATTAGCTAAAATGATATGTGTTATGGGTTTACCATTTAGTTTTGCTGAAAATCCCGGCTTTATACATTATATTCAAATTGTATATAATCCAAATTTTAAAGGTTTTGCTAGAAATACAATAAAAAAGGCTGTATTTGATTATCATGCACAACATTTTCAATATCTTCGTTGTTTATTTTATTATAATACTTGTAAAATAGCTATTACTTCTGATATGGGTCATAGTGTAAATGGTAACGATTATTTGACTGTTACTGCACATTGGATTGATGAAAATTGGTACATGCAAAAAAGAATTTTAGGTTATAAATGTTGTCAAATGCGAAAAACCGGTAGTTATATTGCTCAGACAATTTTAGATATTTTACAAAGTTATGGAATATGTGATAAAATAAGTAGTATAACACTAGATAATGCTTCAAGTAATAATGTCGCTGTTGATTATTTAAAACCTACTCTTTGTCCTTTTTTTGGTGATAATTATCATATTAGGTGTACTGCACATATATATAATTTGATGGTTAGAGATGGTGTACAGATGTATGATAACGGATGTACAAAAGTAGAAAATGCATGTCATTTCATATTTAAGTGTCAAGTTAAGTCTAGACGTAAAGATTTTCAAAATCGTTGTTTTAAAATAACCTTCCACCTAGAAAAATTCCAAAAACAGTGGCTACTAGATGGAATACTTTATATGAAATGCTTGTAGTCGCTTATGAATATAGGATACCTTTACAAATGGTTTGGAATGCTCATAATTCTGATATGGCATATAGACTAGATGATAGTGATTGGCGTGATATAAATGAACTTATAGATTTTCTAAAAGTTTTTTACTTAACTACAAAAAGAATATCTGTACTTTATAGTCCTTCAATTTGTACTGTTTTGCCTGATATTTGTAGAATTTCTTCTAAATTATTTCAATATAAAAATAAACCAAGATTTCAACAAACAATTGAAAAAATGATTCTAAAATTTAAAAAATATTATGTTCCTATTCCTCAAATTTATTTAACCGCATGTCTTTTAAATCCTAATTATAAAGATATAGGTGCATCAAAAATGGTTGAAAAAATATATTTTAACTTAGATATTAATGATGTATTAGAAGAAATTTCTAGTTGTCAACTAGTTAAAGATAGCATAAAAATTGAAGCTAGAAAATTGTATGATTTATATAATGCTAATAAAAATAATTCAAGTGATGAACCTCAAAGCTCTAGAAGTAGATTTGATGAAAATAATATTGATGATTATTTATATGATTATCTTGAACTTTCACACGATAATAGAAATGATTTTGATGCTTATGTTAATCAAAATACAGAACCTACTGAAGATATTCTCGCCTGGTTGAGAATTCGCGGCAAAGGATTTCCGAAACTACAATCGATGGATCGAGATATATTAGCTATGCAAGCATCGTCAGTAGCTTCAGAAGGCGTCTTTAGTGCAGCAAGGTTTCAAATTGGAGATCATCGGCATTCACTAGCAGCCGACAGCTTGGAGATATCGGTATTATTTCGTGACCAGATTAATGCGGAGAGAAGAAATTTGGGTCGTGAACCACTACCGACCAAATTTCAAGATGATATTGATGAAGTAATGCAGGATTATAGTGACGATGGGATTGAAGCAATGGAAGATCTTTCTATTCAACCAATTCCCGAACATGTCACTAAAGAAATGTTGAATGATTTACGAAAGGATTTATATGGTGGCACCAACTATTAGTAAGAGTATGATAATTCGAGATTTAATTCAAACAGAACCCTTCCTAGAAGGTGGCTGTGTAGATTAAATCTTTTGATACTCTACTAATATTTTTGTAAATGTACTTGTAACATCAAATAAATATTAATAAAAATATAGGCTATTCGCCTTAATTTGTTTTTTATTATTGTTGTATTAAATTAAAATTTTTAATTTTTAATTTTATAACTTTAAAGTTTGAATTTAAACTTTAGAAGTTTGAATTTAAAATTTAGAAACTTTATAATGTTGAATTTAAACTTTTCTAACTTTAAAAGTTTGAATTTAAAACTTTCAAACTTTAAAAGTTGAAATTTAAATTTTACAAACTATAAAGTTTGGAATTTAAAGTTTCAAACTTTAAAAATTTGAAATTTAAATTTTACAAACTATAAAGTTTGAAATTTAAAGTTTCAAACTTTAAAAATTTGAAATTTAAATTTTACAAACTAAGTTTGAAATTTTTCAATCTTTAAAAATTTGAAATTTAAATTTTACAAACTCTAAAGTTTGAAATTTAAAGTTTCACTTTAAAAATTTGAAATTTAAATTTTACAAACTATAAAGTTTGAAATTTAAAGTTTCAAACTTTAAAAATTTGAAATTTAAATTTTACAAACTATAAAGTTTGAAATTTAAAGTTTCAAACTTTAAAAATTTGAAATTTAAATTTTATAACTTTAAAGTTTTAAAATTTTAAATTTTTTAATTTTTAAAGTTTGAAATTAATTTTTTTATTTTTTTAAGTATTATAATTAAATTATACTGAATTAAATAAAATTAAATCATTGTTTAAATAATTAAAATTAGTATTTAAAAAAAAAAAAAAACGGTCGGTCCCGGTTTACCGGTCCGGTCCATTACCGGTTTCATTCCGGACCGGGACGGAACCAATTTTTTTTACCGGTCCGGTTCCGGTTCCGGAACTTACCGGTCCGGTAGTCCCGGTTCCGGTACCGCCGCCCCCCTTATTTAGTGTTATGACACCATTATTCTTTACTAGTGTTTGAGAACATTTGAGTTTATGTAGTTGCAAGTGATGTGGATGGTACTATATAATAGTTGGTTGATTATGTTTTGATATTGTGTGTGAAATATAGTGTCTCTTGATGTGTGAAACAGTCGGAACAAGGCAATGATGGTGGAATTTACTTTCCATTATATGTGATGTGATTGCTTTCTTCCAAGTTTTCTACTGTTTGAGAAAATTTCAGTTTTTATAGTTGAAAGTGATGTGGATGTATCGTGTATTGTCGAATCGAATGCTATAATAGTTGATTGATTATGTTTTATCACTTCTGCAAGTATTTGTGGTTGGCCTTACCATAATCTGTGCTCTGTCATGTTGGATTCAGAAGCCAAGTATTACTGGTTGGGCAGATGACAGATTTGTGTTATTCTTCTTTGTTTTATAGGCATGATTTGTGTTATAGGGTAAGTTACCCTTTGGGTTGAATGTTGTTGATTTGCTTTGTGGAATTTAGAGAAAGTTGAATTGTATATAAGATATTTTTTAGTTAAATTTGGTTATTGAAGATAAATTATGTCCTAATATGGGGCTTCAGCTTTATTTTGCTTTGGGACCTAGGTTTTCTTCCACTGTATGGACATATAATCATTATGACACATGCAATACCGACCCCAACTTGTTTGTGGCTAAGACGTAGTAGTTGATGTTATTGATTAAGGTCGTTTGGTTTGGAACAAGGTTATCCAAAAGTCTTAAGTTGCTTGGACGCTCTAAAAAGGCTGCCACAACATAGAACATGGAGGTGCGTGTAAGCTGGTTTGGACACTATCACATTGACGTATGACTTCTTTATTTTGCAGGTGAAGGTGTCAAATTCTCTCAGAAGGAATAGAATCAACAACATAACACCAACTACTTTTGTTCCTTCAAATGGTTATGCTAAATCAAGTATCAAATCATTTGTTTGAATATAGAAAACTATAGTATAGGCATTCATCATATATAAGGACTAATTTGATTTGTACAGTACAAAAGTTAAAGGCTAAACGGAAACATGGTCAGTGAGGATTCATATATTCGACCCCAACGACCAACTAGTTGGGGACTCAGGCATAGTTGTGTAATATAACGGGAAAGGGTTTATATTCTTCATTTATTTTCTCTCTTACCTTTTGTGTTGTAATATAATATGTTCAATTTTGATTTCTTTAACATAGAATTTGAATTCTGAATACGACTCTTGACAATAGTAAATAATTAAATATCAAATGTATCAATAGTCCACTTCTTTTTTGTTTTGAATATCAGTATTGGATCAAATTACTTTTTGCACCTACTTCATTTGACCAATTAAATAAAACAAATATAACTAAACAAATGGATGATATAATTTTTCTACTCTTAATTCATCATGCAACTTTGCAAGATTTGGATCTAAGATCTCTTTCGTATGACATTTGATTAATTATTTGTTAATTTTAAATTACTTGATAAGTCAACACTTATAATTTTATTATACATATTTGCATGATATAATAATGTCAATTTTTTTGTCAAATACTTATTCCGTTTTAATTTATTTGATATATTTTCTTTTTAAATCAACATAAAAAGGTAACTCTTATTTTTCGTGTCACATAAATAATTGGAATGTAATGAGTAGGTTTAAGTCCTACCACTTAGTAACAAATTCAATGATATGAAATCTTATTCTCTTTAATTTTGTTCCTAAATCTGCTTATATTTTATCTTTTTCTGACACTTATTAATTTCATTAACTATGATATTATTATTGTTATCCAAAAACATAATAATCTCATTTATAAATCTAATTTTTTTTATATGACCTCAAATTTATGAAGTATAATTTTCATGTCCTTTCTTAAAGTTTGGTAATAATGACTCTTATAATTTTTACAATTAAATAAACGTTTGGCTAAAATTAGCCATCTTTTCTTTCTCACTGAATATTCAAGAACACATGAAAGACAGCTCTCTTTTTTTTTAATTAATTTATTTTTTATAAATTCTTTTTAAAAAAAATTGATTTCCATTTTCAGTTCACAAAGATTACAGATCACACTTGTTTACATTATTGTATTAATATACTCCTTAATCATCCACGATCTTTAGATCATACAGCATCAAGACAAAATTTTTAATAAAAAAATAAAAATAAATTCAAGAAACCTTTTGACTTTCTACCAAAATCATGAAATTGAGATCAATACAGAGATACCCTTTTGAGTTTTGGTGTTTATGATGGAGAAAAAAGCAATCTTGGTGTTTTTGGTGCTGACATTGAGTTTAATTAGTGGTCAAGAACCAGAAAAGATTGATACCCAAAAGGCACCATGGAGGATCCACACTTTGTTTTCTGTAGAATGTCAGAATTACTTCGATTGGCAAACGGTTGGACTTATGCATAGTTACAGGAAGGCTCAGCAACCTGGACCTATTACAAGATTGTTGAGCTGTACTGAAGATGAGAGAAAGGGGTATAGAGGGATGGAGTTGGCTCCTACTTTTGAGGTTCCTTCTATGAGTAGACATCCTAAAACTGGTGACTGGTAAATTCTTGAGCTTTGATTGTTTGTGGGGGTTTTGAGTTTTTTTTTTTTTTTTTTTGTGGATGCATGTGGTGTGGATAGTGAAATGCTGAATTGGGTTTTTGATTGTTGTGATTTTGATGGTTTTTGAGGTATAAAGAAGATGAAAGATTGATACTTTTTGTGTTGTTTTCTGGATGCATGAGTTGTTGATTGTAAAATTTTGAATTGGGTTTTTGATTCTTGTGATTATGATGGCTTTGAGCTATTTGTAAGATGAAAAATTGATACTGTGTAGATGCATGAGTTGTTGATGATGAAATGCTGAATTGGGTTTTTGGTTCTTGTGATTTTGATGGCTTTGAGCTATTAAGAAGATGAAAAGTTGATACTCTTAAGTTTTTTTGTGGGGATGCATGATTTTTTGATGATTAAATGATGAATTGTGTCCTCAATTCTTGTGATTTTGATGGCTTTGAGCAATTAATATTGAGCAAAAACAAGATATTTGTTTGTTGATTCCAAGAGGGTCAGCTTTGCCTAGTGTGTTTGGTGATAAAAGTGCTGGATTGGGTTTTGATTCTTGTGACTTTGATGGCTTTGAGCTGTTAAGATGATAAACGGATGATATCAACTGAGATATCAGCTCCGTTTACGTTTGTGTGATTGCTACCATTAATTGGTTTTTGCGTTAAATTCTATGTATGTATTCAATGCTGCATTGAGTTTCTGATTGTTGTGGATTTTGGGGCTTCAAATAATTTAGAATATAGCACATCGAGTTATGATGTTTTCCCCAATGAGGAAGATCAGCTTTGTTTAGTGTTGTATGATTGCCAGCTTTATTTGGTTTTTGCCTTCGATTTTATATGTTTATTGCTGAACTGTTTTTTTTTGTTCTTGTGACTTTGATAGCTTTAAACCATTATGAATATGAAGAAATGCAATCATGTTCTTTTTCTCGGAAGAAGGTATCAACTTTGTCTAGTGTATGCCACCTTTATTTTATTTTTTCCTTGACTTATCTATGTTGACCTCAATGTTGAATTGGGTTTCAACTCTTATGGCTTTTGTCTCTGAACGGTTGAGAACATGAAGAAATGAATTTATGTTGTTTTTTCAGCAAAGGTATCATCTTTGTCTGTGTTTGTGTCGTTGCAACCTTTATTTGGATTTCGCCCTCAATTTTACATGTTTGATTCAATACTGACCTTGATGGCTTTAAACATTTTAAAATGCGGATAGGTAAAAATATGTTGTTTTCGACGAAGATATCGGAACGGACTTATGAAATGTTGTGTGATTGAGTCTTCTTTGTTTTTCTTCTACTTTGGATATGCAATTGTGTATTTAATGATATAAAAAGTCCAAGGGCGATTGAGATATCACGATAATAGAAAGATTGGATTTCGTCCCGATTATTAATTTTGAATTGGATATCCTTGAGTTCTATGTTCGCTGCTCCAGTATTAATGATTGATAAAGATAAAATTTGATCAATTGACGTTTGTTTTACTTGGAGAAGGAGAAAGGAAGACTACGTAGTAATTGCATTACCATTTGTTTGCTCAATGTGTCACTCTCTTTTACTGTCTTGCTAACTGCTTTGATTGTTCGCTTCTAGCTTTTTTGGTTTCAGGGATAAGTTCTTCTCCTCTACTTTACTTCCAAAGGAATTTTGCCATACTCTCATTTTCTTCTAGTGGAAGATGTTATTCGTTATTTGAGTTGAACATATTCAACTATAGAATTAGTCTTATATTTGCACAAAGAACCATCCGTGGATCGTCCTTGGCAACACAAACCATTTTGCCAGTGTGTTATTCACAACATTTCAACCTTTTTTCCTTCCTAGAAAAAAAATTGCAATTTATGTTTTTTCTTGATATCTTTGTTTCTTTTTATGTCATAATCTTCCTCTTATCTGATTTGGAAGAACTTGTGTTCTTTAAAGGCAACTGTAAAAGCTTGTTGTGCCGATCAGAGAAGATAATACTGTTCTATTTGTTCTGCAGGTATCCTGCAATTAACAAACCAGCTGGAGTTGTTCACTGGCTTAAATATAGCAAAGAGGCAGAAAATGTTGATTGGGTTGTCATACTGGATGCAGACATGATCATTCGAGGTCCGATCGTTCCATGGGAGATTGGGGCAGAGAAAGGGAAGCCTGTTTCTGCGTATTATGGGTAAAACCAAATTCTCTTTTTACCCATTTTAAGTTTCACTAGTTTGGTAAGATCTTGATGTGGAAGAAAAAGTATTTTCTTGATGGTAACAGAGATAGTTTACAATCATGTCTTACAAATATGTAACTTAATGGTTACTTTAACAGTATATGTCCAGGAAACATCTGCAGTTCTCAAAATATGTCTAGAAAACATCTTTTAGGCATCTAAATAACCAAAGTGAACTAGAAAAGGAATAACCCCTTGAACTTTCTCTATAGATTCGTATCAGCTCATCACCTCTTATTGCACTTGGCATGTGAAAGCGAACTCCTGATTCAAGAAAATGCCATAAACATCAAAGAATTATAAGTGCACGTAGAAGATGTTTGTATGAAGACTATTTTTGGTGTTTTCTTGACAACCTGCAGCATCCCTTTTCAAAATTCATGATCCTTAATTATATAATCCTTCTTGTCAGATTGATTGCTTATCGTAATACCCGCCTCTACCCTCTGTTGTTGAGGACTCGTTGATTCTAAAGAGTTTATTTTACAATTAGGTATTTAATTGGATGCGATAATATTCTTGCAAAGCTGCATACAAAGCATCCTGAATTTTGTGACAAGGTTGGCGGGCTATTAGCCATGCATATAGATGATCTTCGAGCTTTGGCACCCCTATGGCTTTCAAAGACTGAAGAAGTACGAGAAGACAAAGCTCACTGGCCAACCAACTATACTGGTGATATCTATGGAACAGGGTGGATCAGTGAGATGTATGGATATTCTTTTGGTGCTGCTGAGGCAAGTTGTTTCATTGGTTAATCTTTTATTTTTGCAGATATCTGTTGCTGCTTTTTAATGGTTTATTAAGATTATTTATATATCCTTTCTGTTTGATTTGTCAGGTAGGACTCCGGCATAAGATCAATGATAACTTGATGATATACCCTGGCTATACTCCACGAGAGGGTGTTGAACCTATTCTTATGCATTATGGCTTACCTTTTAATGTTGGAAATTGGTCATTCAGTAAACTAGACCATCATGAAGACGACATTGTCTATGATTGCAGCCGTCTCTTCCCTGAACCTCCTTATCCCCGAGAGGTAAAATTTTATGTGCACCATTAAAATAGATCATTTTAGTCTATGCATATTATACATTTATTTTTGTTTTTTACCAGCATGGCTTCTATTTTGTGAATGACTCAGCTGAATATGCTCTGAAGGAAACAATTCAATGTCAATTGATACTAAAACTTGTTAAATGACAAATTCATATATACAGCAACTGCAGGTGGTTGGGGTGAGCAATCTTATTGCCTTCTATGGGTGATGCTTCGACCACCACATCACCTTTGTTTGTTCCAACGTGTTTAATAAAGTAAGATTGATGAAGTAAATTAGGCTTTCTTGAGCTGATATAAGCTATGCTATCTGTTAAATCTTTCATAAACTAAGATACTTACTGTCTTCAATTTCTTATTAGTCATTTGCAGGTTGAGTCTATCTTGTGTCTTCCTCATTTGGTTTATACTAGTAAACGTAAACTTTCATACTTCAGTAAGTATAAGTGACTTCAGAGGTACTCGGTCAAAAAACAAACCTCAGTGTGTCAAATTTGCTGATTTCTGATACGATTGGAGCAGTGCATTTTAAATCAGTTCTTTCTATCAAATTCATGGCCATTTAGAAAGTCAATGAGCAAGCAAGTAATGCCATGCTGGCTCACTTATGTGGTGAACTATGACCACTTCCTCATAGACATAATAGTACGAGTTTTAAAAGCTGGAGTTCTAACCGCTTGACCAGCTGAAAAGTTTCCGTGTTGGGGCTCTTGAAATATAAATCTCGTGATCCAAGTTTAATAGTTTTATGAGGTTAATGAGTTTACTTCATTGTGCGGTCATCCATGCGTGGTAATGATTCCTTCTGCAGTTTGTCACCTAGGAGTTATTTGGATCATTCGTTCTGCGAGATAACTTGCATTTTTTTTTCTTGTAACGTTAATTAGAATCTCTGAGATTTTTTGCTTCTTGCAGATAACACAGATGGAATCTGATCATAACAAAAGGAGGGCACTGTTTCTGAATATTGAGTGCATTAATACCATGAATGAGGGCCTTTTATTACAGCATGCTGCCTTTAAATGCCCTAAGCCAAAGTGGTCAAAGTATCTTAGCTTCCTAAAGAGTAAAACATTCGCTGAACTAAGTCGGCCAAAACGTTTGACTCCCCAAAGTCGACAGATGATGGAGGTTGAAATTCATAAAGAAGTTGATAAGGAGCCTGAAAAGCCACCGCCCAAAATTGAGGTTAAAATTCATAAAGAAGTTGAAAATGAGCCTGAAAAGCCACACCCAAAAATCCACACCATTTTCTCTACAGAATGCTCATCTTACTTTGATTGGCAAACAGTGGGGCTTGTGCACAGTTTTTACAAGAGTGGTCAGCCAGGGAACATCACAAGGCTTCTAAGCTGTACCGATGAAGATTTAAAGCAATACAAAGGCCATGATCTAGCTCCCACCCACTATGTACCGTCCATGAGCCGACATCCATTAACTGGAGATTGGTAATCTATTGTTCCCTAGTTTTTCTTTCTTGTCAATACATATGGCCTTTTGATCAAAGACATCTTTCCACATTCTGCGATTTTTTAAAAGGAAATGAAATAGAGTAGTCCTCCACTGGAGGGAGCATATAAAATATCAAATGAAACGTTTGTCACTCACCTCAACTATCTCTCCCCCATCTTAATAAAATAAGAAAAACTAAGCCCCAAGGTCAATGTGGAAATTTTTGACGTCAAGCTGGATCTAGTTTTTGCTTATTTCAGGTATCCAGCTATCAATAAACCGGCTGCAGTTCTTCATTGGATGAATCATGTGAAGACAGATGCTGAATACATTGTAATTCTTGATGCCGATATGATCATGAGAGGACCAATAACACCATGGGAATTCAATGCAGGCCGCAGTCGACCTGCTTCAACTCCTTATGAGTAAGGGTTATAAGTTTGTGATCTTTATTTTCATTCTGTTGGAGGATTGCTTGGTTCATTACAAATTTTTATATTTGTTTTGACGAATCAGTTTGTGCCTTATATTCTTGCATGAATTCACATTGCACAGATTTTTACCAGTTACTACTTTTGTTCGTATTCTGAATCAGCTACCTTATCGGCTGTGACAACATACTGGCAAAGCTCCACACTCGCCATCCTGAAGCTTGTGACAAGGTTGGGGGCGTAATCATTATGCATGTAGATGATCTACGGAAATTTGCGCTGCAGTGGCTGCACAAAACCATGGAAGTTCGGCTTGATAGATCTCATTGGTCCAAGAACATAACAGGAGATATCTATGAATCTGGATGGATTAGTGAGATGTATGGTTACTCATTTGGTGCTGCAGAGGTACTTTTCTACGCTTATTACAAAAAAATAGTTCTTTTAATCAGTTTATATAATGAAATGTTGTTATAACGAGGTTTGACTGTAGCTACCGAGTGCTGTACTCTTTAATCGGCAATCTGTTTAATCTGAATTTTTATGTGTTGCAGTTGAATCTGCGACATGTCATAAGTGACGAGATTCTGATATACCCAGGATATGTTCCTAAGCCCGGTGTTAATTATAGAGTCTTCCACTATGGCTTGGAATATAGGGTTGGTAAGTGGAGTTTTGACAAAGCAAACTGGAGACACACCGACTTGGTTAACAAATGTTGGGCTAAGTTTCCTGATCCTCCTGATCCATCATCACTTGATCAAACTGACAACAATTCCCTACAGCGCGACTTGCTTAGCATAGAATCTGCAACAACGTTGAATGAAGCTCTTCGGTTGCACCACGAGAGGAGAAACTGCCCAGATCCTAACACTATTTCCACACCCAAACGTGACAGAGTAAATCAGGACAGAGTCGATGAAACTAGAACCAATGCTGAAACTAGAACCGATGCTGAAACAAGAACCAGCGCTGAAACTAGAACCAATGCTGATACTGAAACCGATGCTGAAACTAGAACCAATGCTGAAACTAGAGCAGATGCTGAAATTAGAACCAACGCTGAAGCTAGAATGGCTGTTGAAACTACAACTTCAATGAAGTTTGGAGGCGTTGACGAAGTTCAGGCCTTGAGGCACGATGAAATGCCCAAAAATAGTTCTCAGGAATCCTCCCAAATTGAAACGTCAAACGGGACATTCACTTCCATGAGATTTTGGATCATGGTTTTGTGGGCTGTTTCAATCTTCGGCTTCTTAGGTGTCATGTCCGTCATGCTTAAAGGGCGTAAGGGATTGAAAAAGAGAGGTAAAGGTTACAAGTCCAAGAGAAGAACTACATATTCTGGTTTCTGGGATACAAATGGACAAGACAGACACCTACGCAACGCTGAAACAGCATAGAAATCTCTGTTCTTGGCACAACTGTCAAAGTTCTTTGCACATCAAACATGGTCATTCGCGCCAAGGTCTCTGTAAGTTCATTATTTAAGCATAGAACGGAAAAAAAACGGTTCTTTTAATCGAGTTAGTATATAGTTCCATGCTGCTGGATGGAATAGAAGATGTTTTTCTATGTTCTGTTTGATTAAATCAATTTCACATGAAGCTGTTGGTCTACAATTTGCCTAAATAGGACTATGGCTAGGGGAAAAAATCATATTGTTAGTACAAGTTCAGAAATAGAGTAAAAAGAAGGTAGTAAAGTTGTTTTTTTGTTTAAAATAATTACATTTTTTTTTTTGTATTGTAATTTTCTGCTGGTGTAAGTTTTCACAAGTATAATAAGTTTTCATTTCAAGTTTGTGTTGTTTCACTAGTATTGAGGCTTATCATAGTAAGTTACAAGCGGACCTTTATGTAACAGTCATCTTCTATATAACAGTATTTCACTATAACGGTTTATTTTTTTATTTTTTTTGGATCGATTTTCATGTTATGGTATATTATATGTTCTTGATAATAATATTTTATTATATTATTAAATTGAAATCAAATTTTGCCCCATTCTCTTATTTTTCATTGCATAAAGATATCATTTTTTTTTTTTCATAAAAAAATGGGTTAAGACTAATTGGTGGGCATGCGCTTCACGTGAAAGATGGGTGGAGGAAAGTAAAGAAAAAACAAACAAAAAGTAAATATCTCAAGTATTGAACCAACCTTTCTTGCCTCAACCCCCCCCCACCCCCACCCCAACCCACTATTTCATATTAGAGATGGAGGGTTTATTCATATTTTGAGAATGTCGTCGCACTCGTGTTAGGTCCTCCAAAATCTACGATATTTAGAGGATCAGACATGTACGTGTCGTTTTTAAACTATATAATTTAGACATATTTCACAAATATACTATTATTACCTATACTTTCAAAATATTACATATCTAACATTAATAAGAGTTTCATATCATATAGTGAAAAAGAGATACCTAGATATATGTCTTTTTGCTACCAGATACACTAAAATAGAGTGAGAGGCGATCGAGATTTGTTATGCATCTCAGATAATGCGATCACACTAGATATACATGTATCTGGTATGATTTGATGTATCTAAGATATCAAATCCATAAGAGAATGGCGAGCGAGATGGGGTAGAGGCAAGCACGATTTTTGTTATGTATTCCAAATACATGTGGATTCACTCAGATGCAATGCAAATGCATCTATAACTAATTACACCTAATTTTAACCCAATATATTTTAAAATACATGTATATGAACGTTTTGGATGCACCAAAATTTGATAAGATTTATAGTAATGCATAGTACAATGTATCTAAGTGATTAGCTCCTACGTGAGTCTCCTAATATTAAAGAATCCGTGCAACATAGTAAAAAACTATTACTATTACATTTTTTGTATAATAGTTTCAATTTGAATAGCTTAGAAAAGACATTGTACAACGTTGCTACTAATTACTATGGTTATAACAATAAAACGCTTCCATCCTATAAGTTAGATCGGTTATATTAATCTTCATCAATTATGTTGCTCTTATTCAAATTTATATCACGTTTTAACAATATATATAATTTATAATGAATTAACTACTTAAAATTAGGTTGTCAGTATAAAAAAAAGCATAGGTTGTCAATCTACACTCTACTATAAAAAAACTTAATCCAAATTTGAGATTGACGATATAATATAAACTTACAAAAGAAAAAATTTGACTACATATATAACCAACTGATGAAATTTTGCATATATAAATCATTAATGGAAGTTAAAATTTGCATATTTTTTCTTATTTTATTTTTTCTGCCTTTTGAAAATGAAACAAGTATTTAGCAAAATGCACAATAGTAATTTTTGTACGATGTTAGGTCTGGTTAATTTAACATATTACGGCATATAGAGAACCAAACAAAGAAGGAGACACAACAGATAATTAGAGGCGGACTCAGATTTTAAATTTATGTATGAGTTTTAACAAATCATAATTCTTTTCGTTTATTGTGTTTGAGAGATAGGAGTTTTTTTTAGAAACTACAACGTTATTATATTATTACAAAGTAGAAATTAGAGTAATAACATACTTTAGAGGTAGAGGTGTTTAATGGTAGGCAGAATTTAAAAGACGCGATGAGAATGACACGTAAAATATAAGAGATTTGTTGTAAAGCGAAGCAGACAATTAAAATGCTCGTCAAATTCAGTCTCTTTTAGGAAGTACACGCGTTGACAGAGAGGCGTGTGTTTATTCTCCTTTGTTACATAGTAGTAAAAATAATATATAAGAGATCTTTATAATGTTTTATTTTTAAAAAAAAAATTCAAGTACTTACCCCACCTGGCATAATATTATTGGCATATCAAGATTCTTCCCACGTGAAACATTTTTCATTATGTTTACAAGAATTTCAAGAATACTATTTTTATTTAACATGAATAATATATTAATTTTTTTTAAAAAAAAAACACCATCACAGACTTAAAAATATGAAATATAATTGATATGTTGTACATCAAAATATTTTACATCCTTTTTAATACTAAAATTTATCTTCAACAAAATCAAGACAGATAAAATAAAACGATTCGTAAATATGTTAGTAAAATTTGATAGATATGAAAAATTCATAAATCGTAAGGGGCCACTTCACGTGAAGAGGCTTTAAACATATTTTGTTTAGGTCAAAATTAAAACAAAATATAACGACTATACATATATTTTGGTGGCATTAATATTTGAAAAAATTATGTGACACAATAAGTCAATGTCCTATATTTATTCAAAATAGTGATAGTTTTAAATATATACCATATAAGAATAATTTAAAAATTATATATAGATATATTTAGTATCCATGTCAGTAAAGTCAGACAAAATACTATATAATACAAATATACTTATATTAAGTATTTGAATACAATATATTTTATTATTTTTATACATGCAAACACAATATATTTCGCTATAGAAATATTGTATATGCACAAATATAGCATGAATATAAAGTACTTCGCTTTTTTTTTAAATTTACTATGGTTCGTAATTAAACAATTATAACTATTTACAAAAAAAAAGTTTTTATTTTTTATTTTTGTATTATTAGCCCTCATTTATTTTAGTCTATGTATTCCAAATGCTATTTTAGTTATATATATAATTCATTTTAGTAAGGGGGTCAATTAATAATAATATTGAGATTTTTATTTTTAAAATAAAATATTCAAATTATAAAAAAATATTTTTTCTTTTTCTAGTACTTGTCCCACATGTAAAATATCATTGGCTTATCAAGAATCTTCCCACGTGACAACATCGTCAAAATAAAATCGAATGACACGATATATTTAAAACTTTTATGAAATATAGAGAGTTATATTTAATAATGTTATACATATATTGAATTTAAAAGATCATAATTTGTTTTTATTTTTAAAAAAAAGGAAAATAAAATTGAAAGTAGAGCTAGAAAGGGAAAACGAGAAATATTACTATTGTTTATACAAGGTTAAATTTTTATTTCAGGTATATATGATAGATATTGAATTTCCTTCGGTTAGTTCGTGTGTCTAATTCTTCGATTTTAAACCTCCTTATGAATAATTCTAGCTCCGCTACTGCGAGAAAGAGAGAATTATAAGATGAGAATCAAGAATCGAACTCACAATAATAAAGAGAAGGTTCAGGTTCAGACTTCAGATAGCCAGTCGATTGAATAGATAAAATTTAATATTCGATTAGAAATCAAGACAGATAAAATAAAATGAAAAATTAAAATTGGATTGATATAAAGTTATGAGTTATCGAACTATGAGGGGCCACTTCACGTGAAGGGGCTTTTTAACGTTTGTTGCACATTAAAAACAAACATGGCACTATGCTAGATGATAGTTACCTACTTATGTAATTTCATATTCTGATATTGATTGATCTTATTGATAAAATAAAATTTAGTACTATATACTATAAAAGTTGAAAATTATAATCTTATAATTAGTACTTAATTATAACCTAAGATATCATGTTCATAGTAATTAGTACAACAAATCAACTAACAATGTGGTGATTCCACTAAGGTCTTTCTAGATGATTGAGAGACCTAATTATTTATAATCACAAGGGTATATTTATTATATTTTACTTTTTAAAAATCAAATAAATTAAAACAATAATTATATCAACCTAAAGGCTAAAAGTTTACTTGAATGATGAATCAAGATAAAGTAAAAGTTATTATGGCATAAAAAATGATAGTAATATATATGATGATTAAGAATATTCGCTAAGAGAATTTAGAATAATAATGAATAGATATACTATACAAAGCATTAAAAGATACAATATCGTATATCATATTATATATATAATATAATTTTTTAAGGAAGAAGTTCGAAATTAACCCTTTACACCCTTAGATTTACCCTTGTTAACACATAAATTATATACATTAAAGTTCTTGTTGAATAATGTTGGTGATCACACATGCAGAAACCTACCACATTCAAGAGTGTGGTGTTAATGATGTGTTTTTAATAAGGGAATTTAAAATTAAAAGAATAGACATATTAAGTAGTCGAAGGGGATTTGACATCTATTTTAATTATATACCTAAAAACTATTTTAACTATATATAAATAATATTTTTTTTTGCCGAAGGAGTTCAATCCCCTAACTATAAGGTGGCTCTGCCACTAGTGGTGTAATGATCGATGAGTTTTAGGAAGATCTTGTGGTCGCACATCCACATCCAAACAACGGTAAACGAAAAATATATAAAGTTATTTTTTCTATCTGTCTAAACTTTGATGAGCTACAATAATAAGGGAGATGTATAACAAATATTCGATAAAATAACTGAAGTACCTACGTAGAAATTAATTATATATGCTAAGTCGTTGCCTTGTTTTGTGTTAATGGAAAGTAACAAATACCTAATATATTTGATAGGGAAAATGCACAAATACCTCCTAGACTATGACCGAATTTTCAGAGACACACCTTAACTAAACTAAGGTCTTATTACCCCCTGAACTTATTTTTTTTTTGTAATTTTGTGCACCTTTTGTCTTACGTGGCATACTCCGTGAATCCACTAGTTCACGCAATTGATGCGCATGGGAGATATTAATTTGCATGCCACATAAGCCAAAATAGTGGCGGAGTTAGAATTTTTAATAAGGGGGTTTGAAATCTGAAGAAATAAACATACGAACTAATTGAAGGGGTTCGATATTTACTATATATACATAAAAAATGATTTTAATCATGTATAAATAGTAATATTCTCCATCGAAGGGGGTTCATGTATGTTGGCTCCGCCCCTGAGCCAAAAAGGTGCACAAAATTACAAAAAATAAATAAATTCAGGAGGTAATAGGACCTTAGTTTAGCTAAGGCGTGTCTCTGAAATTTCGGATATAATCTAGGAGTGTACTCGTGTATTTTCCCTATTTGATACAATAATCGAAGTGTGCGTAAACTGATTTTTCAAGCCATGATCATTAAAAACAAATAAAGGTAACCCAACCCTAACAAACCCTACACACTAACAAAACTATTACTAGTATTTCCAAATTTTGGAATTGGGAAAGTTGGGAATTATCACACCTTGCATGCATGCAAAGACCAAACCACCAGTCAACACTTTTATTATTTTGTTATTATAAAAGCACACTATTCACTTTCAAAATTCAACCACCCAATCTCTTTTTTCTTTCTCCACATTCAAATCTTTTTCTAGTATATATCTTCTTCACATAGTCACCATCCAATAAAATATTAAACTATAGAATATAATATATCAAATATCTAGAATTATGAGAAAGCCTTGTTGTGATAACAAAGAAGAAATGCATAAAGGAGCTTGGTCTAAACAAGAAGATCAAAAACTCATTGATTATATTACTAAACAAGGTGAAGGTTGCTGGAGAAATTTGCCTAAAGCTGCTGGTAAGTATATATATATATATATATATGTCACAACCTTTATTTATTTAGATGTCGAGGTAAGATAAGTCCCTGAAAAGTCTAGGGTTGCACCCAGCTCCATCTCGATTGACATTTTGCTCTCGAGGGAGTGGGGTGCTAGAGCGAACTACTCATTGTTGTAATGTTGCCCTAGAAGGGTGCACATTTAATTTGGTAGGATTAAAACATTGTTTTGAGGAAGAGAAAGCGCGTGATTTTTTAATTAAAAAAAATCGATTATGTAAGTTCAACTGAACCTATTGGTTTCTATTTGAACTATGCATGCATATGCAAAATAAATTGAGATGTATGTATAGGGTATGAATTTATCTATATATACTGACTTAAAATTCTGAATTCGTCTTTGATTATAGGTCTGCTTCGTTGTGGAAAAAGTTGTAGGCTAAGATGGATGAATTATCTTAATCCAAATCTAAAAAGAGGAAATTTTTCTGAAGATGAAGATGATCTAATCATCAAGCTTCATGCTCTCCTTGGCAATAGGTAACTTTTCCATTATTTATCCCTTAAAATGAATATAAATTCTAGATTTAATTTGCTTGCTTTGAAAAATATAAACTATTAACAAATATGGGAATTAATTATGAAATTCATTTCTAAATAGGTTATGCTATAGTTTTTTATATATATATAATTTATCACTAATTTATTGTTAAATAGAAGTAATGAAAAATTTATACGATTTAATGCATGACAGAAGTTGTCTATCGCTAATTTATGTTTTTTGGTAGTGAACTCATTGACCATAATAATAATCAGTTTCACTAAATGATATCAATTTATATGATATTGTTCGACTCGCTCATATATAAGATTATTAAAAAAAAAAATTAAGTTGGTAGAACTTGTGATATCTTAAACAAGTCATGTGTAATAATACCAATTTTATGCCTATAAAATGTGAAGTTTAAATCAAAACATTTTAAAAAGAAAATGGAAGAGTGTCACGTAAAATGAAATTTAAGGGAGTTTCAGGTAGCTAGTGTTTTTTTAAAAAAATTGACATTTATTTTTCAGGTGGTCACTAATAGCAGGAAGATTGCCAGGAAGAACAGATAATGAAGTGAAAAATTATTGGAATTCTCATTTGAGAAGAAAACTTATAAAAATGGGAATTGATCCAAAAAATCATAGGCTATCTCATTATCTTCACATAAAAAGACTTGAATTACTCCAGGAAAATAACACAAGATTAGAAAATGTTGGAGTAATATCTGATGCTACAAGTTCTTGTGCTAATACAGATCAACAAATTACAAGTTCATTGCTTGATCTCAATTCAATTCCATAGATAAGATATCGAAGACGTTCTCGATCATTTAATTAGTTGATTAATAATATGTCCTCTGGTTGATTTAGACATCATCGTTATAAACTTTACGTATTTTTTAAGAAACTTTTTAGAGAAAAAAAGTGTAATAATGTATGGTTTGTTATTGTAACATTTACTTTTCAATTTTAAGTACTAGCATTTCTCTTTCTATATTGTTCCTAGAGAGCTACATAGAAACGAATTTATGAGTTGAACATTATAAACGAGTTTGAAATGTTATTATAAATAAATAAATAATAACATTCCAAACTCGTTTATAATGTTCAACTCATAAACTACAAGAAAACTGTAATTTTTCTAGGAGTTAGTATAAAAATTTGCAGGAAAATAAGTTTCATGCGAATTTTCGTACTAACTCCAGGAAAATCCCCATATAATTCATAGTTTTCTTATAGTCTCACCACTGATAACTTGTCGTAGCGATTCGTGGATCGTTGTTTATACTAATACTTTTCTGTGGCAATAACACAAGTTGCCACCAAAGGTTTAGCTTTTGTGGCGATTAATTGCCTCTACAAAAATATATTAAAATTGCCAGGAAAACTACCCAATAAAAAGGTAAAATATTTGAAAAAAGTGAACAATTATTTTATTTTTAATCCAATTATTTAATTAAAATTACAATACTTTCCACTTTTCAAATATACAAATAATTTCATTTCCATATTATTCCATCCCACAATTTTTTTGGTTGGTTTATATGTTCGTGTATATGTGTATTTAAGTTTCACTTCAATCTTATTTTCTATATAAATTTAGGAGTTTTAATTGTCATTAATAAAATATTATTATTTAAAATTTACTTATCCTGTAAATACATAATTTTAGAAATTTTATAATAAAGTCTACTACTATTTTTGTTAATTAAATTTTGTATTTCATGGATAAAACATTTAGTACAAATAATGAACGAAACACATTAATAATAAAACATTAAACTTACGTCCAAAATCTTTATAAAAATAACAGAATTAGTAGAGATTATCAAGTTGCCACAAATCTTTTTACACTACACGAAAAATGTGGATTACATGGAGATTTTTCTGGGGATTAATATTGAAATATTTAGGAAAATAAATTTTTGCGAATTTTCATACAAATCCCCATGTAATTCACAGTATTTTTTAGTGTTCAGTGGCAATGAAATCACCATCAAAAGACCTTTTGTAGCGACAAACTCTTTGTTGCAATTTTTATATGGTAATTAAATTACATTACGTTAGTTATAGAGCTAGTGCATGGCCATAAATTTTTAAATATTTTTAAAAAGACATGTTTTTGAATTGAAGCGTTGACATATATTTTTTGATCATGAACATATTTCACCTTTTCTAAAAAAGAAATAAAGAACAAAGACATTAAACATGATTTATACCTATAATTAAGTTTAAAAATTTATCTTTTTTTTATAATGAACTATAGCTAGCTAATACATTATTCAAAAATTACAATACAATATTTTATTACAAATTTCTTAATATAATTACCAGTTATTTCAATTAATTACAAAGATGTAATTATGAAAATGAGATGATCGAAAAGACAAATCAAACATTTTTTTTTTCATTCCCGTGGGTTAGGTGAATAAAATTATAGTTTGAGCCAAAATTCATGACTTTTTCTATAAAATATAAAAGTGATAAATTTTATGGCCAATAAATTTTGCCAAAAATTTTAAAAGGTGGATAAGTTCTCTGAGTATATGTGGCCAAAAGGTACTTTGTTTATTGGTGAGAGCAACTTATCTATATACAACTTGTTATATATATATATATATATATATATATATATATATATATATATATATATATATATTATCAGTCTACATTAATTTTTTGCACTACATTTTGTGAATATTAGGAGATAACCTTACCTAGACTAAATTTATATTTCATGATATGTCACATCAAGCAATTTCTTGGGCTATTCATAAATAATATTGGGAAGATTATTATCTTTTGATAAATAATTACTGATTTTAGGGATATTTTATTTATTTATTTATTATTAATAGCAATATATAACAATACTATATTAAATCCATAATATGTATTGAAAGTGAATTATGTATACAATGTATATGTATTATAACTGTTTTTTAAAATATACTATGCTTGTTTGGTAAGAAATTGACACATTGTATTGTAAGTGTATTAAAATGTATGATAAATATATTATCCATCAATAAAACTTGTATTATATGTAAATGATAAATTGTTCTTTGTATATGTATTAAAACTATTATATATATATATATATATATATATATATATATATATATATATATATATATATTAAAACTGATCAAGTGAAAATAATTATTATAGCTATAAATAATAAATATTTTCTTAATACGTAAGTTTCACAATAATAATTATGGTTTAACGGATGAGTGATTTGCACAAATAATAATAACTACAATAATTAATATAAATAATAGCATGTGACCATGAAACTTTCAAATATATCTTGTATAATTTTTTATAAAAATGATTTTCCATTTAAATTACATTTCATGTTTTTAGAAATTGGAGGGTATTAAATCATATTTAGTAAAAGCATATTTAAACTCTAAGTGATATATAAATAGAAAATATTATCCTTAAAATATTTATAGATAGCATCAATATAGGTTTCATATAATTTTATACGTTGGTCTTATTTTTTGATTAGTTAACATACGAGATAAGTTATGCTTAAATACAATACATAATTTTATTAAATACAATTATTTTTCTAGTGATTCATGATTTTCAATCACCTTTTAATTGCATTATAATAATTAATTCATTCATGAAAAAGAAAATCTGTTTTCTTTTCCCTTTTTTGAATTAAATAATATTTGTCCATTATTATTTATCTCGTACAACTTTAATTAGGTTACATACATGGCCCACGTAACGTGGGAATATTAATTAAATAGGACAGAAATTACATAGAATATGCAAACATAGCCCAACAAATTGCGAAGAAAAAATTGTATAATTCGTTATACATATACAATTGTATAATTCACTGGCCTAAATTATATAATTCGCTGGCCTCGTTATACATATACAATTGTATGATTCGCTGGCCTAAATTGTATAATTCGCTGGCCTATTTTGCTGCAATTGTATAATTCGTTGACCTATTTCACTGCAATTGTATAATGCGCAATTGTATAATTCGCTGCCTATTTCGATGCAATATCTGTATAAAATTTGCTTTGCATACAATTGAATCGAAGTAAAATGTTTGTATATTGTATAATTATAAGTGTATAGGAAGAAGATATATGTTTTTCTCTCGCTTTATACAAAAACAGAAACACAATTTATACACTTCTGTTGTATAAAGCGAGAGAAAATTGTATTTAACTGCAATTGTATAATTCGCAGTTGTATAATTCGTTGGCCTTTTTCGCTGCAATATTTATATAAAATTTGCATTTGTCTACAATTAAATCGAAGTAAAATGTTTGTAAATTGTATAATTAAGTGTATAGCACGAAGATATATGTTTTTGCATGTGTATATACAATTTTCTCTCGCTTTATACAAAACAAAAACACAATTTATACACTTCTGCGTATAAAGCGAGAGAGGCGAGCAGAGGGAGAGTGGCGAGCGAGAATAGGAGAGTGGCGAGCAAGATTTTTGGGAGAGAGGCGACTGACAAACTTTGGCAAACGTTTGCTACGGAGCACAATTAAATCAAACCGTAGCTACTGCATTTATTTTAGGTTATTAGTTTGTTATTATATATAATTATCCCTTAATTTTATCACCTCAAATATACGCTATTATTGAAGTTAGATAAATTTAAATGTGAACATTACAAGGTCCATTTTTGAAGATAATGCTTTCATTGAGATATTTTATTCGTTCTTTAAATTTGAATCTGAAATATAATATATGATTAAAAATCGAAGAATTAGAAAAATCTCTACACATACAAGATTATTATTATTATTTTTTACCAAATTATCTTATCCTTCCTAGCAGGGACGGAGCCACCTTGATACAAGGGGGTTCATCCGAACCCCTTTTGATGCAAAATTATACTATTAATACATGGTAATAATAATATTTTATGTATATATAGTAGATGTTGAACCCCCTTCGACTATTTCGTGTGTTTATTTCTACGAATTTTAAACCTTCTTATTGAAAATTCTGGCTTCATCACTATTTCTTAGAAGTATCATTGGGTTAAATTTTAACATATCTGATTTGATTTAATGTAAAAATCGAATGCAGATGCGAATACTCCACCATACATTCTATAAATAAGGTTACTTACCCCAACAGTCACATGTCTTTCTTGTCTATTCCAAATTTAGACTCTTTATCCCATTTTACTTTGTTGGTCTAGACCAGAAAAAACTCTTGGTGGTAAGAATATATGATATTATCTTCTTTGTTATCAAATAGTATATACCTATGTATATATACATATATATTTTCTTTTTTCCCAATCTTTTATATTATATTAGTAAGCCTTTATAATCTCTCTTCAAAATTTAGTTTTATGTGATTCATAGATCAATTTTTGAAATTTATTATCGTTATTCACATAATTGAGGATTTATGACAGTTCTATTAGGCTTACATTCTTGTGTCGATGCATCTTCAAGCTATTTTTAGTTTGAAAATTGTAGCAAATTGAGCATTGTATTATCATTGTGCTTATTTCACACTCGTTTGGTCAAACCATTAATTCTGATATTGATTGTTGGGGTGAACTAGTGTAGTGATATTCTTAATATAGTGTGATATTATTCACTTTGATCGAAGGGTTAGGTTAGATCTTTTAGGTTTTTTCGTCTATTGAAGGCCGTCATCGTGTTAGCCAATCCTCTCCTATTAGACTTGTCAATCCTTTTGTTTTTTTCCTTTCTCTCTTTCGGTTCTCCACCTCTACTTTATTTGATAAGAATAGAGAATATCACTCTATCAATGACAAAAAAAAAAGTAGCAACTTTATTTTAAATGGTTTGAGCTTGAAATTAAACTACTTGTTATTTATCGATAGATGAGAACAGACTGATATTAACCAAATTCATATCAATTTTTTGAATAGGCGGCATCACATCATTAAGAGTAGTCCTACACCTTATATGTATAGCTTCCTAATCTTCTCATCGTACTATCAATGTGAGTTTTGTAAATACACGCAACTTTTTATATATATTTAATATATTTTTTTTGAGTTTATCTTTAAAAGAACGATACATTTCTCTTTTTAAAACCTATTTTTATCTTAATAACATTTTTATTTTATTATTAATGACATGAGTCGGTTGAAATTTATATTCTTAAAAAAGTTAAGATATTTTTAAGAGTGAGAAAATGAAAACTCAAGTGAATCTCTCACAACCACTTATTTCTTCAACTCTTTACCTATATCTCACGTATATGATAATACCTTTTAAAAAATTTTGAATTTAGTATAAAATCAATCAAACACCTCATATAAAATGAGACACAGAGAGATTATTTCTTTAAAGTATCTACGAGAAAAATAGACACTAAAGAAAAAAATGAGCAAGTCTTGCTATGATCCTAACAAGGATAAAATACAAGAAGTTTGGTCTAAAGATGATAGTAACTACATTTATATTTTGTTTTATATTGTAATTTATAGCACCTATCGTGTTAATATATCTGAGACTTTTTAATTAACTAAACATATTTTTTTCTTATTTTAATATTTATCATGCAAAAGATGAGATTATATATCCATCATATAATTATAATTTCAACATTATAATTTTATTTTGAACTAAATAATCGCGCGATTTAATTAATTTGTTTTGTGTTTATAGGTATGGCTAATTGTTGCTCTAAAAGGACAAATTTTTCTAAGGAAGAAGATGATCTTATCAAGGTTTCATGCTCTTCTTGGTGACAGGTTTATATAGCCAACTCGAATTTATATATAATATGATTCATAAATTTAATTATTTTTTTCATGTATTATAGTGATTTATCATTTATAGATCGATCATGTTTAAGTTTATAAGTTTTGAATTTAATATAAATTCATATTTTTTTTGAAAATTAGTTAGAGTCTATTTCCATCTATTGCGTAAAATAATTGAGTAAAGACGATTTTTTAATTTTTTTTTTTTCACATTTCAGATGGTCACTTATAGCAGAAAGATTGCCCGGACATAGTGATATTGAAGTGAAGAATTATTGGGACTCCCATTTAAAATTAAAACTTACAAAAATGGGAATTGATCCAATGAATTATCGTATAAATGAATATGTTCATAAGAAAAATCTCGATTTTTTCTCATCGAGAAATAAAAAATTATTCAATGGAGAAATTTCTGATGCTGAAAGTTCTGCATAATAATATGTTTTTTTGTAAAAAGAATTTATTTTTTAGTTTATGTGATATGTTGATAGTTCTTCTACACAACAAAATGTACCATCAAATTTATCATTTCCTTTTTATTTTGAGATTCACATCATCTTTCAACATCTTATTAATTAAGATCACGATAAAACAAATTAATTTAGTCTAAATTATTGAGCGTGAAATAAAATAGAAAATATCGCATAGTAATTAGTGTAATAATCAAATAGGAGAAAGGACTTCTCATCAGTTTATTTAATACCTCAACAAATTGACACATTCATTCTATATGAAAATTGTATATTTTACGTGGCGTTCTGCATGTATCATGCAATATAGGATACGTGTGTCTATTTTTTTAATTTTATACATCTGTACATCCAAAGTTAAGGATCATCGTTACCGACTGATATCAAGTTGAGGGTCTTATTTATGTATTATGCCTTGAAATTTCTTCATATTAACTAGATATCTTAATTCAAATTATCCTTCAAGAATTCAGAATTTTCTTGTTTAGGACCAAGGATTTGTTTCCTCCCATTGTGAATTTACTCGATATCAATTTGAATTAATAATTCAATGGACTACGAGTATCAAGTGATTAAATCGAATAAACAAAACTTTATATATAAAAAGAGCATTCGATGAACGATAAATCATAAATTAAGTAACACAAGAAGATTTGGATAGATAATTTTATAATCACACTCAAATTATAATATATTTTACATAATTTTTTATATCTGAATATTAATTTTAAAATATTAAATTCATCTAAATAAATTTAACTCGAAAAATCACTCCAATTTAATTCTAATAAAGTTAAAAATACTGCATAAATTAGGACGTAACGAAATAATAATCTATCACAAATATCAAATCTACACCTAATCAAAATCTTCTTTTTTTATTAAGAGACAAAATTAGTATAAATTGACAGCTGATAGATGCTGGTTTTTTCTACGGTAATATTCTTAAATATTCATATAAATATTAATTTATTTGACAAAATCAATGTTGATATAGCAATTTTCTCAAATAAGTAGTATTACCTCTTCCGATTTTTAGTTTTTTTTTTTTAAAAAAATATCTTTACTTTTTTGGACATAAAGTATAACAAATATTTTAATATATTTTATATATCTGTCAATGTTGATATAGCAATTTTCTCAAATAAATAGTATTACCTCTTCCAATTTTCAGTTTTTTTACATAAAGTATAACAAATATTTTAATATATTTTATATATCTTTAATTTAAATAAAAATAAAAAATTTGTATGGAGTTAAAATTAAATAAAAAAAACTGCAACAGCAACAATTTAACTTAAGCTTCATTATTTTCCCATTAGTGTTTGTACTGACACTTATCCACCAAAAAAACACAACCGCCATGGCCGGCGGAGAAGCCACCGCCGTTGCCGGAGACCACCCTATTTCCACCCTACTCCGGCTACTCCATGAGGTGTCACAGATCTCAATTGCTAGATTTTTTGGTAAATTCAAGAAAGATTGTACAGATTTAGCAAGAAGAGTTACACTTTTGGCTCATTTGTTTGATGAGTTAAAAGACACAAATACCCTTTTGGGTTCTTCATCTTCTTCATTCAATTCTTGTTTTTCTGATCTCTCTGTTGCTCTTCAAGCTGCAAAACAACTACTTTTAGCAGCTAATGAACTTGATCCCAAGATCCACTCTGTAAGTGTCTTGTTTTGTAAAGTTTCAATCTTTTTATCTATGTGTTGATTCCCATTTTGTCATATTTTTGCATTTGGTGTAGTAAAGTTTCAATCTTTTTATCTATTTGTTAAATCCCATCTTGTCATATTTTGCATTTGGTGTTGTAAAGTTGCAATCTTTTTGTCTATTTGTTGATTCCCATGTTGTCATAATTTGCATTTGGTGTTGTAAAGTTTCAATCTTTTTATCTATGTGTTAAATCCATGTTGTCATATTTTGCATTTGGTGTTGTAAAGTTTCAATCTTTTTATCTATGTGTTAAATCCATGTTGTCATATTTTGCATTTGTTGTTGTAAAGTTTCAATCTTTTTATCTATGTGTTAAATCCATGTTGTCATATTTTGCATTTGGTGTTGTAAAGTTTCAATCTTTTGGTCTATTTGTTGATTCCCATGTTGTCATATTTTGCATTTGGTGTAGTGAAGTTTCAATCTTTTTATCTATGTGTTAAATCCCATGTTGTAATATTTTGCATTTGGTGTTGTAAAGTTTCAATGTTTTTATCTATGTGTTGAATCCCATGTTGTCATATTCTGCATTTGGTGTGGTAAAGTTTCAATCTTTTATCTATATGTTAATTCCCATTATGTCAGAGATGGAGTCGAGATTTGAAGCTTATGGATTCGGAATTTTAGTCCGTTTAAGTTTCTAGATTCAAAATTAATAATTTGTACATATCACAAAGACACAGTTTGAACTAAAGGTACTAGATTTGGCTGAACCCCTAAGCTATACTGTGTCTCCGCCTCTGCATTATAGTCTAGCTCCGCCCCTAAATTTGAAGAAATGTGCTTGTTGTTAAATATGATCCGTCCATTCAGTTTTTACGCTTTGTTGTGAATATGTATACATTGATGAACAACCAAGATTTTTAAATTTCTATAGTAGAACTGCCAAGAAAGATTCATCTGATTCAAATAGGAACTGTAGATTTATTAGTAACAAAAGTTTTATGGTTAAATAACTTGTTTGTGACTTAATTTGACTTTGCGAGCTATGAACTTAAGCTTTGCTAGTGAAATCCTGAGATGGATCAACAATGTTTCTAGTTCTATTCAACCACCTTCGAATATCAGCTATGTCGTCAAATTATGCTCCCGATCATCTTATTCGATGCACTTCTTTTTTATTCTGATAAGTCCAATTTTCTTGTGAGGCCTTAGCTCTTACGACTCACTGCTTATCAGTTGGACAAAGTCCAAGAGTAATCCTTTAAGCAGTCTAAATGAACGCATTTAAATTTAGATGATCTGTCCATAGAAAATGAGGAAGCTATTCAATTTGGTCTAGGAATCAAGACTGCGGTCAATCTTGCTACAATTTCATTGATAGCTGAGTAATGATTCTGCTAAAAAAAAATCTTAAAATGGCGGTGTTTGTGCCAGCGTGCACGTAGTTTTTGCTTCTGTTCGGATTTGAACGCTGGTTTCCCATGATCCATTCCAACTTCGTTGACTGCTAGGACGCACCCTTGGGTTCACTATATTGGTTATATATCCAACTTGTGCCTCCAAAATGCAGAAATGGAACAGATTGCTGTGTTAATCACATTGACATTTAATGATGTCTCAATCCTCATTCAAGGCAGTGTCTTATACCTCTCTAATATATGCTATTTCTTGACTCAAGGATGTCGCGGTGAAGAAAATAAACTTCCGGTTTCAATGTGTTACATGGAAATTGGAGAAAGCCCTTGGTAACTTCCCATATGATCATTTTGACATATCAGAAGAAGTACAAGAGCAGGTTTGCGTTGAGCTTTGGCTTTTATCTTTTCCGGTTTGTGCTCGTCCTTGGTATTTCCCCCTCTGATATTTCTTACTTTTTCCAGGTTGAATTGGTCAGAGCACAGTTGAGACGAGCCACAGAAAAGTATGGTGGCCCTGTGAAGTCAAACTTATTATCTCGAGCATCGTCACAACCACTGGATAAAGAGATTGATCTACTCCATTCAGGAAATAGTGGAATTGGAACTTTACATATAGAAAATATTGGCAATATTGATCATGAAGTTAGGCCAAAAGTTGGACGTGTTCCTCGAGGTAGTGTTCGAAACCAAAGTTATTGCAGTCGGATTGTTCAGGAGTCGGAAAGAACAGGAAATTCATCCAAATTGTCTGGGGTTGGTGATCCGGAGATTTTCGGGGAAGATGACTCTCCGTTTAAGAGTCACGAGGAGAGTAAAATGTCCAACTGTCCTGTAACTCCTACAGAGTTTATTTGCCCTATATCCCTTGAGCTCATGAGGGATCCTGTTATTGTGGCTGCTACAGGGCAGGTAATATGCTTGTAACTCTGTTTACTTTAGATTGAAGGGTCAAAAACAGTAAAACACACCTAAAAAGTATACCGGTTTTTCGAGTTTCATACCTTAACTATCAGGTATGCGAATATTTTATCTGAACTATCACCAACTATTTATCAAAAACATACCTCAACTATCATTGTTCCCTTTTCTAACCTTAACGGTACGATGGTGATATTTCATGTAGGAAAAGGGAACAACTTATAGTTGAGGTGTGTGTTGATAAATAGTTGGTGATAGTTCATGTAGGAAACTCGGACACCTGATAGTTAAGGTATAAAACTCGAACTGTTGGGATACTTTAGGTGTGTTTTTGACCATTACTCTTTACTTTAACATGTCTATGGATGTGCTTTGGTTGTTTCTTAGATAGGAAATTTTTAGCTTCTCCAGAATTTATTCCAATGTACTTGTTTCGTATAACCTTACAGACTTATGAAAGATCGTACATACAACAATGGATAGATGGCGGCCACACAACATGCCCAAAAACTCAGCAACAACTCCACAATCTCACGCTTACCCCAAACTATGCTCTGCGGAATCTAATTATTGATTGGTGTGCAAAAAACAATATACAACAGCCAACCGTATTTGCAAATGGGAAAATAAAGAGAAGTGATGGATCATTTCGCTATGTTATTGGGGAAATAGGAGCTATGGAGGTACTTGTCCGAAAGCTTTCAAGCAGGTCCGTGGAGGATTGCAGGGCTGCAGTAGCCGAGATCCGTTCACTTTCCAAAAGAAGCACAGACAACAGAATTTTGATTGCTGAAGCCGGAGCAATTCCAGTCCTAGTTAAGTTGTTGACATCTGAAGACACACAAATCCAAGATAATGCAGTCACTGCCGTTCTTAACCTTTCTATATTCGATGACAACAAAAGGATTATAATGCTCGCTGATGCCATTCCTTCTATCGTTCAAGTTCTCAGAGCGGGGAGCATGGAGGCAAAAGAAAATGCAGCCGCAACCATTTTTAGTTTGTCGCTTGGAGACGAGAATAAAATATTAATAGGCGCATCAGGAGCCATACCGGCTCTCATAGATTTGCTTCTGACAGGAAATACCAGAGGAAAAAAAGACGCTGCATCAGCGTTGTTTAATTTGTGCATATATCAAGGAAACAAGGGTCGAGCTGTTCGTGCAGGGATTATACCAGCTCTGCTGGAAATGCTGACGGATTCAAGCAGCTGCATGGTCGATGAACCATTGACCATTCTTTCCGTCCTAGCTAACAACGAAGAGGCTAAGGAGGCCATAGCAAAAACTAGCACAATCCCAGTATTGATAGATCTTCTTAGGACAGGTCTATCTCGTAGTAAAGAGAATGCAGCTGCCATCTTACTCTCGTTGTGCAAGAGAGATTCCGAGAACCTTTCTTGCCTTTGTAGGCTCGGTGCTGTTATACCTCTTACACAGCTCACAAAGAGTGGCACGGAGAGGGCCAAGAGGAAGGCGACTTCACTGTTGGAGCATATTAGAAAGTCTCAGCAACATAGCACGCGCATTTAGGTACTTCTCATTATTCGTCCTTCCATTCAGATCTGACCACGAATATTACACGTTATCTTTTACAGTGTGATCGACTTAAACAAGCAATGAGAACAAAGCCATTCTCATTGCTTTATAGTTCATATATATATATATATATATATATATCTAATTTACTCAGTTTTCGAGTGTGCCATTGATTGATATCTGTTTTTCTTTCCTTACTCAACTACCAGTTCATTACATCTGTTGCGACGATGTATAAACTACCGTACGATACAGGACATTTTAATCTATACATATATATATATTTGGAGAAGTGTGTTTTTTGTGTTGCTTGTCAATAGCATGTGTTTGTGGCATCTTCATTGAATTAACTAAAAAGTTTGGTTATATGGATCTTGATTCACTACAACAAAAATGACCATTAGCGACATTTAATTCTTAATTGCCGCTAAATATGTATTTTTAGCGGCAATTATCACTCTTTGTATATGTTCCTAAAGCCTTTAGCGACATTGATTCTAATGGCACTTAACTAATGCCGGTAAAGACGTTAGCACTCTTTATTAGTGTTAATATTTAATGCCGTTAAAAGTTATTTTTGTTATAGTGATTTTCCCTTCTGAAACATGGCAATGGATGTTATACTATGGTAATGGAAGCAAGTTGAACCTGAAGGATGTCTAGCATTAGAGTCGAGGGTCAAAAACACATCCAAAGTATCTTGATTTTTGAATTTTTTTCAATTTTTTGTATTATCAGGTGTATGGGTTTCCTACTTGAACTATCATCAAATGTTTATCGAAACGCATCTCAACTACTAGTTGTTCACTTGTTTTCTATCTGAAATATCACAATTATTTAGGGAGGAAAAGGAAACAACTGATACTTCAGGTGTGTTTCGATAAATATTTAGTGATAGTGTAGATATAAAACTCAAAAATTCAGCGAGAAAGATTGAATTTTAGACACCGCTAACAGACTAACGGCGTTACAGGTCCATTTTGGTATTAAAAATATTTCAATGGCCCTTTATGAATTTTGAAAGAAAAAGTGGTCATGTTGGCTCCGAATTCATGTAAAGTGTCCCTATCCCCTGTACGTAACTACCGTTGGCTACATAAAAATATATAATCAAACATCTCTCTAACAATATTATTTGTGAGATCCTGCACCGCTAAGGGTATTTATCTCGATCAGTTTATACGCGTTTGGTATAAAAGTAGCAGTGTTTTTGTGTGGATGGCGAGTTCTAAAGCTCCTGTTACAGCTAACTCTAGGCGTCACACGATATTTTTTTAGATGTTAATAGTTATACTATGAAAATCGATTTCAAAGAAAACTTTAATCATTATAGTGAAATCAAAATTTTGATTTTTTTAAGGTACACATCCAAGCAACTTTGATTAATTTTTTGTCAATTAAATTAAACTCATAGTGACAACTTGATTTTTAGTTGATTTTTCTCCAAATTGCTTTTCAATAAATTAAAGTTCTTTCTTTTCAAGTATTAATTCGAGTACCAAAAAAAAGAATAAAAAAAATTGACTAATCAACGCTACATGCAGCCAATATTTTTTTATCTTTTTGCTAAAGTTGGATAAGGGGCGGATTTATGATATTTTCTTATGAGTTTACGTAAATTTCATAGCTTTTTATAAATATATATATTAAGAAATTTATGAAATGTTTTTAATATTTAATTCTATACTCCGATTGTTACTATATCGTTTTAGCTCGAGATTACTGTAACTTGCAAAAATTTATAAATTTCATATTCTGAGTCGTGAATCGATTTTTATGGTGAATTTATGTGTGGTTTTTAGAGAAAGTTCAAACATACTTCTCTTCCCTAATTAGTATTAAAAAAAAGAGAGGATAAAAGAATAACAATAATAATTAACAATTATTTTTTATTCTAAAGTATGTAAAATTAGTATATAGTGCCTATGTATATTACGGAGTGTCATACTAATTCATCGATAAATATAGCTAGGGGTGGTTACCTTTTGTAAAATTGTATGTTGACAAAATTGTGGCTTAGGCACACTCGATAGCAAAGCTAGTGACTTCTTTTCGGTCATTAATTAGAATTTATACGAGATATCATAGTGTGGAGTATCTTCTATTCGATTTTTATATCTAACTGAACCTCTTTGAAATTATATCATTACCTCACGATTTTTAGAATAAAATACTATAATTAAAATTCACATATATAATCTGTGTAATGACTCGAAAAGTCATTTTCTTTTTTTTTTAAAAAACTTTTGTAAGATTACCATTTTATCCCTCTCGGTGGTTTTTTCCGAGTAACTTATAATTAGTAAGTGAAGTTGGTTTGAGAATTTTAAACTATACTTTTAACTATAGTTAATTAGTCGATGGATAATTATAAATAATTAACTTAATCGATAGTTAATGGACTAAAGTGTTTATTTATTTAAGACCCTATACTATTTGACTCAGATATGATAAAATAAGTAGATAAAAGTACTAATTAATTAAGTAGATAAAAGTACTAATTAATTAAGAAAAAAAAAAGAACCCGAATCTCCTTTTTGGAAAAAATTTGCTTCAGGTAACGAATTTGTTTATTGGGGTAATTGTGATTAATGGGTAGATAGAGGTTATCCCCACTATATGGATTTAAGCATATTGAATTTTCTTTAGGGCTGCTACGAGATAAAAATAAATAAATTAACAATTAATGAATTATTATTTATATAATCATGAGACAGTGATTGGAAAATTGTAGATGGGTTTGAGTGCGTTATTTCGACGGCTTCAACTACGCATATAAGTATAATGGTTACGGTTCTTGATATGTATCTAAGTTTTGAGTGTGGTTATTATTTCGTGATTGAAAGTTTGTTGTGTAATATCACATTGGATTCAAGTTGATTGGAGGATTTAAGACCTAAACTTAGGGTTCAATTTGAGAAATATGAGAATTGACATATTATTTGGCACTAAGATTTGGAACTTGAATGTATATTTGAGTGAGTTTTGAGTATAGACTAGACATAGTAATGTGGGTTTTGTTAGTCTTGAAATTTTATTATGGTCATTTATTTGAATAGATTGCTTTGAGTGGAAGTTCGACGAAAGGGGAAGGCTCAAGTTCCGGAGTGAATCCTTGATTGATTGAGGCAAGTGGATTTCTAAACCCTTGCTAAGTGTATGAAATGCGTGTTTTCCTTGTGGTATATGTTTGGGAGTAATGGGACTTGGTAATGGGTTGACTTGTCCACATTGATTAATTCTAATGATAAAAAGGGGGTAATAAAAGACAATGTGATTATTTGTTTGTATGTGATGTGTTGAGAATGGTACGAGTACCGGTGTTATAATTGGAAGGTTTATTGTTATAGAATGTGAATTGTAATACGAGAATGCCAAAACATATGGCATTAACTGAAATATTATTGATTTGATTGTGATTGTGTTCTTTACTGAACCCGTATAAATGTGATAATTGAGGTGATTATATGTTATAGCAACATTTGGTTTATTGAGATGTTGCATCATCTTCTTTATTTGATATCATATTGTGCACATGCATTGATCTGAGACTGGGTATGAGTAAGGGTCTAACACGTGGAGATCGTCCGTGTTGAGATCGAGTTATGATTATTTTGGGCACGTGGAGATCGTCCGTGCGATAGAAAAGTTATGATTATGATTTGGGCACGTGGAGATCGTCCGTGCGAATATGTTTGATTTATGATAGTGCGTTGAGATCGTCCGCACAGACACGTGGAGATCGTCCGTGTCGGTATATGGACCTCGCGAGTCCCCCATGGGTCATGAACTCTCGATGTATTTCCGAGGAGTATCATGTATATACAGTTGAGAAAGAAATTGGTATTTTGAGGCATATCACTTCATAGTGTCATATTGCATTGCATCACATGACATTCTTCATTCTTGATGATTATGTGTCTTATTGGTGGTTGTGAATTACTTGATATTTGATTACCTCTATTAGACGAACTTGATCTTATGTGTTGCTGATATTGTGAGTGCCTGTTGTGTAAAGTTGTGATTGTTGCATACTTAGTTTGTAGTTGAGGATGTATAATTTGTTAAAATGATTTTGATGAGTTGGGTAATATGAACACTGTGAACGGTAGGTTGGGCTGATTTTTATGCAGGTTGTAGTTGTGGAGGTTCGATTGGTGTGAAGGAGTACTCGTATTTTATCCCCTTAGCTTGTGTTTAGACGTTTACTTGCTGGGTACCGTGTGATTTGTTACTCACCCCTTGCTACTACAATTTTTTTTTAGGTTACTAGCCCGGACCTTGTGATATTTCTCTTCTCTTTGTCTGAGGCTTCTTGGAGATTTGAGAGGTAGTTATTTGTCGTCTCAGCGTACTTTCTTTCTCCTTAGTTATGACCTTGTTCTATTCTAGAAACAAGTTCATTTGAGATTTGCGTTTCTTATGAATCAATTATAATATTTTAGAGGCTTGTACACGTGACAACCAGATTTTGGGGGTGTTTGAATTGATTTCTCAAATTTCCGCATTTTTATTGTAATGGTTGAGTTTAGGCTGACTCGTCTCGGTGGGTACGTCCATTTTTGGGATGTGACAATCTGACTCTCAATAAACAAAAAAAAAACAAAATGAGCCTGGGTAGTTTACAAGATACATTATTAGTACTAATAAGTATAGTGAAAATTTGCCAACAATACATAATTTTAGTACTAATAAGTAGCTAAAAACTTTGGGACACTAAAGAAAAGCTATATATATATATATATAATATTTTTTCCCCTTCTAATTACCATTTTTATTAATTAATTAAGAAGCTCCCACTGCTAATTGAATCTCCCCTTCTGTTATTGGCAAGAACCCTACACGTTTCTGCATTACATTAGCAAGAAAAAATTAACTTAAAGAAGATTATACAAAATCAAAATTAGTTACACCATAATTACTAATTAGTTACATTATCTGTTTAAACATATTTAAGTTATCATAAGTTTTCCATAATTATATGTTACGTTTCTAGAATTTTAGGTGTGGTGTATAAACAATTATTATTGTTGTTACACTACCAAAAATACTTACTTAACTCTAACTGAAATTAGTTAATTAACCAATAATTTAGGCATAACGAATTAATAATTGAAGTTGAAAGAATGAGTTGGGTGTTGTTTTGGTTAATCAAATTTTAGCTCTAATAAATGGTTGATAGTGGTGTTTGAATCAGTTTATGTCATTTAAACTATTAATCGAATTTCTACTATCTCTTAATGGTAGATAGTAGGAATTTGATATAATAATTAAAATGATGTAAATCGATCTAAATAATTTAATAATAATATATATATAGCGGATAACAAAAACAGTTATTCTTGAAAATATAATTTAACTAGCTGATAAAACTTGATTTGACAATACATATGATCTATTGATTTAACGTGTTTCTATGTCGTGTAAATATCTTTAACTATATCATTACTCTCTATGTGTTAAATTTGACTATATCAAATGATGATTGATTCATTCATTTGATTCAAATTTATATGATGGTGTCTGGCTGAATATAAGAATTTAAAAAATGAATAACTTTTCAAACATATTGGAAAAATTGGGTCGTTTGGTAGAGTGTATTAGAAAAATAATGCATGCATTAGATGTGTGTATTAGCAATACTTTGTTTGATACACTTTTTCATACCATTTGTAACTAATGCAAGCATTAGTTATACACTCTATTGTGTATTAAGTTGTGTATTACTAATACCAAGGAATTCTAGGTATTAGTAATACATAGCATTTTAACACTTGCATTAGATTAAATAATTACAAAACTACCCTTAAAGTCTTTTCATTTTTTTTGTCATAAATTTTTATTTTTATTTTGATTTGCTTTTCAGTGTCTTTTAATTTATTGGTGTCTTAATAGATTTTATGGCCTTTTAACTATTTCTTTTTTTTATAAAAAAATTAATATAATTTAATTAAAAAATTTATTGTTGTGACGCTAGAAAAATTTTAAGCAATCCACTGCCTCACCCCAACTTATTAACTCAAAAAAACAAAACTTATTCTTTTTTCACCTCCGTTATTTTCTTAATTAGTAGTACATAAATTCATCCTTAAAATATGAATAAAAAATTAAGGTAGAATTTTTTTTGTTTTAAAAGAATCTGATCTTAGTTGATTTATCTTAATAATCAAGTAATAATTAGATGTGAAAAAAGTAAATTACTCTCTTTTTCTTGAGTTGATTGCATCACTTTCCTGTATGTTATTAGTATTTGATGACAACCTAAATGCTATTTGTTTTCAATGTTGACAAAAGAAATTGTTTGCCAATTTTTCATAAAAATATTTTAACGCAATAGTATAATTAGTTAATATTATTTTTGAAAAAAATAAAATAAAGAGTTAATGATGTTTTAGCAAAGAAATAGTTTCTGATGTTTAACAAATAACTTTGTTGCAAACGATGTGTACAAATAATAAAGTGTGAAGGATATTTTTGTAAACATGTATGTTTTTAATAGAAATTGTGCAAGCTTTGTTATTTTGAGTACATCAAACCAAACAATGTATAAGAAATAATGCTTGCATAACTAATGCAGACATTACTAATGCAAGCACTACTAATGCAAGCATTACTAATGCACCTTATTTTGCATTATTCTTATACACTCTATCAAACGATTCCATTGTTTGTGTGGTTATAAATAAGATGAGAACGATACCTCTCGTGATTTTGCTCCTTTCTTAACTATTCCTTCATTATTATGACTTTGTTGTTCCATCAAAGTTTCATTTCCACCATTGTTGTTATTCATGCAAAGTTTCATAATTTTCTGAGCAACCTCATTATCATCTTTGCTCTCCATCATCAATTTCTCCACCTCCGCTTTCGATAACCTTAACTTTAGTCTCGTAGGGTGAGCCTGAGCCGGCCCATCACTATTGAGTGTACCTGAAGTAGAGTTATTAGTATGACTAGATGAGTACTCGTGAGTACTCATCATCATACTAGCAGGCTTCATGATTGATAAGTCGGATGAGGATCTCCTTGCTAGCATTACTGTCTCGAGCCGTTCCTTCGCGCTCATTTGGATCGCGGAACGGGCCCTAAACGGGCTTTTTTGGTTCTCCTGGGGTAATTTGGGTAATTCAACAAGAAAATAAAGCCTTTTGGGCTTTAACTCTTGCTGAGGCTCCAATGGCTTTGCTCGAACCCCGAAATGCTTTACTTCTTCTGATTCTAATAATATCATCGATGGATAATTTTTCAAAACCTCATTTGCATAAATTGGAGTTTTGAATTTCATCGTTTGTCCATCGATTTTCATCACCTTTGTACTCATTTTTCTTCCAAAAATAATATTCCCCATATTTAATTTCCTTTTTCAAATTCAACAACCAAAAAAAAAATGTAAACATTTATAATTACAAAGCTTAGAGATGAGCTCAAATTAAATGCAAGTGGGTGGCAAGATATATAAGTTGGGGCCAAAGAAAAGTTGAAGAGTTCTCGAAAATGTAGGCCTACTTTGACAATTTTTTGGAGAAAAAAATTAACAAGAGTTTTAATTTATTTTATGATATAATTTATTTATTTATTTAAAAAAATAATTTTAAAAAAAAAATAACGTTCAAAGTTCATTTCTTATCAAAGTATTAATATTCGATTATCTTGTCAATTCATAATTTACTTCATACTGAATTTTCACATTATATATATTATTCACACATGAGTCAAAAATTTATTTTTATCTTATGAGCTAAGCTTTTAAGGTTGATCGTTTTTTCTCGATTCGCGTGCTGGAGAATCAAGTGCGTACGTTATCAAACCATGTTACCACATTAATAAATGCACATGCATAGCCCTTAGCTAAACTTCAAACAACATATTTGGTCGTCTTAATAAATGAATTTTCACATGCATACCTTATAATTTGTATAATGTGTATCACAAATTTCTCTACAAATCCAAAACTAAAAGGAGGCAAAAATGGTGTAAATAAGAAAATTAATTATAAGTAGTATAATCATTCAAACAAATATATTTTCCTTTTTAATCTATCTCAAAAATATCGTGTATAATTTGTATAGTACGATTTTTTACTTTATTTGTTAAACTTTATATTCAATCCAATCAAAACACGATCCCATAAAATAGGACGAAAAATGATTAGTGTAAATTATCAAGGTAACCTAATCATTGGTTAATTACTTTACTAAGTAAGTAATAATTAGGATACTTAGGTAAAACAAATATACGTAAATCATGCTGAATATATAATATAGTTATCATAAGTTACACCAACATTCACCTTTTCTAAGAATTTCTATTTGTTGTCCCCACTAGAAGTATGCAAATTAAATTCAATCTATAAAATATTAATTATTTCATACACGTATAATTATGCGTGTATGTTAAAAAAAAAAAAAAAGTTGTTAATAATTAAAGTAAATAATCATACTCACGCAAAGGTAAAAAGTAGTGGACAAAAGAATTTTCTTTACGTTGTCAACATGATTTTTTGAATACGACTTTAATTTAATAATTATATGGTCTGAATTGATGTTCTGATAATGAAATTGTAAGAATTTTTTTTAGATTTCGTATGAATTATTTTGAACGGTGAATTAAATAATGACATAATACATATATTGGATCTTAAGTTTGGCTTTAAATTTTAACTTTGATCTGAAACTTCATAGTGCACAAATAGACACTTTAACTATCATATCTTTCAATAAATAAACACGTGACATGGCAAAATGCGTGAAATGCACGCATTCTGCGCGAGTGATGGGTAATTTTCGAGGCCCACAACAGTTAAAAAATGATGAAATGACAATTCTACCCTTAATGAATCTCTTTTATATTAATTAAAATTAATTTTTAATTTTTTTTGTTTCAAAATGACGTGTAAGATACATTTTTTTAAAAAAAAAGACGTTTAAAATGTTTAATTAGTTGGGAGCCATTGATTGGCTCAATAATACACGTGGGAGCGTTTGCATTTCACGCACTTTGGCTTCAAAAATTGCGTGTTTATTTATTGAAAGATAGGATAGTTAAAGTGTCTATTTGTGCACTATGAAAGTTTGAGGTCAAAGTTAAAATTTAAAGTCATAATTTAGGATCTAATATATGTATTATGCTTTAAATAATAGAGGATTTTTTTCCACGTCTTTTCTTATAAATGTACTATTTAGTTTTTCGAAAAGATAGTAGGTTTACTTATTCATTGGCTACCTATAAATATGGGAGTCAAGGGTGAATGTCAAGACTTTAAATTGTTCCGATCAGATATGAATTTTCAATTTCAGATTGAAGAAATTTCAATTCAAACAAATTTTGACTCGATATTTATATATATTTTAAGTTTAGCTCAGATTAATCGATTGGAAAAAATTAGTTTTTTTTAACGTCTTTTCTTGTAAATGTATTATTTATTTTTTTGAAAAGACATTAGGTTTACTTATGCATTGGCTACCTATAAATATGGGAGTCAAGGGTGAATGTTGACTTTAAATTATTTCGATCAGATATGAATTTTCAATTTCAGATTGAAGAAATTTCAATTCAAACAAATTTTAGTTCGATATACATATTTTTTTGTAAATTTAGTTCAGATTAATCGATTGGCAAAAAATTGTTTTTTTTTTTATTTTGACTTTAATCTTAAGCCCTTTTGAGGCATGTAATAATAAGTAATAACTTCTATTGACTTATTAATACCTTTGCTACTTAGAAGGTATAATTTTCTACCGTTAAAAATAAAATGTTAGTCCGTTCATAAAAAAATGAGATATCGTTATTTTATTTGTTGAAATATTTTTATTTTATTTAAAAAAATAATAATTATATACCACAAATATTTTTAGGTGATTAAATTCTTTAGTTTAAGAACGGACAATGTAATAAGAAGTCTCGTAATTAATTTAAGTTATTATTTTAATTACAAATAATACTTTAATATTATGTTATTTATTAAGGATACATGAAAATAACAATAATCAATTTGTCTAGATTTTGTATGTTTTTCTTGATGTGTATTTATTACAATGTACTATTGCACCTAATATGTTTGAAATTTCAATCCCCATTATGTTGAACAATAAATTTAGGTCGATATATCTATGTCGGTCGATAAATATCACTTTCCTTTCATTTATTTTATTTAGTTAAAAATAATTGATTAAAAATAATTACTTCTCATTAATTTAATTTAATAATTATTTTATATATTTATTTACTCAATAATATGGAAAGAGATTGATATGATAGAAAAAAAATAGTATTAAACTAAAATCAATGAATTAATGAAAAAACATTTTTGTTTAATTACGTTTTTTTTTTTTGTAAGGGATATATAAAAGTAAAACAAATCAAATAGCAACATTTTATCAGAAGCCAGGCAATTGATAGATATAAAAATATTTATGATTCATTTTAGATTATTTATTTTAATAAAAAATTTGAGATTATTCAGACGAAGAATTGAATTTTCATCGATAAAGTAAGAATTCAGCCTGTTGAGCTATTTAAAACTTTCAATTTATTTTTTATCATAAATTTAAAAAGTTCTTTTTTCCTTTTTACAAGTTCATATTTCTTGTTCTTTGTTTTGAGCTACTAAGATTTGCATTTACAAGTTTATTTTATGTCATAAACTTTCATATATTTGAGCAAGTTTCTTCATGATGTATTACAAATAATGTATTAACAAGTCAAAAAGTTTTGCAACTAATTAGCTACTATATTTAGTAAAAAAGAAGTCAAATTTTGTGTATCAAATTTGTCGCTACGCAAATCGCTAAGGGCAAGCTGATAAAAGCAGGTAAAATAAAAGATCGTACACATAACACATATAAGCTAGTAAACTCGAATAAAAAATATATATGACGGTATCGTAAACAAATATTACATCATAAAAAAAGACGAAATATTATATAAAATTATTTACATTAACTATCTGTATTATTATTATTATTGCTAGCTATAGAATTTTTTTTTTCTTTCTAATTTCTATTATTACTATTATTATTGGTTTAAGAAGCAGCCACTGCTACTTGAATCTCTCCTTCTGTAATTGGCATAAATCCTACTCGTTTCTGCATAATAATAATTAAAAAAAAAAGGTTAATCCAAAAAAGAATATTATAAAAAAATCAATATATTTACACAAAATTACTTTTATAATATTTAATTTGTAACAACTAAAAATGACATCACAGTGATGAGTTACATACGTTATCATGGGCTGAATAATATGTTTCAACAAATTTTATTTTTCTAAATTATAATTAAAAATTATGTTTGGTACACTACCAAAAGCTAGTGTTTATCTTTTAACGGGTAGTTAACCAATAATTTTCATGATATTATGCATAAATATTAAACACCAAGAATATTATATAGTTGGAGTTATCAAAGTTTTACTTATGGTTCACTGTTTTTTATTATGAACTTATGGTTCACTGTTTTTTATTATGATGGGTTCGAATCTGCTTAAATATTATAATTATTTCATCAAATATATCTGTTATCTTTTTCCATCATAGATAGATAATTGAATAATATTTATTTGCGAAAATAGAAATCTTAGAAAAAAAGAAATTTTGGTGAACGTTTGTCCATCCTTTATATGAAATCTTTAAAATTAAAACTGAAATTTGTGTCTGATAATAATATTTACAAATTTTGGTGAACGTTTGTCCATCCTTTATATGAAATCTTTAAAATTGAAACTGAAATTGTGTCTGATAATAATATTTGCATTATATGAGGTTAATTTTATAAAAATAAAAAAAATTAGAGTAAATTCAAATAATTTTTTTTAAAAAAAGTAAAAATAAGATTTTTATTACCAAATAAAATTAAAAAAGTGATAAATTCTGGTCAACTATTCCAAAAATGTGTGTTTCATTTTAATCTATATTCTAAACGTGTTTCTATTTCCTTTTTGCACCACCTTTGACTATATCAAATGAGGAAATTAAAAGCAAAGTTCAATTTTGTAACTTCCTCTTGTCACAATTTATACGATGATGTTAAATTAATAACCAAAATTTAAGGGGGAAAAACAATTAAAACTTATAATCTAAAATTTGAGATTAAGCTATACATATATTGATGTGACTATATATAATTCTATGATTTAGTCAATTCTAGTCAAAAAGTAATTATTTATGTTCGAGTCAGTTTAAACATACCTCACTTAATTTCACGAGTAACTAATATATTTACTTTTATTTGATAAGAACAATACCTCTCTTGATTTGAGTCCTTTCTTTATTGCTCCTCCATTATTATGATGAGTTGTTCCACCATTGTTGTTATTCATGCAAAGTTTCATAATTTTTTCAGCCACCTCATTATCATCTTTGCTCTCCATCATCAATTTCTCTACCTCCGCTTTCGATAACCTCAACTTCAGTCTCGTAGGGTGGGCCTGAGACGGCCCACCACTATTGAGTACATCTGAAGTAGAGTTATTATTATTATTATCATTATTATTATCATTATCATTATTATTATGATAAGACGAACATTCTTCGGTCACAATACTAGCTGGCTTCATGATTGACAAGTCAGACGTGGATCTCCGCGCTAACATAAGTGTCTCTAGACGATCCTTAGCGCTCATTTGGATCGCGGAACGGACCCTTCTAGTGCTCTTTTTGTTCTCTTCGGGGAATTTAGGTAATTCAACGAGAAAATAAAGCCTTTTAGACTTTAACTCTTGTTGAGGCTCTATGGGTTTTGCTCGTACCCCGTAATGCTTTACTTCTTCTGATTCTAATAATACCATAGATGGATAGTTTTTTAGAACCTCGTTTGCATAAATTGGGGTTTTGAATTTCATCGTTTGTCCATCGATTTTCATCACTTTTGTTGTTGTTTTTACTCCTAGACTGTTCCCCATTTTTTGGATTTTTTCTTTTTTTTTGGGAATTTAAAACCAAAAATAAGAGAGAAGAATTTATGATGAAAAATTGTTGTTTTGGGCTTTTATAGAATGTTGGGATTATAAATAGAAGAAAAAGAAAAGTTGGTGTAAGATAAGGACAAGGAGGTAATTAGTAGTAATTGTTTGTTAATGGGTCAAAGAAAGAGTGCAGATTTGGAAAATATGGAAATAATATTTTAAAGTTTATGTAATAATTAGCTATTTATTTTTACACTATTAGGTCTATGTTTATTAATCATGTATTCGTTCTTATTTTCAAAATCATGGATGATTATTCGAGGATCACTCACTCTAGTATATTTCATGAATGATATAATGGTGTAAAATGTATTATTTAGTTAATGGTTTATATATAAAAATTTAAATTTGATTTTAATCATCTAGAATTAGATTAGAAAATAACGACTAATGAGTAGTATTATGTAGTTGTTAGGTTTTTAGTTGGACACTGTTTATTGAAAAAAAATATTGTATATATAAGTAAAATGATACATATAGAAATTAAATAATATATTATGGACATCCTTGACACAATTGACTATTGTAGCCCAGCAGTTTCAAATGTCTCGAATGAGTCATTATCCTTGTGTTTGAATCTCATAAGTCGTGAAATTTCTGACTTTATCACTAATTACACATTTTAACTATTTCAACTTAGAAACTTAGAATATACTAATAGTAATATAATTTGCTATATTTTTAACGACTCATAAGCAAAGGGACTAGAAGTTTGTATTTAATTGTTGGAAGATTAACTTTGACTAGTTAGATATCTCAAGGATTGTAATATTAGTTAAAGTGCAAAATATTTCAAACTATAATTTAAAAAGGTAAAACTTACTCGTACCAGGTGTTTACACTAAGTCAATACATACATGCTATGTATTTAAATTTATAATTTATTTTATTTTATTAAATCACGTAATAATGTATTTTATATAGCTTAATATAAACACTTGATATAGCTAAATTTTTTCTAATAAAAAGTGATTACCTTTTTTTGTAGAGATAAGTTTTTTCCAATAAAAAGTGATTACTTTTTTTGTTTCATATTTCTTTGTTTGTTTGCATAGTTAGTTGTGGTCTTTATTTATTTATTTTTAGTCTATGAAAAGAATACCTTAGTTTTGTCATATTCGTTTTTGTAATTAATTTATTCGATAACGTTGCTTATTTGCATGCCAACACAACAACCATGCCCCCTATTTAATGCCATATATCGGATTTAACCCATCAATTTCTACTTTATATTATTGCAAGTGTAATAAATAATAACAAACTCGAATTCGAGCTTCGTATATAAAAAATTTAATAACATAAAGCATTTCTCCCTAACAAAAAAAACTAGTAAAACTAACAACACTTCTTATTAATATGAATTGTGGTGCAGTAGTGAGACTATTTCATTTTGAGCAGAGGTTTCGGATTCGAGATAGAAAATTTTTGTTGAGAGCGTCACCTCAAATGGACTCTACGATACATGATCTGAATTTTATTAGGATCCCAATACGAGATTCGAAGGGGAAAAAACGATCCTTTGTATCTAGAACAATTTAGACAATGAGGATTTTATTAATAATATTATACACATAAAATGTGTCAATAAATCAAATCTTCATTTTGTACTCATCTTGTCATTCATATTCTATAAATAAATTTTGTTTTTCAAAAAAAATAAGCGCCGTGAATTATGGGGAAGAATTATGATTAATGACGTAATTTGGTATATTATATAAAATTCACGTAAACTCATTGGTTAATTAAATAATTAAGAATTTAGCTTGTTTAATTAATGAAAAAGACTTGCGTAATTCACGGTGTGGATCCGTGAATTAGTAAAAGAACTCCCGTTACGTTGTCATCATGTGTTTTTTGGGGCGGATAATTATAGTGTTCGAGTTAGCTAGTCAGTATTGAATTAATTTTATGAAATATTTGATATTTTTTATTAATACATAGTATTAATGATTTTATTCAATAAAGTTTAGACGAATACAAATAAATCATCTAGTATTTTTTACAGAAGATTATAAAATAATATCGAGTATAAAAAATGTAACTCTTTAGGTTTCTCTTCTTACCTCTCTAAGCAAGACAATTAACTTCATTATATAACCATCCCTTCTTTATTCATATTAAAATTTGATTCTACAATCTCAATCTGTTGAATATAATTAATTATGTTGATATTTAATTATGAATCGTAAATGTTATATATTTTTTGTGTTTTACTTAAAGTTTTACTTTATGCACGATTCTTGACCTGGTCTATTAACTTATGATGGACGCATATAAGCCATCACTAAACTAAATGTTACAAAAGATTATAGTAACATTATTTTTTAATCATTTTTGACGTGTATCTACAATGCACGTAGAATTACAACATAATTGTATTCATAGCAACCATGGATAAGCATTTGTGTTCACAAAATTATTTCCAATAAAATGTTATAGGCAATATTTATCAACTGGGGTTATGGTGTAATGGTGAAACTACTTCATCCTAAGTCAGGTATCAAATTCAAATCCTAAATACGAAGAAAATTTTATTAGGAGTGTAACCGAAATGAATAGTCGATGAGCAATTATAACATTTGAATAATTACAAAAGGACAAGATAAATTAGTCAAAAAACACATATAATACGTTACATTCAGTCCTAATTTAGAGGAGTTTTCGGTGATTACTTACTAACTTACATCTTTGACCCCAAAAAAATAAAAATAAAATTGTAGTAACTTTTTTTTTCTTCAAATTAGAGTTGATTTGTATGATTTTTGTAATATGAGAGTCAAGAAATAACTTAAATAGTAACAATAGTTCCAACAAAATGCATTATATTAGTCAATTGTTATAATTTCTCAACAATAGTCTTTAATGAATTCAAATAAGAAAAGTAAAATTAAAAAAAATGATTTTCCTATTGACGATAAAAGAACAAATTGAAAAATAATAAATTTGATAAATCAATATTTATTTTTATATTGTCTCATTTTTATCATACTACTTTTCTTTTGTACGTTTGTTAAGTCAAAAATAATTTTATTCATATTTATTCTATTTATACAGTATAATTTTTCAACAAATTAATAAGTGTTGCTAATGACAAATTATTTTTCTTATATATATCGCACTAGTAAAATGCCCCACAATTATAGTTCTAGTCAATAATATGTTATGTCTATTATTTTACCTATTTTTTTCTTATAAATTATTCCCTCCGTTTAAAAAAGAATGGTCTAGTTTGACTTGGAACGGAGTTTAAGAAAAGAAAGAAGACTTTTGATCTTGTGGTTCTAAATTAAAGTTATGTCAAATGTACCAAAATGCCTTTTAATCTTGTGGCCTTAAACATGCCACGTGAAAAGTTAAAGTTAAAGTTTTGCCAAAAAAAAAAATGGATCATTTTTTTTTGAAACATACTGAAAAGAAAATGAGGTCATTCTTTTGGAGTACTAGTAAAATCCCCCATAATTCTAGTTCTAGTCAATAATGTCTAATATTTCACCTATATTTTTTTTTTTAAAAAAACTTGAATAGACATTAATGTCAAACTCAGCCTCAATGTCTAGGTGTTCCATGTGCTATATATGTTCATATTTTTAGAAGAAGGGAAAAAAAATCAAGCTCTCATTATTAGAATGGAATTTATTTGCTTACTTTGAAAAAAAAATTCAAAAAATGCAGCTTTTAAATTTAATAAAATATCAACCAGAAGGTTTTTCAGAAAATTTGCTACAAATTAAAATATCAAATATTTTTTATTTATCAATTGAGTATAGGAGGTGTAGAAAATATTCAATTGTAAAAAATATATATTGGTTTATCAATTATCATAGACATAGATATACTTGACCTTTTAATTAAATTATGATCAAAGTTTTTTTTTTCTTTTTTTCTTTTTTTTGGCTTAAGAATGAAAGGATTTAATTTAATTTAAATAAATGAAAAGGTTCATCGTTTAAACAAAAGTGAAATTAATTTATGTGATATAGTTTCAATCGCATTTCTTTCTAGAGCATTTGTTACGAGAGAAAAAGAGATCTTCAAAATTGAGAACAAGTACACAAATTTGGAAAAATTAATATCATGATGAGTTTAATTAATCTAATATTGTGTGAACCTTTGTCCATTTGAATTATTCTCTATAACATATATTTAGCTTATATTAATTAAATTAAACATGTTGCAAAATTAAAACATTTATATTAATTTAGAATTCGAATAGACATGTAATTTTGTCATTTTACTACATTTTCATGTCTAATATAATTTTAAAATGATTAGTTCTTGAAAAGGAAAAAAAATCTTAAGAGACAAAAAAATTCAACCTACTTGTTATAATATTGGTGTGAACATATAAAAATCAGAAAAATAAAAACTAAAAAGGTATGAACACTTGACTTTGTAGGATAATTAAGTTAGTAAAAGTCAGCTTATAATACAATTATATTTTGTGAAAATTCAATGATTTATGAGGCCTAAATCTAATCGAGTCATGATCTTTAGAAAGAAAAGACAAATATACCTAATGATGAATATAATAATATTCTGTTCGGTTAAGCTTCTGAAATCGACTTATTTAATTGTTTGTTGTGTTATGACTATTTTTTGTCGATAATAATTTGTGAATAAGATTCATAATCTTAATTAGTTTTAGTTTATCAATATATATGCTTTCTAGTTTCTATAAACTACACCAATTAACATATGTATAATGTATATATCTTGGTTTTAAAAGAATTATAATAACGTAAAAGAATTATTCCTTATCCACTTTTTAAAATGATTATTTATTAGAGTATATAATAACGACTGTTTTTTACGTACACGAATAATTATTCACGTGTTTTAGGAAAAAAATTTAATATTTTATACTATATATTATACTAAATGTATAATTTACATACCTTCTAGAGGAGGTCAATTTTGGTGTAATTAGATTTGATGATTAAGACCAAAAAGTACTTAACGATGATGATAAATTGATAATTAATGGATCCACTCATCCACACCGTACGTGATTAATGTACGTAATCCTAATTATTACTACTAAGTAATCAACTAATTAGATATACAGTACAAGTTCTATACGTGTACTTACAATGTCACGGATTAGATCACTTACAAAATTATAAAAATATAAATTACATAATCAACAAAAAAGAGAGGAAAATATTCAAACTTTTGAAACTAAAGGTATACATACATGATATCTTAGGTAAATTCGTATAAAAAAGGGAGAGAAAAGTAAAGAACTTTATTATATATAACTCATGTTCATACGGCAAGTGCTCTTTAATTAGCCTGAAATGACAATTTGATCCATGTAGATCCAAGCCCAAAGCCGACAATACGATATACGTTCCATGTATATAAGACAAAGCTAATTACTAAATTCGAAAGAAAAATCCATGTGAACCTAGCTGGAAAGCTGACAATAACTTTAAACTGAATCGTAAATAAGCTTATAAATAAACTTGAAAGAAAAATTTATGTGAACCTAGTTCAAAAGCAAACAATACGTGTTATGACTTTAACTTGAATAGTAAATAAGTTTATAAATAAATTCGAAAGGCAAATCCACTTGAACCTAATCCAAAATAGATTTGAATTGTGACAAAATAAATAAAAATATTATATTTTCATGAATTAATTTTATCATATCATAGAATATATGGCAGCCATTTGTGTTTCTAGGAAGTGTCATTTGTAACAAGTTGTGTAGTAGTGATGGCACATAAAAAGGTTGAAGAAGCCGCCCATGGGACTAATAATAATCAAAAGCTGCATGCATGGCCTACGTATACCATTTATTCTATACTTTTTATTAAAGTTGGATAAGGCTAGAGAGGGGGGAAAAAGTTATTGGATATATAATTGGACTTTTTTTTGTAATGTCATGTGAATAGAGTTCAAAATAAAGTTATTGAGTTTGATGGATTAAATTCGTATTTTAAAAGCTAATTTTGATCCTAATCAATTACTATTACAAGAAAAAGAAATTAATTAGCCATGAATTATGTAGCTATACAACAAAAATGGGGTATCAAAAAATAATTATATTAGTTATGAGCAATATAACAATGTATTATAAAAATAAAAAGTTAGCTACGAGTAATTTAGTAATAAATTAGTGATCAAGATTAAAGCTAATTTGATTTATTGTTTTTTATAAATTTGTGACGAAATTATAACGAATTCTTATCATATATATTCATTATAAATTTGTAGCTGATTCGTGACAATCATGTTTAGTTTGTCATAATTTTTTTTCCATCACAAATTTATTACTATGTTTCTTGATATAATGAAACCTGTTCAAGAGTAGCCCTTTTTTTTTCAATCAGTGTTCGATATCTGCGTTAAAGCTTAATTAATTTGTATGCATACCACGTTGGTTCCATTCAGGAGGAAGCGCAAAAATACTCCCTACCAAAAAATTATACTGAAAGCTCGAATCTGAAACATCTGATTAAAGGATAAACAACTCTCTATCCACTGCACTACATCCGTAGGCGACAAGCATGTCCTTAATTAACTCAATAAAAGGCCATGTTCTTTATATACAGTCTCTTTTATCTCATGAAAAAAACATTGCCTTTTATTAGAAAAATAAATTACATTTCTCTTCATCACTCTTTTGTTAAGTCGGAAAGTGTGATCTTTGATTAAATGACATATTTTTCACAATTATAAGTATGATCTAATATCGTGATATATTCAATTAGGAGGTAATAAATTAATGTTCGTTATACTCTTCATGACTCATTTAGACATAATCTTAGACTATCTTTCCATTAAGCAGGTCTTTTAATAGTGAAATAAAGTAAATAATACTTATATTGAATAATTGAAGTGATTAGAGAGATCAACAGAATTTTTTTGAAATGTCATTTCAAAAAGATTTACAATAATATTTGAAAGTTAGGTCTATCCAATTTCAAAATTATTAGTATTTGATAGACTTTTCACTATACTTTCCCTACCTATAATTCTAGTGATGTGTATAATACCAATTTGACTTGATGTGATATTTTGGAAGGTAGGTTGAACATCTATCTCACCAATAAAAAAAATCATTTTCAAAATTTAGCCGTTTATTTTCCTTTAATTTTGTGTAATTAACAAAATATGTCGACAAAAGGATATGGTTCAGCGAATGGAGTTGAGACCTTTGAGTCTTAGGTGTAAGAAAATCATTAATAGAAAGCACTTCCCCTCGAATAGGGCTCTTCACAACGCGAGTCTTAATTAATCGAATTTCAATATAGATATTGAATACCAGACGAAAAAAATTTAATACCATATATATGTCTATATCAAAGAAAAAAATTGTTAGGTAATTATCTTTCAATCTCTTGTCTTTGTATGGCCTATATGGAGATTCAAATTAAAATAAAATGTCCTTTACACATATGATATTATAATTTAAAATGAGATCTAAGAATAATTGAAATGGCAAAGAGTTCACACTAGACTATTTGTCACTATATGTTGTTCATTTTCCTATAAATGAAGTGGACCTAAATTACCAATTATCAATTTTGAAGCTAATTAATTATGAGAAATAATTTTGGTTCTCTATAGTTTTATCTTGAAAAAACACTAAGGTCAATTAACCAATATGAAAATGAAAAAGAGAAACTTTGACGATATAGATTGATCGAAAATCTGATAGAAATTCAATTTTGTACCTATAAGTGCATTAGAAAACATATTGAATTAATATTTTTCTAAGGAAAAACGACATTTTTAGTCCCTATATTAAGGCTATATTCTTATTTTAGTCCTTGTGTAATCTAACTTAGCACTATTAACCTTCAATTATATCAAGTGAGTGATTTTGATCCTTCAACTAACAAATTCAAAAAAAAAAAAAACATAAAGTTACTGCTAAAAGAAATAGTTCGGATATTTCATTTTAATTCTCTCTTTTTAAAAAACAAGTTAAGTCTTCCATGTCTCTATCTTGAAGAACAAGCTCATTAATCTGAGCTACAATTTCAACAAAACCAACTTGATTGACATTAACCCTCCTTCTTACACTGACGAACGATAGATTTGCAGCGAATGATTTTTTAAAAAGTTTTCTATTTTCTCAAGCAATAACTTTAAAAATACTCGAATTACTCTTTTTAGCGGTGAATTCTCTGTTAACTTTTTCGAATCTGTTAGTTGAAGGATTAAAATCACTCACTTAATATAATTGAAGGTCAATAATGCTAAGTTAGATAACACAAGGACTAAAATAAGAAATTAGCCTTAATATAGGGACTAAAAATACCGTTTTCCCTTTTTCTAATGAAAAAATTATATCATAATTTCACATGAAATTCAAAGAGAGCGAATACTAAAACAAGAACGATATATGGAGGCATGAAAAGTAAAGAAAAGATATTTACGAACGAAAATTGTTAAAACTAGAATCTACGTGAAGATCAATCGACTTAAATAAACCTGAGCAATTTAGTTGTAGGCAAATGGAATAAAAATAACATTTTCCCCTCAAAATAAGCAAACTAATAAATTTTATTTCCATGAGATTTGGATTTTTGTGAAATTAAAGGATGTAGCAAATGGACTATAGGTTGAAAATTTGACATAAAGTTCTATAGAAATTTCAAACAATTAGGTGTAACGGTACTTCATTATAATACTTATTATATTATTGATCAATTTTCAGTAGAAAATAATGAGAAAAAAGACCTATGAAAGTTATTTTAATTTGCATGAAGAAATATGAGCCAAACATATTTGATTTTCAATTATCACCAATCACGGTTTTTTAAGCCAAAGTTTTGAGGACCTTGTGTTTTTCATCCAAATAAAAGCTACAAAATTATATGTTAAAATATATATTAAAAAATCACTATCATTAAGTAATTTTTCAAACAAGGCTGACTTTTGGATTTAATTAGTCAAACATGTTGATTTTTGTTTTCAACTACCAAACTTGGATTTGTCTATCAATTGTCATTTTATTAGTCAAAACAAATTTTTATTTGTATTAATGCCACTATTACTTTTTATAGAGGTTATTCTTAGAATTACGTGGCACTTTATGTTCTAGAGGTTTGATTCTGAATTATTCAAATTTAATTAGTTTTGTTAAGTGTGTTTTCGTTATTCTATAATCATTAATTATTTGTGTATTCATAAATATTTCAATAAGATGTTTGTTCAAAATTCACATATGTTATTATTATTCATAACTATTATCATTAATATACGTGACACATTAATCTACGATTGGCAATAGTACAACCATCAACCATCTAACTAGCCTTAATATCGTAATTATAAACATCACCGTCATCAATCACCTCCAATGCTAGTCTCAACCACAACACTACCGCCATCAACCACCTTCACCTCAACTACTAGCCACCTACAACACCAATCACCTCACCAACAATCTCCCCCTCCTTCACCGCACAACCACCATCGTCAATAATCACACTAACCTACCAATCATTCGAATATAGAAGCCTAGGACCCGGATGACATTTTTAATCAACATCAAAAGCATAAATGAGTTAGGAGCGAAGAGTGAAAGACCAGGAAATTTCCTTCTTGATAGAGTAAGGGCAATGATACCTAGCTAGCTATAATGACAAAAATTACTCTTACCAAAAAAATTTAAAAAAATTGCAAGACTATCATTAGTTCTGCAAGTAAAGCTTACTCGAGTAGTTCAACATTTTCATCAACCTATAGGCAAGGCTATTTTAAGCGATGGTTGGTTTGGTGCACATTCTTCACCTAAAAAGAATTTGGTGTAGCAAAGGTTAGTTATTGTTAGCGGTGTCAAAATGAGCCCAAATATAGGTAACTCGCTCAATCCGCCCAAAATTTTAAGTGTTGAGCTCAATACAATTTGAATTGGGGATTCAATCTCAACCCATCAAAGATTTAACTTATTATAAGAGGATCCTCAATTTATCCCAATTTAATATCTAATTTCAACCTGTTTTAAGACTCTTTATTTACATTGATGTAATGTATGTTCCTATATTAAACATATGAATTTCTATCTATTTATTTATTTATATATCCATTTATTAACTTTCTTTAAAAAAAAATGAGTTGAGATTCAAATTGTGGTTATAAAAGTTAAATAACAATAGATTAAAATTATTAAGATTAAGTAGGTCAAAATGGATGGATCAACACGATTTTCAGCATATTTGAGCTCAAAGTAAACTTGGACGGGTCATGATCCAACTCAATTTCTGTTTCAACTCATTCTAATACGTCTAATTTCAACTCAGCCCATACTACACCCTTAGCTATTATGAATATATATTTAATTTTATACCGTACCTTCAACACAACTAATTAGAATAAAACTTACTACTATTCAACATACTAATTCTACTAGATCTAGAAATTTATACCATTTCATAATTAGAACACCAAGTTAGACCTTTAAGTAGTAATTGAAGTCTTATAACGTAAACAAAAATTATCTATCTACTATTTACCTTTACTTAGTATGATTATATAATTATAACAATTAGTAACAACGTGCATTCATTATTATATCTACGTGTATATATTTTATAGATTAGTATAACAAATTTGCAGACTTTTTGCATGGGGGACAAAAATTGATTAAAATTAGAATAAGTCTATGTTTGGTGAAGTTTTGATAATTTCAACATGAAAAATTAAAGAGAGAGTCAAAAAAGCACATGAGATGATGACAAAAAAATGGGATCTTTGTCACAAATTCATGAATCCACACCTTTAATTATAATTAATTAATTCATATATATTTATTTAAGGAAAAATTAAATAAATTAATATATTTTAATAAATAATTACTGATTTTAGCAATATTTTTTATTTATTGTCATTTATAGCAATACTATGTTAAATCTGCAATATGTATTAAAAGTGAATTATGTATGCAATATATATTTATTATATATGAATTATAATTGTTTTTTAAAATATATTATATTTGTTTGGTAAAAGATTGACACATTTTATTATAAGTGTATTAAAATGTGTGATAAATGAATTATCTATCATTAAAATTTGTATTATATGTGAATAAAAAAAGGTTTTTTGTAATATGAATTAAACTTGTATTATAAATGAATTAAAGTGATCAAGTGAAAAAGAAATATTATTGCTACAAATGATAAATATTTTTTTATTATAGTATATTTATGTAAGTTTCCTATATTTAACTAGTGAGATTAGATTAATATCAAAATCATAGACTTAATTAATCACTCACACTACTAATTATCTTTCCCTACTACTCACGCACTAGAAGAGAAGAAACAATACTTATGACATTAGTCAAATAATTACTCAAATATACTTCTTATTTTATCATTCCTATCGAAGGTGAATGTTCGATTTAACGTGACACTGACATTTTAATATGATAGACGCATATATTAATAATATAATATCATCAATAAGTAATTTTTTATCTTCCACTTTCATCATTAGCAACTTCTCTGACCATTTAAATGTTTTTTTATCCTTATAGTTTATTAAGCCATTATCTAGCAATAATTAAAATGATTTGATAGTGTAAAAAAAATAAATCAAATTCATTAATTTATTTATTAAGACGGCAACAAAATGTAGAAAGTTAAAAGGTGCAAAATCCGTTAAATGTGGAGAACATGGTAGCTTCGCTGGCTACCAAAATTAGTAACGTGATCCATTAGATAACGGAATGTGACATATCTCGTTAATCATTTTCTATCATTATGTATTTTATCGTTAATTAAGAGTTTTTGATTATATATTGAGGAATACACATTTAGAGACTAGAGAAACTAAACTAGAGAGAGACGAGCAAAATAGTTATGTATCTCAAATATATATGAATCAAATTGGCCAGACACGAGTATTTAATAGCTGATTCGCTTGTATCTAGAATATCAAATAGGAGAGTGGCGAGTGAGATGGGAGGGGGGTGAGCTAGATTTAATTTGTCTATATATCCAAATCATTCGGATTTATTCGGATACATTGTATCTGAAACGAATTACACCCGATTTTGACTCTATGTGTATCTCAAACACCAAAATTTGATAAAATTAGTCGTAATATTATAAACTAAAATGTAGTTAAAGAAATTTCGATAAGTTTTCCAATAGAACTTTTTTATAATATATTTAAAATTTCAAAACCTGCGGTACTCTTTCTTTGACCCATACACATAAATATCTTTCTTTGACCCATACACATAAATAAACAAACAATTATATATATACTGCTACTTAAAATCCCTTTAAATGTCTTTATTTTACACCCATTTGTCCTCAACTCGTGCCACTATATATATATCAAGAGGATTCCAAGAAAAAACATATCCATAATAAAAAAATAAAAAACCAAAAAATATTATTTCTTATTTTTATTTGTTATATTATATAGTCTTCATTATATATATAACACGAAGAAAAACAAAGCGCAACCCTTCAACAAGTATCAAACAAGAAACCAAAAAATAAAAAAAGCTATGGGGAATAGTCTAGGAAGAAAAAAAACAACAAAGGTAATGAAAATCGATGGACAAACGATGAAATTCAAAATCCCAGTTTATGCAAACGAGGTTTTGAAAAATTATCCATCGATGATATTATTAGAATCAGAAGAAGTAAAGCATTTCGGGGTACGAGCAAAGCCATTAGAGCCTCAACAAGAGTTAAAGTCCAAAAGGCTTTATTTTCTTGTTGAATTACCCAAATTCCCCGAAGAGAAGAATAAAAACCCGAGAAGGGTCCGTTCAGGGATCCAGATGAGCGCTAAAGATAGGCTTGAGACTTTAATGTTAGCAAGAAGATCCGCGTCGGACTTGACAATCATGAAGCCTGCTAGTGTTATGATGAGTGAAGAGTATTCGTCTAGCTTTGCTTCGGGCCCACTCGATGGTGTTGGGCCTCAGGCCCAACCCGTGAGGTTGAAGCTAAGGTTACGAAAAGCGGAGGTGGAGAAATTGATGATGCAAAGTAAAGATGGGAGTGACGTTGGTGAAAAAATTATGAAATTTTGCATGAATAGTAATAACGATGGCGTCTACACCGACTTGTTTCAGAATAAAAGTGGACCGTTGATCGAGGAAGATCAAAGTCAATGGAAGAAAAATAATGGAGGAATATTAATTAAGAAGGGAATCAGATCTCGAGAGGTAATGTTCTCTTCATTATGGACATTGATCCACTTTTCATGTTATGTTATTTCTTTATTAAATTTTAATATTTTTGGTTCACGTTCTTATCACGATTCTCAATATATTATTATAAAAATAGCGCGCTAGTAACTTAGAAATATATGTAGTAAACAGATATGTTTGTTCAGATTCTTTAACATATTGTTATATTCATGTCATTCTTCAACAATGCACTATTTTTAGATGATTTGAGAGCGGACCTAGACTATGTCGAAGGGATTCACTCAAATCACCCTCGACAAAAGATTACGTTGTATATTTAAGATTTTTTAATAATTTTTATGTTTATATATTGATTTTGAACCTCCTGAATATAAAATTAGAGGTTGGCTTTGTGGCTTAGGGATTCAAATCACTATTCTTTCTTTTTTTAAACCCCTTAATGGAAATCCTAGATCCGCCACTGCCTATAAATATTTTTAAGAAATTTGAGCAGCACATGTATACATATTTTTTAATTCTCATTATATTCCACCAAGTTTCATGACATACCTCCTGATTTGTCTCAAGTTATCAATCGTGTTTTTCATTTGCACGTCCTTTGAGAAAATATTAAAATCAAGAGGAGTTTTTGACTATTTTACTTCATTATCCTATTAAGGTGTTTGTCTCAAACTTCTCAAATAATTTGAGATAATTATTTTTAGAAATCACGACACATAATTTAAATGATGAACTACAAAAAAATTTCAGAAGTCAGAAGCAGCATGATCAATGTAATTTTGTCAAATTTACATGAGTGTGAAAAGCCTTTCCATTTATGGAATTTAATTTCAAAATTGACTGCTTCAATATTCTTTAAAAATTAAATTCTAATTTTACTTCAATCATCAACTAATTATAACAATATTATTAAAATTGATTTAACAATTTTACTTAATTGAAGCTTTCAAAAGTCAAACTTTGATGACTTCAACGTTTTCTTCTTTTATATTAATTTTTTTGTATGCATATAGAGATTAAATATAAAGTTTAGCTATCTACCTTATAAAAAAAAATAAGAAATTGGTTATGGAAAAGGAAACTTTTATTTCCGTAGTACGATAAAATAAAGTATTTATATGTGCATGTAATACTAAAAATTATTTATATTTTTTAAGACCAAATTAATAAAAGAAAATTAAATGAAAGAGATTGAAGTTGAAGTGTGAAATAGTGCCTTATCAACTAATTTGTTACCTAACGGCTACCAAAAATAGTTTTTATTAAATCTATTTAGTATCTTTAATTAGTGGATAAGATTTTGAAGGAGTTTATAGATGATATCAAGAATAGGTCATATAAAAACACGAAATTTCGATAAACGTTCTTATCATAATATCATCGATAATCTGAAATTTCTTACTGAAAAATCGTTTGATGATTTTTATAGAAAACTTGTTTGTTTTTAGTCGTGAATTAAGTTTTTAGATTTACTAAGAGGTATTATCGAAAGTTTAAATACGATCTGTTCGGTCTTATTCAGATATTTCGAATATGAATTCTGAATATGAAAAAAGATCTTGATAAAGAGCGTTTTTCCCCTTTTAACGGACTTTTGAAACCCTATGGGGAGTGTAACAAACATGTGTGTGATTTTAATTTGTGAGCCTGCACTATTTCACACGTAATTGATTCCCAAATATTTTTATTATTATCTAATATTTGATTAATTCATTATAACTAACTATGATGTGATCTAAGTTTGGTTGCATACCAATATAACGTATCCAAAAATTATAATATTTTCTTATGTCAGTTAGATTAGTAATACAATTTTTAATTATGCATTATAATATAATCTTCTATATTTGTTAATTATTTTTAATATTTTTGTTCATTTGATTGCAGAAACGTGTAGGGTTCTTGCCAATTACAGAAGGGGAGATTCAATTAGCAATGACAGCTTCATAACAAAAGAGCAAAAAATATAAATAAATCTATTTTATTATATTATATAGTTTTATGTACAAGTCATCTCCGAATTCACTCGCAGTATTTTTCAGCTATTTATAATTAGTACTATATAGGTCAGGAGTTTGAGTCGTAAAAGCAGTTACTAATGCTTAGCTAGGATGTCTACATCACACGCGGCTCTTTTCCGAACTCTACTAATTAATGCAAAATGCTTTATGCATCGACTTGATTGTCCTTTTTTTTTTTTTTAAAATCAGGTTTTAGTTATTTTCTGTATCGTAAAAATTAAGAAGCTGAAAATTAGAGGTGAATTATGTGAGAAACTGGTTATGATATATTACATTTGTATCCAATTTTCCACTTTTTTTAATTTTATTTTTTGGTTGGTGAAAAAATGGAACTCTTATGCTATTTCAAAGTACATTAATATTCAAATATGTCTTTATGTATTATTCGAATTGAATAACCCCTTTGTTAATTTATTGATTAATTTATTCATATTACTTTAGCAAATGTATCGCGTTTTTGCCCTTGTTATTAACAGAAATTCAACGTGAAATAAAATGGGCTCAAAGTAGAGCGGTCTAAGGATAAAAATGAGACTTTTTTATAACGGAAAAGGTAATAAAAATAAGAAATCGAAAGATTTCGTTTGATTGTCCTTTCGCAAATAGATTAACTATGGAAGACTCTGGTAAGTAGAAGCTCAAATTTCATTGAGATATACAAAGTATTTTTGAACTCCACTATACTCCTTTTAAGAAATTACAAAACTTGGTTTTTGAATATTTGCAAATTTCAATAGAATGTGAAACATATCATGAATCACATGTATACCAGATAAGAGAATGTGAAACATATCATATAATATTTATTATGTATATAACAATGTTGGAGGGTTATTTTTAATCTTTTGTCACATGGCAGACAAAAGCTCCATAATAAAATATGGTATCTTAAAAGCTATAATAAAGTCAATATATTATATTTAATTTAAGGGTCCATTTATCTTTTTTTTTTCCTTAAAGAATTTTAACTTTTCTCCATACATTAGTGTGTGTCCAACTCTTTCTTCAAAGATAAGAAAGTTGCTTCATGTTAACAAAAGTGGAACATGACAAGAAACCTACTTTATAGGAAGAAAATGGTGTATGGGCACGCACCTCGATTAATTTTATGAAGTATCTGTTATCTCCAACTAACATAGGGTACCTCTCTATCTTTTGATATGCTCGGAAGATAATAAGAAATCACTTAGTGTTTAGTTCTCCGAGCCTAATACCTCATAGTTATCAAATCACCTCACTGACAACAATAGCAAAGATATATACAAAATCGAGTCATTTTAAGGCAATTATATATATAGGCCGAAGAGAGGGTACTCTAATTTTAATAGTAGTGGAGCTATACAACACTAAATGGTAGGGAACAAAGGTCGTCACAATAGAAAAAACTAAAAGAATGACAGTATGAATAGAAGAATTGTACCCCTAAGCGTGTGATGTAGGCAGTCTAACCTGATGCAAGCATAAGTGGTTAGTTCCACAGCTTAAACACGTGACCTAAAGTCACACGGAGACAACTTTGTCGTTTCTCCAAGGCTCCCACTTCTCACAATAGAAAAGATGGATAAAAATACATAACTTTTTTGAGGAACTATGAAGATACACATTTCATTTCATTTTTACTCCAATGAAACTTTTGTTATAAATGTACACTTGGCCAGATTTCTTAATAAATATGAACCAACTGTAAAATATCTAACCTTTCCTTCATCTGCAAATTTGTGCAATTAGGAAGGTTTTGCTTATTGGCAGAAGGCTCTATGAATGAATATAATCAAAGTCAAGATGACCACTGATCTGGTACTGTGAGAAAATAGGTTGTCATCGCTTTTCTGAATCTTTTCTTGTATTGTTTCGGAGAAACAATAGTTGGGGACGCGTTCCTTGGTCCTCCGAGTATGCCTGATGCCTTCACCCATGTCTCTAAGTGCTTATCCCAAGTATATTGCCTCATGAAGTCGATGATCCCCAAGACTAGTTCTTTTCGTTCTTCATCCACCCCGACCAGCAAAGAGTAGTCCATCACATCAACAGACTGTCAAAAACAGAACGTTTGTTGGTCAACGTTGAAATGTAGACACTAAAGGAGGAAAATAGAAGACACGCACTCCCTAATAATAAACGATTATGTAATCAGCTTTAACATTGTTCCAAGCATTTTAAGAATTAAGCGCAAATTTATCCTACCACTCGATCAGTAGAGTGACTAATTTCTACTTGATATCAGAGATAATTACTCCTTTGCTACCTTCTCTCTAACAGCAGTTTGAATCATATAGTGGACATCTTATAACAGAAAATACGAATGCAACGAATTAAAACTGGATACTTCTCCCTATCAAATACTCCCTCCGTTTCAATGTTTGTCCGATTTTGACTCGTGATGTTAAACTTAAGATATGTATAATGTACAAAAAAGTTCTTTAACCTTGTGGGGCTTAAACATGTCATGTGGAAAATTAGAATTAAGGAGTTGCGGAAAAAGAAAAAAGGCATTCTTTTTTAAACGGACTAAAAAGGAATGTAAATCAAACAAATTGAAATGGAGGGAGTGAAAGTAGCTTACTGCCAAAAAGGATGTATCATTCCAAACAGCTCGCTCGAGGCTTCTTTTTGCTTTGCTTCCAAGAAATATGGGTTTGGTATGCAATGTTTCTAAAAGATTCATATCTAGCAACACTTTGTTTGCTCCAGTTGTATCTGCATTGTAGCGGGATCGTAGAGAACCCTTGAGATCATACACCCTAGAGATGTTTCTTTCGAAAAAGAGATTCTCCATCACGATTAAATCCATTTTTGTTTCCCTGCCTCCTTTCAAATGTTTGACCGAAACCTAAAACATTGGATATGAATAGGAATAAGTCTACTACAACAACTGAAAACTTATTCGAAAATAAAAGGCAAGCCATTTTTTCACCTGGAATATTCCAAGAACTTTTGCAAGGCAAGTTGGACTCCGAGAGTTGATAGAATTTGTTAAATATTTAAAGTACTCTGGTGCAAATTCTTCAAAAGAGTCCAACTCAGTTTTCTGAACTTGTTTTATTATGAATCTTTCATCGAATGACTTGGCAAAGTAAACATTGCTCTTTCCCCCTTGAGCACTCCATCTTTTACAACGGCTTAAGGAACGTACAAAATCCAGTTCATCAGGACAGCACTTCCTCCTAAGAGCATCAAACTGCTTTGCAAAGTAACAAGTGACTGAAAATTTCACCTTTCCCCCACTACTCAAAGATTCATCATCGAAAGAGATCCTTAAGTGAGGAGAAGTTTTTGAATCTGAAAAGAGGGAAGTAATTGTACTGGAAGCATCTTCAGAACCATGGCTCCCATAATGGATATAATCCGTGTCTAGAGAACCAAAAGACTGCCATGCTGAAAGGCTAGAAGCCACTCCAGCCTCCTTGTTGGTGTCACTCGTGTTCCAACTCCGTTCAGACACGCTTGACTTATCAGTGACCCAGTCACTATACACTTTCGAACAAAGTGCATAAGATATAATGCTAGTAGGTTCATTGTCATAAACAGCTAGGACAACATCTCTTGAACCATTGAGTGGAACCATCAGCCTAGCTCCATCAGGTATAAGAGATGCATAAGAAATAAACGAAGGTGAAGAACCCATAAGGAGATTAAACTTATGAGCCTCACTGGGTGACATCTGAGAATAAGTTCTCTGAACACTGGAAACAGGATCTCTGATCATATTCTTATAGTCTCCAGAAGCATGAAAAGACCTAATTGATGATAAATGCAATGAAGAAGGGGGTAGCCCCTTCCTGATTCTGTCTTGAAGTCTCATAGCAGAGTCGAACGAGTGAACTCTTGCAGGTAACTTTAGCCTTCTAAAAGGAGGCAAATCAAGTTGACTTGGTTGTCTGAGAGGAGCAGCTTCAGATCCATCTCCTTGTAGCAACTGAGCTTTTTTGGGAGAACGATCAGTGCCAGACCAAGCAAAGTCTATCTGATCAGAAAGGACCGATGCAGCTGAAGGAGCTCTTTCCAAGGATGTTTGATTAAATGCATTCTCCCCTTCCGTCTGCATTTCCTGCATTGTCTCACTCTCAGATGAGGTTAACATGGAACTTTCTAGCTCACCAGAACCATAAGGTGATACACCAGTTCCCTCCTGTTCAGACTGCAGAGCTTTCTCGGGGTATTCCTCTGAGTCTGAAAACTCGGGCACAGACTCTTCGTAAACATGTTCAAGAGTGTCATTCTTTAGAAACATATCCCTTCTCCAATCTATCAGCTCATTACAAGATCCACAATCCTCTGAACCCACTGAACCAGAACTCTTTTGGAGGAAGGACTTCATGGACAAAAGCCGACGATCCCAAACATGTGAAGCAATCACGAGGGAATGCCTCAAGCGATTTAGCTCAAGAATGTCTATTGCTCCCTGTCTTGGGTCGAAAGTTTCATCCTCATCCAGCTGAAGAAAGTCCTATTGTACAAGTAAACAGAAACCAAAAAAGTAAGGAGAAATGCAGCACTTGCCATACATGCTAAACTATAAAATCTGCAACCAACCTACATTATTAAAGTCGTGAGAGGAAAATGTACAAGTATTAAAGATTGATGTCAAGTAGTTTCTTACATGGTAATCGTTCTTTTCCTTCATAAGCAGCTCCTTTAACTCCACAATGCAGTCATGCAATTGAGTTGTATCGGATGGCTCACATTCTACAGGGTAACTTTTCTCTTCAATCCTGCGGAAGGCACTTGATATTTCTGCGTACAAAGCTTTGGCTTTACACAGTAACTGCAAGATATATCACATAGAGCAATTGTAAGCATAAAAACATATCAAAGACATCGCAAATACTTAGAATCATTTCAAGATAGCAGGAAAAGTGTTTAATATTTCGGTCACCTCAGCTGCTTCTTTCCTTAACCACTCATGTTCAGTGTAGCCACTAAATTCAAGGGTTAACGGAGGCAGACGAACGGACAGAATATCAATAGGAGTATAGCGGAAGAATGCAACCATACTTCCACACCTGAAAAAGCCAAGTCTGTTATTCATTCAATAGCGATGGTGAAGCAAAGACTAAATTAACACAAAGATTTCAAACTCTGGCAGATGCCAACCCAATTCTTAAGGAATACCATGCAGTACGCACCCATAGTATCGGAGGCAGTCTCTTTGCAGAGAATGACCACAGCTAGCAACCCGGTTAGCAGTTGCATGATTTGAAAAACTAAGTTCCAAGAACTTCCCAAACGAGAGTCCCCAAGCAGCATCTGACATTATTACTCTGCGAGTCGCTGGTGGAACTCCCTCTATTTGTGCACACTTAAGGCATCGATGCCACATCCAAATCTTTTTGTCCCGTTCACCAGGAAGAGAATTCACCAAGGGAAGACGTCTAACGTTTATAGTAAGATTCGCCTGCTGGTGAGTATAACAGATGACATGAGCCTCAGCTGGCTCCTTGCACGATTGACAGGAAGACATCTGACATCATGACGTACAATACAAAAGTAGCATGAAATTATTTTTGATAATGGAATGGCATGTATTGTTAAAGGGGCAAAAGATGATTGCTACCTGACCAAAAAGATCATCCTGAAGATATCGCCCAAGTGGCTTATCGAAGGAGCCATAAAACTTGATGCGAAGTAGCTGAGAACGTACACATACTGTTCCATTTAGAACACATCGACTAGAGAAGGACACTAATATGCTTTGACGACTGTCAGCAGCTGAATAGAATTCATCGGGGATTTTGGTTTCATCTGATCTTTCTAGCTTTGATAGCTCTCCTAGTTCTCTGTGTTGGCTCTCTTCTTGACCTGAAGTTTCTAGCGATCGTTCAATTGTTTGATCTTCAATTTCAACAGAGCAAACAGGTTTTGTATCATGCGCCGAAAAAAGTGAGGGATCTTCATGATCTGCAATAGTGAGAACATCTCTTGCTCCACCATCATCTGGGTTAGATTGGTCACCACATTGAGGGTAATGATGCTCCGACAATGACTCTGGTAAAACTGTCTCCACATTAAAGTTGGACCCTATCTGAACATTTGGGTCATTAGCAACTCTCTGCGCTCTTACAGGCACAGCAGAATGAGAAACCACTGAGATAGCATTATCAGCAGATGTCCTCTCTGGTATAGCAATTGAGGTTGCTGCAGACTCTTCAGGTAGACTAGCACCCTCATCAGCAAGAAACGATGTCTCAAGAGATAGATGATATGCAGCAAATACAGCGTACTGAACGACCTTCTTCAGCTTCTTGAGCTCTTCACGACATGAACCCCTCAGCAAAATCTGCAAATTGTCAAATGAAAGGATAAGTAACCCTCTAATTCTAACTTCAGCCTCTTGATCAGGGTAAAAGAACACTTCATTGTCAATTTTGTGTTATAGCCCAAGTGAAAACTCGCAACCCTTATAGGCAAAAATAAAAAACCATGAAAAGAACATATTGAAAGATGATAGAACCCCATTGAAGTTTCCATTACATTTTAACTAATGTTCGCAATGTTATGTAAAGTGAAATACTCATAAATCATCAATGTTTTCCGGGGCTTAAAGCTTGAAGAACAACTAAAGTACGTGGCTTTTGCATATGTAATGCAAGAAATTATAACTATAAAGTACAAACACACACAAATTTTGCATGAACATAGAAATTGAAAAAGAAGGACAATTAAGTCAAATATATGAAGTGAAAACCCTCTTAGTGAAGTTCATAGACCAATTTAAATTTCTTAATCAGATGTAAAGATGATAAGTTAGATCTCCACTTCAAAATTAGCTAGTAGAAGGCAAAAGTACAAATGATACAAAAGAAATAATCATAAATGTCATAATATAAACATATCTATAAGGGAAACATTCACCTGATTACTATTTGTATCTAGAGCAAAGTGGTCAAAGTTAAATGGAATGCATCATAAAAGTAGTACGAACGTTGCACACTGAAGGATGTAGAAAACAAGTACACCAACCATTATGCATGATTTAAATCATACTTAGAACATCAAAAAATTAGAGTTGCAATAAACAAGTGATTGATTCTAAGAGTAGGGGAAATTACCGTGCAACCTAAACGCCTGGGACAACCATCAAAAAACATCAGAGTTTTTGATGTCTTTTTGTTCAATTGGTTGGCATGTTCATGCTCTTCAGATACTTTTTCTAAGTGGAAGAGTTCACAATGTCCCAATCTTGTTGTGGCTATGTTATCAATGGATGGGGTTATAAGTGCACCAGTGCACCTGGCTACTCGCTCTAGCAGTGGCACCTTAACATTCAACACCAAAGAGATCTCTTTTTCCAACAGAAGCTCCTGAGCATATGAAGATACACTTTTCTCCACAAGTAGCACATTAGGATGATGGGCCTCTATTCTTGAAACAATCATCTTGAGGTGCTCCTTTTCCTGTTAGGATAACAGAACATTGTAAATGTGTTTCTATTTGCTCATTTATCATCACTTACTGATTAGAAGATCAACTAAAGACCTGTTGCAATAAGGTGTCAAAAGATGCCAACTGAGTGGCAGCTCTTTGGTACTCAAGTGCTCCTCCTAAGATAAGTAATCGGGCATTTTTGTACTGTGAAGTCATGCGCTTGTGTTTGATATTCTTAGTACAAACTACTCCTTTAATGAGGGTGCTGCATTGAACCAAAAGCGAATCATGATTCTAACTGAATAAACAAGTCTAAACCCCCATGTTTTCATGTGATAACAAAAAAACAGTAAAATTTCAATGTTTCTGTGTTAATAAGATAAAATTTTTACCTATCACTTCGGGTTCCTGAAGCTATGCACTTAACCTTTACATAATCAACTGGATCCATACTGCCTCCTTTACTAGTATCAGGCTTTACATAATTTGCAGCTTGCCATGCTAGTGATGTAACTATGTCAATCCAGTCATCAGCAGCGCTTTCTTTCCCAGAATGTATATCTTCTCCTTGCAATAGCTGCAAGACAAGAGCCCTGAAATGACCATGTACAACAGATCTTAATGGTTCCTTATGATCCAATTGTTGTTTATCCTTTGCAGGGAAAATGCTGGAAAGGCTCCCACTTGAAGAGAATGCTGCGCCTGTCTCTCCAATTTCATCATCTTCATCATCATATGTGAAGAAATTATTTTGTGCCTCGTCATCTTCATCATCAGGTGGAGGAGGAAACCATATAGGACCATTGTTTTCAAAATCCAATGGCTTTTGCTGCTTCTCTAACTGGTCTCGGTAAACGGACAAATTGTCAGAGTCATTAGCAGTCTCTGGATCCTCATTATCTTTCTCAAGCCTTCCTAAAACAACCAAGGTTTCTTGATCAAAGGGACCATCATTCTGAGACCTTGGAGTCTCCTGTTGGTCCTGAACAGACTGCCCAACTCTATTGGAAGTAAAACGAATCCTAGAGGGGCTGTTTGATGGACTAGATCCAAATGATCTGAGATGGTAAAATTTATGTCTAGCACTAACACTACATGATTCTAAATCAGAAGTATCATGACAATAATCACTTGATGGGCTAACAGATTGATTCGTGAAGTCCCCTCCTTCATCTTCATCACTCCTAGAATTGTAAAAAGAAAGGTAAGATTTCTTAGTTAAGAAAGTAGCTACTCCAAAAACACAAGTTCATATAACTCTGCAATCTGATAAAACCATTGTGGCTTCTGTTTGACGTTAGGTAGTTAAATACTTAAATTAACCCACAGAAAAATGGAACGGGAGAGGGGATATTTGGAATATCAGTCACATCATTTCTACATTAGGGATGATGTGGAAACAGTACAGAAGATTTTTCGCGAGGAGTCTACGAAGCCCATGTGGAGAATTAGTAGCTCTTTAGTGTTGCACTTGTATATGTGGTGTAAGGATAAAACGAGCAATTGTGTTTAGAAAGCAGTATAGTTTTGTTAGAACTTCAATGATACAACACCAATGTGAAGTTTTCCAAGCACCTTGGTCTAACGAGGTGATCTTTTGACTTAAAAATAATAAAATAGAACATGAAAAAACAGATAGTTAACATTACATGCTATATGCCCTGGTAGGAGACCCTAGCTTTTTGTACAATAGATTTTTGATTCAACTACTCTTAAGACAATAGACTAGACAATTCCTGGCATAGATCAAAATCTCTTTTTGAGAAAATAGAGTAAACCAAACTCTAATATCCACCAATTCCGGAAACTAAAACAACTAAATCAATAATTAGATAGCATAACAATCTTGACATATAAGATGTTTCTGTTTAATATATTAACAAATATGGAAAACACAAGATTTCAAACTGGAACAATTCCAAAGAAAGAAATTCCACAAAATTTTATAGTTTGTTACCTGCTAGGCGAGTGACGCAGAGACACCGGAGATGGATGACTTGAAAAGGCTGTAAAACTACTCTTACTTGCATCATGGGTAGAATAACCATCAAACATGTCATTACTGAAATTCGGTGACGGCGGTTCTGGGCTTTCCCTTGGAGATTCAGAAGGATAAACTTTGTCACAAAACTTCCTTGTGCTTCTATGACAATTGCTTAGATCAGAACAAAATTTGCACACATTGATATCAACCACAGACCTCACCATGTTTTTGGATTCTCCTGATCCGGATGAAACAACATCCGAAGATCCAAAAATGTGCACAACACAATCCCTGCAAAACACTCGACTACAACTTAAGCAGTGGAACTTGAGGCAAGAATCAGTAAGCTTCATCTTGCATTCATAACAGGTTTTGCAACTTTCAACATCCATATCTCGTCCGCCAACCAATGAAGTTCGATCACTTTTACCCCACTTTATCCAAGCCCTAACTTTCTCTATCAAATCCAGTAGAGAACTATCTGGTACTCCCATAGACCAGCAGTCAAACCACCAAGTTTTGCCTCAATAACATAAGTCAATCAACTCTTAATTCTTCTCCTAATCTAAAGTTTGTGTAATCTGATTTCTTGGTGTTAAAAGAAGAAACTCTATCAAAACTATAACCCACAATAAAAATGGTGGATTCAAAGTTATATTTAATGTGTTTTTTTTCTTTAAAAATGAAAAAGGTTCCTCATAAAGAACAAGAGAAACAAACAAACAGTAAGATTTCCCCTCAGAAATCACTAAAAATCCAGAAGGGAAAAACAAATTACAACAATTTACTTCACACTGAATTTGATTTATATACAACCAAAAAAAAGCTTGAAACTTGTGATAACAGAAAGACTGAAACTTTTTGACCAATCAATTGACTCAAAACCTAAAAACCCAACTCAACCAATCCCAGAATCATCAAGACTTGATCCCAAAATCAATTTTTTCATAACAATCAAGATCAGATCCAGAGCTCAGAACCAAACAACAACTGAAAAACACTCTTGTCACTTGACAGATTCTGAAACTAATTCCTCTAAAAAAAAAAACAGCTAAACCTTCCAAACCCCCAGATTAGCAATATCTAGAGATAAATAAACAACCCCACCTAAAAAAGCAAGAAACTTTTTCAACTTCAGCTCAAAATAAGAGAACCACAGATCAAGCAACACAAGTATAAAGCCCTTTAAGTGATGAAAAATTGAATCTTTTTAACTTCAGAGTAAAATAACACAACCCAGATCAAGTTACACAAGTATAAAGCCTTTAGGTAATGAAAAATTGAATCCTTTTCAACTTCAATGCAATATAAGACAACCCCAGATCAAGAAACACAAGTATATAGCCTTTAGGTGATGAAAAATTGAATCTTTTTGAACTTCAGAGTAAAATAACACAACCCCAGATCAAGTAACACAAGTATAAAGACTAAAAATTGAATCTTTTTTCAACAGATACAGAGATTTATGTGAGCTTATGAATTAAAGAACAAAGAGAATAAGAATGAAAAGGAGAAAAAGGAAGAGTACTGATGAAGTAGAAGAAGAAGAAGAAGTAGAAGAAAAAATGGTACTAGTAGCTCTTATCTCCATGAACATAACATTCATCTGTTTCTCTCTCCTTACCATATTTTCAGGCATTGCTTTTGCTGTTTTCATTTCTCTAAACTTTTTATAACATTAAAAAATTCATCTTTACATTCATAGAATTTGAAGATTCATTTTACACACAACACCTCTTTTTTCTTCTTATTCTTCTTCTTAAATCAAAAATATAATTTTTTTTAAATATAAAATACAACAATTAGTTCATGTATTTAAACCATTTTTTTCTTTTCCTTTTTCTCTCTCTTACTTTACTTTTCTATATCAGTATGCACTTTATTATATATATATATATATTTGTGTTAAAATAATATGAAATTTAAGTTAAAGAGATCTCGAATTTAAACATTATCATAAGATTGAGATTTCTCGAATTGAAATATAGTTTAATATATTAAAAATCAAACAAAATGAAAAAGTTAAATATTACTATAATATTGAAATTTAGTTGAATGTATTAAAAATCAAACAAAACAAAAAGTTAAAGAATCTCTATAGGCATTGATTAGCCATGAGATTTATTGGTAATAATATAATAATAATAATAATAATGGGGGTTAGTTTATTATTTAAATTATTTTATTTGTATTTGTATTATTATATTTTATTTTTTGAATCTTTTGTTTAAAGGGTATTGAAATTCTTGAGCTACTATTGGTCAGCAACAGCGTATGGAATGAAGTATTTTGGCAGCACAGTCAGAGACAAGTATTAAGATAGTGAAAGATTTGTATTTTATTTAATTAATTATATAGTTTGTCTTTTTCAATTTTTTTATAGCAAAGTAGTTGCAATTTTCAATGTGCAACTACTTTTATTATATGTAGAAAAAAATTACACCATTTTATATTTATTTCGAGAGAAGTATGATAAATGTTTCTGAATTTGATGTAGATTATTGGTTTTGTATAATTTTAAAAGTATTAATTTATTTGATTAGTTGTATTTATATATATTTTCGATCTGTTATATTACATTGTAAATGATCATAAATTCTTATAGGAATATGAGACTCTTTATAAAAAATTGAGAGAAAGTATTGAAAACTCTCTTAGACTTTACGAGAATTTAGGAGTGTATATCACTTATGTTATCAGATTGAGAGTGTATTTTGACATGTTTTCAATATTTCTTTCTTATATTTATTTTTTTATAGGGGAAAAGAAGTCGAAAGAAAAAGAGCAAGAGTTAAACTTATACCTAGTATATGTGAAAGAGAGAGATATTGTTTTTTCTTCTTATTTATTTTTTATTATTTGCTCTTGTTGACCTTTTTAATATGTTAAAAGAATTATTTCTTTGTGTTTACAAATATATTTTTCATAAAATTGAATTGCTTTAAAGTATAATTAATACATGACTACAGTCAAGCCAATTGAATCGAATTAAACTTTCACGAAATTAAAATGGAAACTTACATAAATATACTATAATAAAAAAATATTTATCATTTATAGCAATAATATTTCTTTTTCACTTGATCGCTTTTAATTCATTTATAATACAAGTTTAATTCATATTACAAAGAACAATTTTTTATTCACATATAATACAAATTTTAATGATAGATAATTCATTTATCACACATTTTAATACACTTATAATACAATGTGTCAAATTTTTACCAAACAAACATAATATATTTTAAAAAATAATTATAATTCATATATAATTCATATATATTGTATACGTAATTCATTTTTAATACATATTGCATATTTAACATAATATTGCTATAAATGGTAATAAATAAAAAGTATTGCTAAAATCAGTAATTATTTGTTAAAATGTATCAATTTATGTAATTTTTATAAATTAAAATATAGGATATATTTACTTACATATATTTCATTCACATAAGAGATGTGAAAGGAAATATAAATAATTAACGTGATAATTATGAGATTTAGTTTTATCCATTTGTTTTCTTATTCTAGTATATTATTAGTGGATTTCAAGTGGGATCTGAAGAAGAGAGAATATACATAAATATTAATCTTACCTCATAAGTTATAAAGATAGAAAAAATATTTCTGAATAGATTCTTGATTCGTAAAAATCTTAAAATATTTATAAAAAAAACGATAACAACGATGAAAATAATGTGCATATTCTAAGCTAACATAGCTCATAAATAGAAATTTGTTTTTAATATTATCGTTTATATATAACACTATCTGATATCGATCTTCATATATAAATGGACAATTATCTACGTACAAATTAATTGATAAGAGTAAATAAAATAAGTTGGGACAGGTTTGGAAATATCTCCATTATGTTAAGGAATTGTCTAAATATTAATTTACAACTAAAAAATATATACTTTAATTATCTTCATAAATATTCAGAATTATATATTATTCTATACTTTTTCATTAATCTCTTTATGTGGATGACAGTAGTTCATGTCCAAGTTGACATTTTTTTTTTCAATATGAACCTACTTAAATTATAGAGAGAGTGGGCGTACTTTTTAATATTAATTAATTAATATGAGTTACATATATATCTTATCTTTAGTTAATTTATTTTTGGGGAAAAAAAAGAATTTTCTTGTCTACGTAATGTCCAATAATACAGTAAATAAATTAACTTGTACCTAATAAATCCAAATTTTGTCGTTCCATAATATTTCATCTACTGATTTCACTACAAGAAAACTAAAAATTACATGAGCATTTTCTTGGGAATTAGTATGAAAATTTGCAGAAAAATAAGTTTTCTGTGAATTTTCATACTAATCCCCAGAAAAATTCTCATGTAATTCACAGTTTTTTTGTAGTGTCTCATGTTTCAGTGAGTGCAACAAAAACATTACGTATAATTCTTATTTATTATATATATTATTATATAACATGTCAGAAAAAGACTTTTTTTTTAAAAAAGAAATTGTACCTCATTTATATTTTTGTTATAAATAATCCATGCAACTATTTTTTGAAGAATTTTTTTTTGTCCATCTATCGTAACATATTTGTATATTATCCATGCAAGGTTAGTTTTAAAAATATATATTCGTAATTTACTTATCCACCTTTTGAGATTTATTTGGGACACTTTTAATTTCTTAATATATTTTATACTATATGAACGTGGAGTATGTAATCTATAACATGTATGCTACATTGGTATAATTGGTTGACAAGTATATAAATTCAAAAGAAAAATAATTATTTGATTTAAAAAAAAAAAAATAAATTGATAGTATTGTGTATATAAGTATATCTATTTTTCTTTGTGAAGAAAGGGAGCCTAAATGAAGCTTTAACGATTTGTCTACCTTTCAGTTAAATGAATGTCACTATATATATATATATATATGCATGTGAGATATACGAACATCATAGCTAGTTTTGTTGAATATAAAATGAAATTTTATTGATTTTTCTATCTTTAACTGATTAAAGGTCAATATACATATGAGATATACGAACATTGTAATAAGCTACGAACGTCGTAATTAGCTTCATAGAATAAAATTTTATCGTATTGTCTATCTTTCAACTAATTAAAGGTTAATATATGAGAATTTGAGATATACATATCATGATTTTATATATATATATATATTGTTTTTAGGATTAGGTTTTAACTTAGGCTTTCGGTTTGGTGAGAAGACATTTGTGTGTCAACTGTCAAGTTATGTGTGCTTTCTTCCATTTCTTGCCCCTTTTGTTGTACTCTTTTCCTCTTGGAATTTTCTTGATTAATAATTCATAAAAAGAAATTCACAATTTCATAAAATTTATTTTTTATATTATCGTAATGTTCAAATCAGCTTGAATATATATCTAGACTATTACGAGTATTTATCATCATTTATCAACAGTGCAATCAATATCGAATAACTCTGTTCATCAAAATCTAAAATAGAATAAATTTTTTTATTTTTGTTAAGACTTAAAACTGACATCTCATTATTCTTGATCCACTTTCATTTTTACTATAATTGTTTGGGAGACATAACTTGTGGGATTCCATCCCCTTTGTGCAATTTTTCTCTTTCACAAAATAACTTGGAAGTTGTCAATTTGTTCCCTACTTTTTGTTGGGATTTGAGTTGAGATGTATAAAATCAAATATATTGCTTAGGATTCTAGGAGGTTAGGTGTAAGCACCCCACAAAAAGTTTTTTTTATTTATACAAACAAAAAAAAGGTTACACATCATTTCTTCAACATGTCATTTACAAACTGAGGAATTGAAAAGATAGATTTTTGGCAAAGTGGTCTTTGGTCAATAAAGTGATGAGCGTAAATCTTGAAAATTAGGGTTCCATTTCTAATATATACAATAATATTAGATAATTTTCTTAGCAGATCATATTTGATATATCTAGATAACTGAAAGAATAATTATTAAATTACTTATATGTATTTTTGTTAAGAGATATAGTATACTCGAAGTGCGTGTAAGTTGATTGAAAATATTATCAAGTTATCAATGTTTCTACTAAGAGATTATACATAACTAAACCATTGAAGTGAATATAAGTTAGTCTCGATTTAATTATTATAAAAAGAATATTAAATTTTGATCAATTAAGAGAAGATTTCTCCCTACCCCATGAAACTCCATATTCTATGAACACTAAAATAAAATTCTAAATTTTCATGATCATTCATGACTCATTACCATGTGGAGGATATTGGTATTTTGTGTAACTTTTTTTTTTCTACAAGTTATTTTATATTATATGTTTTGTCAATTTAGTGTTACAAATGGGTCCTATAAAAGTACATTTATTCCTTTTAATGTCATTAAATAATCTTTACCAAATTCCTACTTGTGAATTGAAACCCCACGCCCTCCACAACCCTAAATAACTATACATTATTTTAAATTATTTATCGTATTTTTTTAATATATTTTTATTAAAGTATATGAATTATAAAATATTTTGATTAATTTATTCTTATTTATGTATTATAATGTATATTTTTATTAAATATTTACTTTATTTATATATCATCTCTATAATATTATTTTATAAAATTTAGATGTTTGTCTTCAACTTCTAAATGACATGTGATTTAAAATAAATATTTTTAAAAGAAATATTGAATTGAGACGGATGAAGTATTATTTAGAAATTATTATTAAATAGTATTTTTGTTTTTATAATTTATGTAGTCAAACATCACTTTATTTCCCGTATAACATCACTATTTGGGGGTTCAAAGAGATTTGTCTTACCATATTTAAAATATATTATGAATTATAAATATTACAACTTATAATTTTTTTTAGAGAAAAAACATAAAGTGACATCTGAAATTGTTTTGAATTTTTAAAAAGACACCTAAATTATGCAAGTGTCCTATTATCCTCTAAACAATTCTGAACTGATATTATTACATTATTTTTTGTCCACTTGGCATGGAGAGTGTATACATTCTCTTAAAGAGCGTGAACAAACTAAAAAAACGGATATAATTTTATTTTTACAAGAATTTTACTATAAAATATATATTTTTATTTTTCTTATTATTTTAACTTTTTCTCCTTATTATTTTTTTCTTTTTCTTTCTTTCTTCTTCTTCAAAAATTCATTCTCATCTTTATTAACTTATCACTTTCAATGTCACTTTTTACAACTCCATCTCTCTTTTATTCTACTATTAGTTTAACTCTCTTTAATTTTAAAATTATATCTAGATATTTTAATACATTTCAAAAAATGTGATAAATCCATTAGATTTCAAGATGATTAGTAGACATTATGTAGTTTTTTATCCAAATTCTAGTTAAACTTTTTCAATTTTCGGAGAATTCTTATGCTTTCAAAATTATCATTTCTAGTTTTGATTTATATGGAAATGAGATACATTAAATGATGATACCTTCAAAATTTTGATCTTTCTTAGAAAAATAATTAAATTTGTTACCAATAACTCAATAAAGTCTAAAAAATATTATAATTTTGGAAAGTAAGAAATTTAACCAAATAAGAAGAAGAAAAGAGAAAGAAAATGGAGGGGCTCAACTTGATATGGGTGTGGGGTTCGGTGAGGATAAGAGGTGAAGAAAAAGAAATAAAGAAAGAAAATGGAGGGAGCTTGAAAGTTGGGGTGGAAGATAAATTAAAAATTGAAATAAATTAAAATAAAAATAATAAAACTAAAATAAATCAAAAAGTAAGAGAAAGAAATAAAGAAAAACTTAAAATGAAAAAAAATAATATTTCAAATTGAATTAACACGTGTCACACAATGATTGGTGTGTGATTACACTTGCCATTTAAAATTTGGAATTGATCCAAAAATGATGTAATAATATATGTTCGGAATAGTTTAGGGGGTAATAGGACATCTGCATAGTTAAAGTGTCTTTTTAAAAATTCGGGACAACTTCAAGTGTCACTTTATGTCTTTTCTCTTTTTTTTATATATAATTTTTAAAACATTAACTTAGCTTCAAAAACTTATATACAAATTCAAATTAAAAAATAAATATTTTTATTTTATATTTAAAATGGTGTCACATAAAATGAAATGGATAGAGTAATCATATAAAAATACATTATGTGAACTAATTTACTTAATTAAGAAATATATCTAAGTCATCCCCAAACCTTTTAAATTGTTTTTTTCGACATTTTTATTTATTTTTCTTTACTTTTCAACCTTTTCCCTTTTTCTCTACCCATACATAAAATTATTTTATTTCATTAAGCATGGGCTAGTTATATTGTTTGGTCAAATACCCATGTGGGTGTATTGAGGTATATTTATTATAATTTCTCATTTCAATAAAAAAAAAATTGGGTGTATTTAAGAATTTGCAAATCAAATGACTTTTTTAGACCCACCAACAAGCACCCACCTACATTTATTAGAGCCAATATTTAAATTAAATTATTTAAATATAGAACTAAAAAATTTATTTCTAAATAATCAGTAACTAATATAATTTTTTGATATTATTAAAGGATTAATGATCATTTTTTATTATTTAGCGATTAAAATTATTCATTGCTAATTTATTTTTAATAAATAAATGTATAGTAAAATCTAAATAGAGTTTAAATATTTTAGGACAAAAAGTAAGTTGCCCAATTTGTAGCAATCATTTGACTTGTTGACTAAATGCTTTAATTATTAATAAATATAAAGTTGTAGTGGATTTTCTTTCTAAGTGCTCTTTAGAACTTTATAGAAGGGTAAATTTTATCCTCTAAATCTAATGATTCCATTCAAGAAATTAATGGGGTTAAAAACTTATCCTTAATTTGCAAGATAATAAGTAAAATGAATGTAATAAAAAATGGAGGCATAATAGATAAATATATATTTTTATACTGATTTTAGTTTGTATTTGTGAATTCTAATATCGAGTGTGCATAAATAAATATTTAAATTTATATGAAGTTGAACAAGTAGACATATGTTTCATATGTAGCCAATTTGTATCCTAAGTCACCTTCTACGTGTACTATGTCACGCAGGACGTATATATTTACTTATTTAATATTATATAAATTTAAGAGTCTGGTTATTCACGTCCAAAGTTAAAAATATAAATACCAACTAAGGTATAATATATTTATGTATTATGCTAAAAACTAATGACATTTTTTAAAATTATTATACATTTACATTAAGTAAAGTGGTGGTCTACAATTTTGTTTCATGATTTTGACTTTTAAAAAATGGGACTTCAATAAAGTTATATGTCATTTCATTTTCCTATACTTGTTTGCCAATTTTGGAAATATATTTCTTTTTCATTAGTTGGTATATTTCTTTGACATTAATGGGTAGGTGGCTATTTGAGTTTTTTTGACTATTAGAAAAAGTTTTACTTAAGAAAAAAAAAAAATAGATTTGTAAGCAGCCTAATTGGTGAATAAGTCACAAGAATAATCTTAGCTTAGAGTTCCTTTTATTTACTCATTTTTGTAAGAATTTTAAGTATTATACATTGTGTTAATAATATTTATATCATCAATAGTAAAAGTCTGATGTATTAAGTTTTTGCTTTGTGCTTTTTTTTTTTTTTGAGAAGGGTCATATCATATTCAAATTGTGTTAGATTATATGTAATTCTATTTTCTATTTTTACCAGAAGTTGTTTTCACGATTGAATTTGTGACCTTCTAGTTGCATGTCGACATTTTTATTGCTACTCATGTAACTGGACAATCATTAATTGATAAACTACTAAAAATAGTAACCAACATATTATAAAAAGTTAAACTCCACTGATTGAATTTTTTTTATGTGAACGGGGTCGATCAAGACAAGTAATTTCAAATGTCACAATACTACTATTGAGAAGGAAAATTTAACCCCGATAAATATCAAAACACTCATAAATAAGGATGTTGTAATTGACGAAATGCTTCACCTTTTCTTCCCATAAATCCAAATACAATTTTATTTCATCAAATTTATCTACTTAATCTAGCTTAGTTTCTACTAGTAATATTTTACTGAATTTTACAAATTGAACATTTAATAAAAGCAACTCAATTATTGAAAGCAAATTTTGCAAAATCAGCCCATGTGATGCACTAAAAGTTGATTTAAACTTTTAATTGAAATGGACTAAAATGGACCAACCTATTCATCTATTGGGCCATTATAATTAAAGGGGACAAATGACAAAAATCATATATTTTTAAGGTAAAATTATCATTTGTCTAATCATAAGTTTATAATTATAAAATTCTCTCAAACTGATACAATAATATAAGTGTTGATATATTAATCTGATTCGCGTGATACATTAATCGTTAAAGAAGATACATTACATTTCATACATGATACACCAATATGATATACATTTTATACATGATACACTAATCTGATACGCGAGATACATTTGTCTAATCATAAGTTTATAATTATAAAATTCTCTCAAACTGATACAATAATATAAGTGTTGATATATTAATCTGATTCGCGTGATACATTAATCGTTAAAGAAGATACATTACATTTCATACATGATACACCAATATGATATACATTTTATACATGATACACTAATCTGATACGCGAGATACATTAATTGGATGCATTGATACATTAATATGATGCGTGAAAATAAGGAATTTTGGGGATTTGTAAAACTAATAGGGGATAATGGTAATAAGAGAACTTAAAGATGAGATTTTTGTCATTTTTCCAACTAAAATTTCGTAGAAGTTAACATGATAGCAATTTAATTGTCAAAATACCCAAAATTATGTTATTTTTACAAATAAAGTTGTTAACACACATTAGTAAGATATATATTGAATAGTTATCTTTCATTAATCATACACTTAATTTCTTTATTGTAATTATATATCAATCTGTATACATAACGAAGTTATATAAGACAATATATTCTATTTGCTTGAGTTCCCGAGATAGGAACACATTTTCGAAAAATTTCCATATCAACATTATCATGAAATCATTAATCACGAAGAAAAATTATATAGTATAGTTTTGATAGAACTCGCGTGAAATTAAAAAAAAAAGAAGAAGATAGTTAAGTGTTATAGTTAGAAGTTTTAAGGACAAAAGTGTTATGTGAAGAAAGTTAAGGGCTTGTTTGGTTTATATTATTTTATTATTACTAGTACTAGTAGTTTATACCCTTTATTTCCCCTAAACCTAAAACCCTAAACCCTTGCCGTCGTCAATTTCCGGCGGTTCTTCGACGGCGGAGCTCCACCGTAATCTCAACTAATTTATTTTCCGTTCACAGAGCTCCGGAGGAAATTTTCAGGAGCGAAGATGGTGGTGAAGGTGGACAATACGGAAAGTATTCCTGCTACAGATGAGGTGGTTTTTTTTTTGTTCTACTTTTCAAGTTTACAGAAAAAATGGCGTAAAGGGTAGCTGAGAAAGTTGATTTTTTTGAATTAAGTGTTAGAAAAATTTGTTCTTGGCAACTTATTACAATTAGAATTTCTGTATCTTTTGTTCTATTGATATCTGTATTGTATGAATGAGATGTTGTTATTGATTAAACGTGGCGGAAGCTAATACAGTTCTTCTTTTGAGGGGTTTGGTGTGTAATTTTTGTGTTCTTGCTTGCATTCTATCTGACCAGCTAATTTGAATTTTAGAAGTAGTGGAATGAGTTCCTTCATCAGAATCTTAGAGTGGGTTGTGTGTAAAATAATCAGCTTCTAGCTAATGTCGAGCGGTAATTTGAAGGAAACTGATACAATTTTGAGTATCTGGAAATAGTAGTAGGAATGGCTAAACTATGGGTTATATATGATGGTTATGATCATAATCAAACACAGAATTGTTCTGTTTTGTTTGCTTATGCTTATTTTGAGAAGAGGAAATGTGTTCCGTGTTTTAGTATATTTCTGGACTTTGCTTTCTTTACAATAGTATTGGACCTTAGTGTTAGAAACTTGAGCTATGGCTTGTTGGAACTTAATGATCTGTTCCTACAAGTTTGCTTAGTCCACCACACTAACACATGGATTTCATGTGGTGATTTTATCTTCGTTCAGAGTAATTCAAGGTGGGAAATTTTGCTCTTATGGTTTTCTCCAGTTACATCTGTTATTTCCTAGTGAAAATATAAGGTGGGGTTAGGTGTTGTTCTGTCCTGGGAAAAGGGGATTTTCCTTAATATGGTGTTTGTGAAATGAAATAGTTATAGGATCAAAAGGATGACAATTGGTTATTAGATCCAAGATTTCTTGATTAGAAGTATCAAGCACATCAATATGAATAAAAAGCTTTAGCACTCAATCATTTGCTTTCTTATTCTTACTCAACTGCCTAGTGATTCTTTTCGATTTCTTGATTGGCAGGTCATTTCTGAAGAGATGGATATGAAGAAAAAGAAATACCTTAGGGGCGAAGCAGCGAATTTGAAGGTACTGAAGTTTGTTAAGATTTCTGAACTTTCTTTTAACTTTTAACTTTAATTCTGGTCAGTTTGTCTTTTCCTTGATGATCATATGCTAAAGAGCTAGTTCTAATAATTTGCAGGATTTGAAAGATAAAAAATTACAGGGTCAGCTTGCTGTGCAAGAAGAGTTATTTGGAAAATCTGCAGCAGCTGCTGCGAAGGCTGAGAAGGTGTCTAGACTATGTTCTGATAGTTTAGCTTAATTTTCTACACATCTACATAATATTGGTGAAGCATATCACTACTTTTGTTTCTCACGTTGTAACTAGTAGATGTATTCTACTGCCCTTACTGCTCCCTCCTTCCACCCCAATGGACCCACCCACCTGCACCAGATTGTTCTCTTTCTGTTGTTTGTATTTTTCATTAAACTCAATTGCAGAAAACCTAGGACAAATAGTATATTGAGTTGCCTCTGTTAACCACTTGAAATTTATTTTATCAACTGTGTACAATTTTATGCCTGTCACTGAGATTTGTTTGAATCTCTAACTCTTCTGCTTTTGTCAGTGGCTTATGCCAAGTGAGGGTGGTTATCTAGAGGGTGATGGTATTGAGAAGACATGGAGAATAAAGCAGGACGCAATTGCCAGTGAAGTTGACATTTTGAGCTCTAGGAAACAATTTGATATTGTCTTACCAGGTTAAGATTTTGGAAGATTTGCTTATATATAACTACTGAAAAAGATGCAAAGTTGCTGGTCTTTGTTTCATTTTCATTTTGATGATCATGGAATTTTGTCATGTCATGCGTGTTTATCCATTTAAACTTGTAAGCAGAATAGTGAAACGTTATATGCTTCATCCCTAGCAACTGTAACTGCTTTAAGTCATTTCTCATCGTTACATCTGAGATTTTCCTCAGACAATTCTTTGAATCTTAGTAATAGCCTCACTAATGGAAGCCGATGAAGATGAGAACCTTACTTATTTTGCTTTATCAAAGAACTTTGAAATAGTTATGAAATGTTTGGTCTAAAGTATTCATGCTATATACTTCATTTCATACTCAGTTTTCTCAAATAAGTGGTGGTGGTGGTAATCTTCTGTTTGTTTATTTTCAGTTCTTTCTACCTTTGAGTTTTCGCCTCATTTTTTTTGTGCTTGATATTTTACCAGTACGGATATTCGATGATTAGCCTGCATCATCCATCTTATTAACTTTTGATGATAAAGTGATTCATTTCTCCTCTCAATACAAACTTCACTTAGATGGTCGAATATGATGCCTAGGTTTTGTTATGAAACCTTGCTTTGCTTGTGGGGGCAATATGGACGGACTTATGCATATGTTGTTGATAAACGGTCCTTAACAGTGTTGGGGTGAGATTCATAACATGCTATGGGAGGTTTTAAAAAATTTCCATCTTTCAATAGCTTTCAAGTCAAGTCCTTTCTGTGTCTCCTGTCTGTCATTTGCTTTTTTATGCTTCCATAGATTATGGTTTAATGTAGTTTCACTGTTTCACATCAGTTGACTTGTATTTTGCAGATTTTGGTCCTTACACTCTTGAATTCACCCCTAGCGGTCGCTACATGGCTGCAGCTGGACGCAAGGGTCACATTGCTATTGTAGATATGAAAAACATGAGTGCCATTAAAGAACTACAGGTGTTTATTGTTGTTTGATTTATTCTCGAAAAAGATTATATGAAGCAAGCATATTAATGTTATTGTTATACTTCATAAAGGGGTCAAGGATTTTACTTTGAGAGGTTTCAAGGATGTCTGTCACACTTAACAGTCCATTTAACATGGGGTATTCTTAGCTTGTAGCTAGACAGTTTAGTATCATTAATTTCAGAATCACATATCAAACTTAGTTTATCGAGAAGTGTCAGCATCATTTTATCCTATAACACAACATCATTGAAAAGAAGTCTTGTATTACATTGGTATTTTTCTAAAGATAGAAAAAAAAAACCATCTTGTATTACATTTGCATTATGTAGTTTCTCACCAGTTTCTGAAGCTCAGGTTTGCTTATAGCTTATGTTTCTATTGCAGGTCAGGGAAACAGTGCGTGATGTAGTATTCTTGCATAATGAACTGTTTTTCGCTGCTGCTCAGAAGAAGTATGACTCATTTTATGTCCAGATTTCTTGATTGTAATGTGTTATAAGAAGGGTTTCAAAGGCCCTCTATTCCTTTGGTTATGTTTCACTGGGTATAGAATAAGTTCCTATGCTCTTCTTAAATGTTCTCATGGATCTCAGAATTGGTTTTAATCTGGATATGAAAAGACGACTTTCAGATGAACTTTAGCATTTCCTTCTCTCTTTGTGTCCACTCGAATTTTTCTGCTGGATCCTCTGCCAAGCTCAATAATTTCGTCAACAATTTTGTGCAACATTCTTTCAATTCATAGAATTCATCCTTTGATTAGTGTCCATCATAAATTTGACAGATTTTGTTTGGTGAACCTAAATATCTGCCATGTCACAGGTACCCGTATATATACAATAGAGAAGGCACGGAGCTCCACTGCATGAAGGTTAGTTTGACCTGTAAATGCCTTGTGCCTTGTGTTGTCTAGACAATTAGATCATTACATGTATAGTTGTTACAACTTGTGTTCTATAGTATGTGTGTCCTTCTCATACCTCCAATTTTCCACGATTATTCAGCTGGTGCATTGTTTTACACTTATTTTAATCTATGTAACGGTTGGAAGGGGCAGGTGTCAGCTATTCTGTGTTCACTTAGTACTTGTTTCTTGTTCTTCTAAACTTTTTTTCGTCTTAAAAAAAAAACTCTTCACAGTGCATATCTTCTGTTGTTTTGGGCAGTTGCAAGAAACTTGCCTTTTATTGCTGTCTTTTTGCGTCAACGAAAAGGAAATTGTTCTTTATAATAATGTTACCTTCATAACAAAACAATGACCTTTTAAAGTTTACTACCTTAGAAAAAAAAATTTGTATGTATTCCATGTGGTCTATTGTTATTTCAGGATGCTGCTATTGTCGTAACAAATGCATGCCTATTTTTTGCATTTCCCTATTGCTTAGGTTTTTAACCAATTAGCAAGTACAAATGGAGTTACCGTATGATCTTTCTTGAATTCCAGGAACATGGTGCTGTGCTAAAGCTTCAGTTTTTAAGGAATCACTTCCTTTTGGCTTCTATAAACAAATTTGGTCAGCTGCATTATCAGGATGTTACCACTGGACAGATGGTAGCTAATGTTCGAACTGGCTTAGGTCGTACTGATGTCATGCAAGTAAATCCCTTCAATGGTGTCGTTGCTGTGGGCCATTCTGGTGGCACGGTCAGTATGTGGAAGCCTACAAGTGCTGCACCCCTTGTGAAGATGCTTTGTCATCCTGGACCAGTTACGGCTCTGGCATTCCATCCTAATGGACATCTAATGGCAACTGCTGGTATGGAGAGGAAAATAAAGATTTGGGATTTGAGAAAGTTTGAGGTTCTACAAACATTAACAGGTCACTGCAAGTCCTTGGATTTTAGTCAAAAAGGTTTACTTGCTACTGCAACTGGATCTTTTGTACAAGTTTATGGAGATCTTTCTGGATCCCAGAATTATAGCCGTTATATGACCCACTCTGTTGCGAAAGGATACCAAGTAAAGAAGGTGACATTCAGACCATACGAAGATGTTCTTGGCATAGGACACTCGATGGGTTGGTCTTCTATCTTAATTCCAGGATCTGGAGAACCCAACTTTGATTCTTGGGTGGCAAATCCGTTTGAAACATCTAAACAAAGAAGAGAGAAGGAAATCCGCTCTCTTCTTGATAAGCTCCCTCCAGAGACTATCATGTTGGATCCAACAAAGATTGGTTCAGTGCGACCAGAAAGGAAGAAGGAAAAGCCATCAAAGGAGGATAGAGAAGCAGAAATGGAAGCTGCTATCGAGGAAGCTAAAAATATTCATATGAAGAAGAAAACAAAAGGTAGAAGCAAGCCGAGTAAGATTGCAAAGAAGAAGCAAGAAGCTGTTGAAAAAGCTAAGAAACCTTTCTTGGAGCAACACACGAATAAGAGGAAACCCAGCGAGGAAACTCAGCTTCCAAAATCTTTAGAACGTTTCGTTAGAAAGAAGGTAGCAGCATGATCATTTTCATCCGCTAGACTGTTCTTTCTTACCCTTTCCTTGAAGAAGCAAAGTGTTGTAATTCTTCAGATCAAGTTTTCCCCTTTTCTCATTGTTTACATTGTTTTGCTGTTGAGGTTAAAAGTTTAGGCATTTTTGTTTTAACTTGAAGGTTTCTAGCTTGAAGTACAGGCCAATGTAAAATCTATAAAGTAGACAATGTATGAATCAATTTATCCTAGCCATGGTTTACTTGCTTATTTTTGTGAGCCATCCATTTTTCCTTCATTTTGATTCATGACATATAGTGCATGGTAGAGAGTCTGTTTTCGATAGATTTTGGCTCGAGGAAAAGCACAACCTTACATACACCAAGCTTATAAATCAGGTTTCTACATTGTAATCAATTCATGAAATATGACAGCAAGCTATAGGTGAAATACCAACTCAAAACAGTTATACATTGGAACATGATATTCCAGAAACTTGTATCTTTTTGTTTGATTGAACAATGGTACTTTGAATTAGTATACAATGAATCTTATTTGCACATTGTGCTATACTGTTGCTTCTACACTTTTGAGTCTACAACAAAGTATAGTCGATGATTATGCTCGTTTTGTACGTCGTCCAACTTCAAGGGCGAGCTCTGTGTCGATTTTCAGAGAAATGTCAAGTGCTTTCACAGAATGCGTTAAGGCACCGCTGCAAACATTCAAATGTATGATATAAGTATCACAACAAACTTTTGTGTGCCTAATACATATGGACTCAAACAAAAGACAGATACTTAGATCAAAGTATCGTTACTGGACGAAACAAATATCAGACTTCCTCCAGTATGAAATCCAAACAACAAACTACCCCTCACTCCTTAACGACTTGAGATTGATTATATGAATCCTCATTGATCATGTTTCTCATTTTAATATCTACCGGTTGTAGAAACAACACAATCCGAGAAGTCTCTCCTCTTTTTATTATCTTTCACTTCTTTTTCAAATATCTTCTGAAATAGAAAGAGTGAAATGCATACCTAGAAATGTAGGTAACACCAGTTTGTCCAATTGCGTGCACTGTTTCGAGGGTAACATTTCCTGATGCCTGCCACCATTATAGCCAAAACATCAGGTCACCACAAGATATACTTTGACAAAAATAATAAATGGGAAAACCAAACAGTGGTATCTTGTGAGTTGTGAATGGAATTTCAATCGTAAAATCGATCTTCCATGCGACTTCTATGCTCCTTACATGTTTAAATCGATAAAAAGGATCTCACAAATGACATGAAGACTTACACCTCCTTGGTACATGAAGGAACATTAGGGGCAAATAACAATATACCCGTCTTTTTGCCAGTATCAGTACCAGGATATATCGGGCTAAAATGTCTTCATATAAGCAGATAAAAGTAATATGATATGTTCTTGCTTCCTTTCAACTCTCCGTAGTCCTCGCCTTTTAATTTGAAGGCTTCTTTTCCCTTCCTTTTGACTTCAAGAATTCAGTTCGAACGACTACACTCTTTAGATAGCACTGCTGAGGCGAAGTGTTGATATAGATAAACTTTAACCAGATGATATCTAAGCTATTTGGAGGAAATACCAGAGGTCTAATTATTTCATTTCTTGCATTGTGTCTACGACCACAACAATACAGTAGGGCTAAGAGAAAATAAGAAAAGATACTTTGTATCTTGCCTTTAGAAAATTCACATTTCGCTACATTTCACAATCTCAATAACCATAGAAACAAAACAGTAAGTATTTGTTGCAAGTCTAGTGACAATAATGAATATCTTACAACCGAGGAAAGTCGAGGCATTGCATCACATTAATCTTCTATATGCTGACAATTGTGCGAAGCAGTAAAAAATGAAAATGAAATCAAGTGTTACCTCTGTCTCAAACATCCCCTTAATCAAATCTACAGCCTCCTTAAGCATGGATACCTCAACATCCCCGTTAGATAATGGAATAACCATATTGTCCAGCATTATCCTAGTCAATGAAGTCTTTGTTTGAGCTGCATATTCTAGAACCTCGCGTACTTCTGCAAGAGTCCTGGTTTCAACCTGTTGGATAAGAGAAAAGGTTTAGAGCTCTGCCATGAATTACCACAAATTGAACATATTTTGAAGGACCGTTATCAGACAATTTGCACGATGCAACCTAGAATTTAATCCAAAGATATGTAGGACCAACCTCAACCCCCATTTGCAGTTTATTTTGCTCCAAATACTGATCCACAGATTCTAGAGCTTTGCTGACACCTCCAGCAGCAGATATGTGATTGTCTTTTATCATTACCATATCAAATAAACCCATTCTGTGATTCTTACCCCCACCGATCAATACCTTTAGTTAAAGCCAAGTAAAAAAGTTAGCCAAGACAAAGCATACATGTTTGATGATATTGGTGAGTAGATGTTTACCGCCCATTTATCCACCAAACGCAATCCTGGAGCCGTCTTCCTAGTCTCCAAGATGTAAGCAGGGTGTGCAGCATCTGCCATTGCCTGCAAATATAAAAAAGTTAGCATCTTCTAATCACTACTACAGAGGAAAGACAGTAAACTCCAAGACATGATGGAATAGCAGGATTTAGTTGAACCTCACATTAGTTAGTTCATTTCCATCAATGGAATTTTAGAAATGGCATGTGTATAGTTTTGTGTTTGTGTGTATTAAACAAATGACTCTTTCTCATAGACTGATTGTAAAATCGTCGTTTCCAATACGTAATTCAGGCACCATCTAACGTCACAAAAGAGTGGATGTTCACAGGCCATCTAACAAACACACTTGAAATCTTGACTTTCTGGTAGATGGAGAAAAAATACCACAGGCCAAGACTAATTCTCATAGAAAAACAAAAACAATGAATTTAGCAAGTTGCTTCGCTGCGATGGTAGCTTATATATCATAGAGGAATGTCTAGGATCAACACATGTTCTGCACCGAAACTCAGTAATTTCAGACATAGAACAATTGATCAGTTTCAGACTTACACTTGGAATACTGATACCAACTCATCAGTGACAATAACCATTTCCATTCATGACTATATTTCCAGATCTTTATTAATGATGAGCTACTTACTCGAGGACAAACACACCTTAGTTAGCGTAGCTATTCCACTCATTCTTTGCATAAAATTGAGAACCACCCTCTCAGCTATAACAATGTTGTGAGCCTTTCCTACAAAAGTCAGGCAAAGTTAATTAACATGTCAAAAACTCATTACTAATTAAGCATTTCTCACATTTCGTTTACCTTGTACTTTGCCAAATTTCAAGCCTTTATGAACTTTATCACCATCCTTTATAAACCACTCCACCTGATAATGCGAACATGAATAAAATTAAACATTACCCTTTATAAATTTAGGTAGAAACACCAGTTACCACAACAACCAAAATGAAAAAATCAATACCTTTAGTGAAGGATCAACTTCCGCGAATATCATCTCAGCAAGTGCAATTCCTGCTACAATCCCATCTTCCTTTGCTATAAAGTAAGCTTCGGATTCCAAGTCAACAGGAATTGTCGCCTTACAAGACACATCTCCTACATTTCGCAGAAGAATAGATTTAATAAATAGAATTTTAAAATTCAGTACTCAAATTACACTGATGATAGTGCCTGCAATTACATATATGGTTTAGAAATGTGGATCTTCATGTTGTATGCTTACTAAGAACACAAAGAATCCGAATTAGTCCCCCACCCCCACCCCCACCCCCACCCTAATGCTTTCTAAAAACACAAAACCTATAAGTTCATTGTATACACAAAAAGGTTTAAACTTGAACTACACACACAAAAAAAAACTATAATCAAACTTCATAAGCAACTCTCAATTATACAAAAAGTTCACAATCAGCTTATTATTTCCACAAACATAAAAACCAAGCACAACCTATTTGACAACATAACACCAAAAAAAAAAAGAGGTTAAAACCAAACCTAAATCCCCAGCATCTTCAGATAGGGCAAGTTGAATAACACCCTTTAAATCATAAGTGGGGTGTGCTGGAGGCTTCACTACTAATGACTCCCTTGTTCTACCTGCATTCTTGGTGGCCATTGCAGACATATTCACAACCAACCTACAATTTTCCAACAAAAATTTCAATCAAAACTCATAAAAGAACAATCTTTATCACTATTTAACAAAAAAAAAACACAATTTTCAAGAATCTGTTCTTTCATCCTGGTTGAATTGAGTGGTTTTCCCACACACAATATGATCAAAACTCATAAAAATACAATCTTTATCAATATTTAACAAAAAAACACACAATTTTCAAGAATCTTTTTTCTTATCTTTCTTCTGAGTGGAATTGAGTGTTTTTTTCCACACAGAATCTGATCAATACTCATAAAAAAGCAATCTTTATCACTATTTAACAAAAAAAAATGATTTTTTTTCAAGAATATTTTATGTTTTAGGTAAAATTGAGTGGATTTAAAGAAACCTTGGAGCTGTAATTGCACAAGGGTGCACAGTTGTAGTGAAGGGAAGAACCCTAAACATTGGAATTTTTGGGTTTTGAAAAAGGATTTTTAAAATTTTTTGGCAAATAATTTCTGTGTTGTGTTTTCAAACAAATTTTTTTGAGCAAAATGGTCCTACAACTATAAGAATTTGTTACTTTTTTTTATTTATTTGGTGACCACAAAAGATCACTTTTTTTTTTCCATTTCTCTTTTCTTGATTTGATGAATATTAGCAATTTGCTTAATAAATAAGCTTAGGATTATCCTATTTTAAATCCTTCATCTCTTATAGTAAGTGTATGTATATACCAGTGAGAGTTGGCCTAGTAATATTGCAAGTTTGTAAAAATGAAAATGAAAATGTAAATTATTATAAATGAAAATGTTGCAATTAGCGAAAATCAAACTCGGAACCTTAAGGTTAACAATGAACTCCTAACAAGTGAGCTACGATCCTTTTTCGTCGTTGATATATATATATATATATATATATATATATACTGTAATTTTTCGACGAAGGAGATTTGAATAAATCCTCTAAACTCCACATGTGTCGCCCCGGGATGGAAGTATGTGGTGGGAATTAAACCAATTGTATACTACATAAGTAGTAGTCAAATACAAACTATATAAAGACCAATTAGTCTTGAGAATTATAAATTGAGGAAGTATAAATTCTTCCCTCAAGTTTCCTATCTTGTTACTTTTAAGCCTTTTTAAAGTTCTTGAAACAAATGAGCTTACCACATTAGTTAGGGATTCAATCGAATCTCCAGATCATATCGTCAAATAATTTAAATAACTTATAAATCTCATACACATTTTATTAGGAACAAGTTGATGAGCACAAAATGAGAATGCCTAATAAAGGTAAATGATTTGATTGCCACATAATGTTAATGAGACGCAAAGTTAAAAGTATTAATTCTAAATGTTTTTAATTATGTCAAATTTGTAATTATCGTTTAGCTTTCACCCGTTAAAATGGGTTTGCCAGCTAACAAATTCCACTTGATTTATAATCATATCAACAATTTTTTCATATTTTAGGACCGACATGGTTGACACAAATCAAAATTATAATCATATCAAAAACAAGAATTTGTACTTGTTTGTCAAATCTAGTGTTGAATATGTTAGCTAGATACTTTTTAAACTTGGAATGTTCACATTTTATGTCAATTATTAGACACAATATCAATTATATAACTATTGACTCTAAACATATATAGGTGTTTTTAGTCCATTATCTACAATTATTTTATTGTTCTAAAAGTGGCAAAAGTTACCTCTTTTCCTCATTGCCTTTTGATTAATTGGTTTACTTCTAGAGAAAGGGATTAATTAGTGTTGGATAAGGAAGTGTACTAGTACAAATATTTCTTTTATTCAGAGTAATCGAGATATATCTATTTTAGAATTCGATCAATTTAAATTTGTGAAATCTTATTTGGAGGTAAGCACATTCACTATAAAAGGAAACTTTTATTTCAAAGTTTGATCTTTAATCGTGTTTGTAAAAATATGATGTCTTAAATTTTAATAATTTTTTGCATTATATAAAGTATCGTTTTTGATAGTCCACATAGAAAAAATTGTCATGTCACAACTAATATAGTGTTTGGTTGGTGATATTAAATAAAACATATATTATTATTCTAATTTTGCAGGAACTTATTGATTATTTTAACGTGAAATAAAAATATTGTATATTATATAAATTCGATTGAGTCAATTTAAATAGTCCAGTCAACCATGGTATTCAAGATTATGAGGCTATAAATACCACATTTTATTTTATTTTATATTTTAAACATTCAAACACTTAACACACATTTTCCTAAATAAAATTAATAAAAATGAGAAAAACATAACTATATCAAATATATTTTTGGTATGTGTGAATACATTTTATATTATACATTATATTTGAAAGAAAATGACATGTCCATTTTCCTCCCCACTTCTAAATTGTCTGCTAACACTTTCATCATTCAACTTATGACTTCTAAAAACCAAAATTCAAAGTCTTTCAAATAATAATAATAAAAAAAGTAACCCCTAACTTATTTTAATGTAATAATTATAATTTTTTATTCTTGCAAAAACTGTAAGTATATATTTGTATTCCTACATTCCCAACAACTCATTTGATCCATTCCATTCCCCTTAGTAAGCAAATTCTTTGTTTTTTCACTAGGTTCTCTCAATCGAATTGTTCACGAGTCTATCAAAAACAACCTCAACAGAAAGTTAGAGTCTCGTCATCATCGATTTTTTTTGTATGATTGATATTATTCTTATGATGAGGGGTTTGGTAATTTTTCTTCTACTTAGTATTACAACAATGGATCATCCAATTAGAGTTGTTGAAAGTGTAAGATTTATGAAGGAGAAATTAGATTATGAGAAATTGTTATTTAATCAACTTCCAAGAGGACCAGTGCCACCTTCTGGTCCATCTCTATGTCATAACAAGCTTGATCCTAATTTTAAAAAATTTAATTTTCCTCAAGATTATATATTATGTCCTTAATTAGTGAATATATTTATAGTACATTTTATTTCTTTGTATTTTCATGTTGAGTTGGCTATAGTAGAATTTAATAGAGAGACACATCTTCTTTAATTGAATATGCTGTGTTTCTTCTATGAGATTGTGTTCGATACGTGTTCGATTTCAGTTGGGACTCTATAAAACGTGTTTAATGGTGTATACATCGAAATTGTATGAGCTCTACAAAGACATGTTCAATTCTAGTTGAAACTCTACGAGATGATTTCAATTTCAATTAAGGTTTTTGGAGGCTACTCTACCTTGAAACGTACCTTATGCTTCTATAAAAGGCAATATATTTTTCTTTTTGAAGAGGCATCACGAATATCAAATAAACTCTTGGGATATTAATAAAGAGATCAAAATATGTCGTTTTCTTCTCGATAACCAAATATTTCATCCATAAAATTCTTTCAAGGCAGTCAAATAAATCACAAGGAGGTCCACATTATCCTAGTTCAAAAAATATGCCACTGACGACTCTCGAATTACAAAGAAATTTTAAGAGAGAAGAAACAGCCGATAAACAAATTTGTATCTATAATGTTTATCGATAAACTTTATGTTTCTTTATACTTTATTTGTGATTCTAAATTATTTTTTTATCACTCGAAAAAAATGTTTCAAATAGTTTCTTATAAACCAATAATTGTTTAATTGATTTCTCCTCTTTATATTAGGTTGATTTATGCAAATTTGTATATGCCTATTCTAATATTATGTTTTAAAAACAACATTTTGACCAAACATCTTCAAATAACTTCAATGTTTAGAGTTTAAAAAATAAGGAAAAATTACATAAATTAATACATTTTAAAAAATAATTACTGATTTTAGCGATACTTTTTGTTTATTACCATTTATAACAATGCTTTGTTAAATCTGTAATATGTATTAAAAGTGAATTATGTATGCAATATATATGAATTATAATTGTTTTTTGAAATATAACATGTTTGTTTGGTAAAAATTTGTCACATTGTATTATAAGTGTATTAAAATATGTGATAAATATATTATTTATCATTAAAATTTAAAATTTGTATTATATGTGAATATATACTTATGACCTACGGTTTTCTTGTTTGTTGTGAGGAGCATAAGTTAAAAGACCAACACAAAACAAGGACTCCTTTCTGTTTTTGGGCTTCATATGGGCTAATAGATTTCATCCCTATCATCTTGGGCCTTCTCTAAGAGATAACTTAGGCCCATAATTTTTCTGAAATATACTCTTTCTTTTGCTATAAATATTTTTGGAAAATTTAGCTAACTAGTTAAAAAAATCAACTTATTTAGTGATAATATCCATACTTTAATAATATTAGTAAACATGTCAAAAATGTCATTATTTTGAAAATAAAAAATTATTCTGATATTAATTATATTTTCTCTCTCATTATTTACACCCATGTTTTCTCTCTCATAGATTACACATTTTCCTATATTTGGGTAATTGGATAGATATTAATGTCATTTTAAATTTTCTCTCTCATTTCTTACGCATATTTTCCATTTCTCTCTCTAAATTTGTTCCAAATCAAATCTCCAGATTTCATATTCAATATATTATTATTTTCTATTATTTTCCTTTAATTTCATTGCAAGATTGGATTTGACGATTAACATTGATTTGGGTATTATGTTTTTTATATTCCTTATTTATTTGCTTATTGATTTTATTTTTTTTTTATTTTTTTTTTGATTTGTTGTTGTTCTTAAATCATATTTTAGGATTTCATAATACAAAATTCTCTCTTCAATGGACGATTTCAAGAGAGTTACTAGAGGTATTGGACAAAATAATCAAAGTTCTTCCGATTTTTCATCATTTAATATTTATTTCACTCAAGAAATAAACAACAATGTAGGTTCCACTTCTAAATCTACGGAGAAAAATGCAGGAATCCGTCGATGTGCAAAATCCCACACAAATTCATAACCATGAAGTTGAAGAAGACCAATTTATTGGAGAAGAGGTATTTTTTTTCTTTTTGCATGTTCTGTGTCTTGCATGTTTAGTTGAATCTGTTTAGTAATTTTTAAGATTCAAAAAAATACATGTTACAATCCGTTTGGAAGTGTATATGAAATTTTTATTCTGTTATAGTTAGTATTTTTTTTTGTATTTCATATATTTATTGTATTTTGTGTTCTGTTTTTTTTTTTTTGTGTTAGTTATGTCAATGTGTAACACATTTTATGAGTTTGATTGTGTATTTACTATTATCAAATAGATTTGTAAGTGTATATGGAAGTTTGATTCTGTTATAGTTACTACTTATTTTTGTATTTCATAGTTTTAATGTTTTTTGTATTCATAGATTTGGAAGTGTATATTGAATTTTGTTGTTGTTTTAGTCAGTATGTATTTTGTATTTCATAGTTTTATTGTATTTTTGTATCCATAGGTTTGAAATTGTATATTGTATTTCATATATTTAATTCATTTTGTATTTTTTTTTTGTGATAGTTATGTCAATGCACCACAGTTAGTATTTATTTTTGTATTTCATAGTTTTAATATTTTTTGTATTCATAAATTTGGAAGTGTATTGAATTTTGATGTTGTTTTAGTCAGTATGTATTTTTGTATTTAATAGTTTTATTGTATTTACTGATGTTGAGAGTTTTAAGCATCTGTTACTTTTTATAAATTTTTTCACCCTAAATAGCTCCAGTTTGTTATATAAATTATGTATTCTTTTTAATTAAACAAAATAATTAAAATATAATTAAAATACATAATAAGGTAAAATTTTGACATTATCACTAAATATTAAAAGTGTTGACACTATACCCTATTAAATACTAAAATAATGATATTTTAAAAAATTTCCCTATATTTTTACAGGAAAAAAAAATTAAAAAATTAAAAATGATAAATGTCCTTTTTGTATTAAATTTTTTGTAAGTGGACTTTTGGGATCTATTTTTAGCACACATATGCATTAACACAAGGTCACAATCCTTGATAAAGATGGTAAAAGTTTTTTCTAAGAGAGAAAAATAAAAACTTCTTAAGTAATTTAGGAAGTCTTTTATCTAGTTCTACGCAATGCAAATTTAAATTAGTACTAGTATATATTCAATATAATTATTTCCTTATAATTTTAAAAGTAACCATTGTTAATTGTCATAGACTCATAAAACTTCTAATTTCATACGTGAAACTTTAGAAATTGTCACGAATTTTCACTAGTAAAATTATTATGAAACTTTGTGATAATAATCATTTTTTTAAAGACAAAGCTGAAACATGATCAATTCTTATGAAGTTAATTAAGTGACTTTCTAAACTCAAATCTCTAAATTAATATAAACATTAGCATATTGGAATTTTTTTTTATAAATATCAAATGAGGGATATCATGTTCGAAAGCTCTTGGATGTTTTCTTAGTCAGGTTCGTCATATAAAAATTATATAATATAATTCATCTTTCTGATGTAATTCGTAAAATATATATTAAAATGAGATTTATTTTGTGCGCATTCGAAAAATAGTAGGTGCAAGTTAAATAGTTGTCAACAAAAAACATTATGTAGCTCTAATTTTTGTACACGCAACATTTACAAATTACACTTGCATACAAATTCATGTTGGTAGGTGCAATATTTGGCTGTGAATTTTCCTTCAATCACCACCAGAAAAATAAAAAGTTTTCTTAACTTAGGAAGAGGACCATTATAATAAAAGATACTGTAAATAGGATTAAATATTTAAGTGTTTTTTTCTTTTAATTTTTTTAGGAGTTCAGTTGATTGAATATCTGATAACATTATTTATGTATAGATCTTTAAATTAGAATATAGTGTAGCATCATACTTTATTATGTGTTATAAAAGAGAAATTAGTACATAATCAACTCCTTTTAAGTTATGTTTTAGTTAAACCCCTTGACTACTAATAAAGTATTCTAATTAGATGCTTTTTGTTTAAATTTTGATTTTTCATGTGTTCTTACTCGTCTATTAGGTAATTAAATTAACTATATAAAATATGTTATTTTTCTTTAATTATACATATTCGCATCTCAATAAGTCATAAAATTTCAAACATTTACTACTTAAGGTTATTGCGTATAATAAAAGGAGATGACATATTTTGTATGATTAACTATCTATAGCTAATAGATAAATAAAAATTCATACATATTTTCTATTTGAGGTTGATACGTATAATGAAAGGAGTTGACATATTTTGAATAGTTAACTTAACTATCTAATAGATGTAGTACACACAAACATTCTTTAAAAAATTGAATAAAACAATATCTAATTTAAATAGTTTATTAGGAATTAGGATGTTTAATTGGTACAAAAATTAATTTTAATTTCGAAATGAAATATCCTGATAAATTTAAAAAGCTGACTATGTACGTATGAAGCAATTATTTTTTTTAAAAAAAATTAATTATGTTAAGTACTTTATAATATGTGGTAGTTCCCATTAGTGGCTCAAAGTTGCCCAACTTTTATGTGAGAGTCACAAATAACCAACAAAACATTTTATAAAGCTTGTCTTTTTATGCTATCTTTCCCAAGAAATATATTAGAGTATATGATTATATTTTGTCATTTTGAAAAAGTAAATATAGTTTCAAGATGCTTTTTATTCTAATACTATTATAGAATCTTTTTTTTTTTTGGACAAGAAGAGAAAATAAGATTTTATTATTTATTTATAAGAAAAGAACAAATAAGTGGACCACATGATCTCAACATATAGCCATGAAAAAAACAAGGTTGGTGAGGTTTGTGTTGGAGGAAGACAAGGAAATTGGAAGGGGAAAAAATGCTTATTTATTAGGTGTATACTGAAATTATTTTCTTTTGTCCTAATTACAACTTGAGATAAGGTAATTAGCAAAAAAAATTAAAAAAAAATAAAAATAAATAAATTCAAATGCCTATTGCATAAAGTATGTCAAGTTTAGGTGTGTCATTTATCCAGGGCCAAATGAAGACAGCTATAAAGAAAGACTAATATATTTTGTGAATATATCTTATATCGAAACATAAAATGATACTGAAGAAAGAATTATGATTTTATATAACAAATCCATGAAGCAATCTAGCTAAATACTCACATATGATTAGGTAGTGACATTAGGATAATTAAATGTTATGCCAAATATTGCTAATTTAAGAACATTTTTTTTTTAAAACTTATTATATTGACCAATATGTTTGAAGTTATAATATATTTACCCACTAATAGTAGTTCTTAGCATCATGAGGGCCAACAAACTATACTTGTCATCTCTCTCCTCTTGTTTATTAATTTATCGGAAAAGGGTCATATTTGCCCTTGTACTCTTAGAAAAGGGTCATATTTATCCTTCGTCATACTTTTTTGATATATTTGCCCTTACCATCCTACTCTGGGTACATATTTGCCCTTGTACAGTAACTTTATCATGTCATCATTTTATTAGTCCACGTGACGCATACATGGCTCCACGTAGATATACTTTTATTATAATTATTATTATTATAATTATAATTATAATTAAATTAAAAAATTATTCTCTATTTAGTATTATATATACGACCCATTTAATAAAATCCGACCCCATTAATATTAAATGGGTTGAATATAATACTAAATAGAGAGTAATGTTTTAATTTAATTATAATAATAATAATAATAATAATTATTATTATTATTATTATTATTATAATAAAAGTATATCTACATGGAGCCATGTAGGCGCCACATGGACTAAAAATATGATGACATGGTAAAGTTAACTGTACAAGGGCAAATATGTACCCAAAGTAGGGTGGTAAGGGCAAATATGTACCCAAAGTAGGATGGTAAGGGCAAATATATCAAAAAAGTATGACGAAGGATAAATATAACCCTTTTCTAAGTGTACAAGGACAAATATGACCCTTTTCCGTTAATTTATTGCTATTCATATAAAATTGCCATATTTTTATTATTTTTTATGATAACACAAAGTTTCCACTCACTACCTAAAAAGAGGTAGGTAGAGATTTTTCTCAAAGAAGTGAGAAAAATAGTTTGTTGAAATCTTCACATATCTCAAACTTATACACCAATTTGTGTGTAGGTGACATAATTTGGCTCAAACTTGTATGATAGTAAATATTTCGATGTCTGATATTTATATTGATATAAATTTAAATACGCTTATTATAAAACTTATTTAAAAAAATAATATTGTCAATAATTTTTTTTCATTTTTAAAATATTAAAATCGAAACGTCTAATTAAAATACGAGATCACAACTAGGTTGGTGACCAATATGCATTGGTGGTTCATAGCATCACGGAGGGCAGCTAACTCTACTTGTCAATTGTCATTTCTCTCCTCTTTTTTATTGCTATTCAATTCAAATAAATGACCTAATTTAAATTCTGAGAAATTTAATCGTGAATCTAAATATTAATTTTTTAATTTTTTTAAATATAAAAAGTTAATATTTAAAAATTACTATAAATTACGATAAAGTTAACTATTGAAGAGGCATATTTAAAATAATGCTAATAGAATAAATTAATTAACTTAAATTTTAGTTGTGTCATATAAATCAGACGAACGGGAATTTTAAGAATATTTTTTTAAAATCTTACATGACTTTCTACTTAAAAAGGGGGGTAGGTAGGGATACTTTCCAAAAAATTCTTGACCATTCAAAGAAGTAACAAAAATGGTTAGTTGGATTTTTTAACCATATCTCAAATACACTAATTTATGTGTAGGTTAAGAAGTTCCAATGTAAATGGTTAGGTTTGAACTTTGAGAATGAAAAAAATCTTAATCGGTTAAATAGTTTAGTCTAATATAAAAATATAAACGATATTGTTATTAAGAGATTTTGATCGTTATAATTAATTTACCGATGAGTCAAAGTTATAGCATAGTTCCACGTGTTTAGATATAAACTATAATGGACCCTACATTTAGGTTTTTTTCTCTCTATAAATAAAGCCCCTCAAGAAGAACTTAAAAGAACAAGAAGTCCAATAGATACATAAATTGTTCTTCAATTTATCTTCAAAGTTCAAACAAGGTACTATTTCTTCCTCATTATTTTGTTTAGTAGTAATTAACTATCGTTTGATTATAGATTTTAGATTAGTTTTTTGAAAAATTATCAATTGATTAGTTATGAAATTTGAATTTTAAAATATTTTAATTTGAAGTTCTCAAAATTAGCTACGATTAATTTTTACGATTTTGGATTTCTATTAATTAACAAATTCTTCAAAGAAAAATACATGTCTAAAACAACTTTAATTTTTAAATTTGAAGTTTCAACTTTAAAATTTACGCGTTTAAACAGGAGCTAAAGGAAAGAAAGAGATAAGAGATTGAATTCTTAATTATTATTAATTAGTACTATAAATTGAGTTTCTTCTTTACTGATAAATTATCTTTAATTGTTTTTGTTTTGAAGAATTATTGAAGATGGAACTTAAATGGTGAGTGATTTCCATGCCATACTTGTCAAGTGAGCAGTCCTTTTTGCTGTTAACCTTTGTCTCATTGTCTGTTCGACCTTGAATAAAGAAATAAATATACGAAGAAATAATTATATCATATTATATAATATAGTATAATATTTTGACGAAATGATTTATGGTAGCTCTACCTTATACACAAATTCTAGCTACTAGATAATATATATTAGTTCTTAATTTTGGATTTAATTAAAATATAGTTGCAAAATTCCTATAAATATAGGTGTAAATAATAGTGTTAAACCTACTAATTATTTGCATCCATATTATATGACCAAACATATAAAGAATTAATATATTTATGCTAATTTACTATCATCAATATTTAGCTTAATTAATTAGTGAATAAATCCTCGAGGTTTGTAGGGAAGAGGGTAGGGGGAAAAACTTCAATTTATTGTCAATGTTCATAGTATGGTTTATTTCATGAATAAAATAATTAAGTCTTTGTTCTTTTGTTAATTAGGGTAATTTAATGAAGTCTTTAATCGTTTGTTAATTAGGGTAATTACAGACAAATTACAAACTACTTTTATCAAAAAAAAAAAAATTATATGAAAATATTGATGTTCAAGAAACAAATTTTTATCGGGGACTGATGCATAGTACATAGTAACATTATGACAAATCTTTTTAACAAAAATAATAATGAGAGAAGTATTAAAAACTCCTCTAAGCGTGAATTGTTAGTTTTGTTCTCAAATTATTGACAGCCTTAAAAACATTCGTTTCTTAACGTATTGAGTTTGCTTTATTTTCTAACATGAATGAAATACACCCCTAAATTCTCGCCAAATTTAAGGATGTTTTCAACACTTTTCAAAGCTTTTTATTAAGAGTTTTATGCTCCTACAAGAGTTTGAGTCTGCTTGCTATGTTATGTTGGCGGTTGCAGATCGAATGTGTATCTAACTTTAGTTAGACAAATAAAAAATGTTTTTTAAGACTATAATAATTCGAAAATAAAACTAATAACTGTCAAGTTCATAAACACTTTCAATAGAAATTAATAATCCCAATCGTTTATAAGACAAGTAGCCGAGAAATCGTTGTAAATTTTAAAGCATTATTCCTTTGATAAAAGATAGTATATACATAAGAGGTAGTTGAGAGGTTAGAGGTCGATTTTCACTATTAACATCTTTTTAATCGAGTTTATCGCATTAATCTTGTCTAAACGCTAATTTTTCTTTTTTGTGTAAGTTTATGAGCTATCGTAGAAGAAAACATTATAGATAGGTAAATATACAATTTTTATGTAAATCTACTAGCTATTATATAAGAACGTAATGAAAAGGTAATTGTAGGACAAGCTTTTAGAGCTTAATGACTCATGAGTTAGGTATAAGAAAAAAAAAATCATCAGATTTCATGCATGTGGTCCAAGTTTGTGAGTTTTTTTTTTAAATCATAATTCTAATTTGTTTTTCAAAATATATTAACTTAAAATTTTAATATGAATGTGAGATTTAATTTGAGAAAAGTTATTATATTCTGTTGAATTCAAACTTTTAATATTGACTCTGCTTCTTGCACATGCCCCGTCTTATTTTACAAGTCAATGATATTAAAACATTTTTTCATGTTTATCTATATTTACCTCTTGAGTAAAATATCGTTTGCACCATTAGTATATTAAAGTTAAAATTCATTTTATTTTTGTAATTAAAGAGAATATTGGTAGTGGATATTTTATTTAATTAAGGTCGAACATACAATGAATCTAAGGTAAAAAAGAAGCAAAGAGACTGCTGATTTGTCAAGGTTTTGCACTGAAATCAACACCAACGCTTGAAGCTTACAATTACGAGAAATATATGGAAATTGAACTTTTACATATTGTAACAGGTAATAATTTTATTTTCGAGTCTTTTTTTTTAAAATTATGAATGAGTACTTATATATATTTATCTTTTATGTTACAAGGCAATGTAAAGATTCAATATACGAAAAATATTATTATTATTATTTGTTAAATAAAAATACGGAAAATAACAGATAATTTTGAAACAAAACTCCAGAACATGCTGCAAATTGTCGATCGGTGGAGTCTGTGTGAGTTTTACAGTATTAAAAAACCACCTTTTTTATGACAATCCTTCGTGCCACAATAACTTGCAATTTTGAACTTCCAGGCATGTCAACTGCGTACGCATATATTATATTAAATATATGTATTTCAATCACTAATTAAAAATTTTCTATCGTAAATCGAAAAAAATAAATGTAGTTTTGCTATTGGATACATAAAAATAGGGAGGGAGAGGCGAGTGAGATTGGTAAGCTAGGAAGATGAACGCGATTCATATGTGTCTCTTATACAGGCGAATCACCTAGATACATGTATCTATATGTATCTGGAGTGATTCACATGCCAGATACATGAAAGAGAGGGGAGAGAAATTTGCTATGTATACTAGATACATGCGGATCTACTTGGATACAATGTATCCATAACAAATTACACTTAATTTTAACTCCATGTATTTGAGATACATGTATATAAAAATATCAAAATCTAATAAAATACGTAATATTATAGATTAAAATGTATTTACTAGTGAAATTTACTTAAATTCTTCAAAAATTCATAGTATCCTCCCCTCAATAATACTAGTTGACTTGTTAATTAAAACTATTTGCCTTAGAAAAATATGGGGATTTTAGAAATAATTTTTTTCACTTAATGAGGAAGCCTAACATGTCAGATAACTTTAACAATTCATCAAATAATTAAGTCAGAGCTATATAATAATTGAAAAAAATATGATCAAGTATTTAATTAATTAATTCACTAGACAGAGTGTTAAGCGTTTTTTAGTAGAAAAGAAAAACCTCACAGACAAGTACAAGGGGGTGTTATGCTTTATCTTATCAATTCTAATGAAGTAATAAACTTTTACTAATTAATAAGCGTGAAGAAAATAAAAGCTAAAGAAAACTTGATATTTAATGATCATCATAGAGTTTGTAATACACTCTATGATGATATTACAAATGAGGATGCTTAGAAAACGCAAAAACATAAAAGCCAAGAAAAAAGTTAAGTTTTCAATTTCGTCAAACTTCCTTTTACAAATGAATAAATTTAAAAAGATAAAATTATTGTCCGTCTAAATTAACCTTAAGTAGTGTCCTCATGTCTTCTTATTCTGCAAATCTGACCAACAACACAATTGATAGTTTATCGTTTCTTCTTGAATTTATTGGATCTCAATTCACAATTTGATTCGGTTGCATTAAGTACAAATATATGAAGAGAACTATGTTTGATTTATTATTTTAAAAATGTAACACAAATAATAATTTAATTTGATATTTGAAAAATCTGAATCACCCAATTATGTACCCCTAGGCCCTAGTTGGGAATTGCACGTTAATGAACTAGGTGGAAAATAAAGAATTTGAAAAATTCTTTTGATGGGAACCCTTTCTTCAAGGATCTTGCTTTGTACACTGCCATCTTAATAAAAATCGGGAACTTTTTAATTAATCATTAATATAGATTATTGTAGTTCGGAACTGCTTTATCCTATATCACATATCTCGGATTGAGTTTCAAGTATAAAGAAAATCTTGTTAACAACGCCATCCTCTAATGGTACATGCATGATCCAAATTTAATCGAAACTTTAATACATACATTTTTAATTGTTTTTTATAATATTTTTAAAATTATGAACATAGTTTAAACCTAGTGTAGCAATTTCATTTTTTCTCTCTCTCTCTCTATAAAAAGGGGTTTGGATGAACTTTGACGCCCTTTCCGCCTATGCTTTTGCACATAATGATGGAGTTTAACACGTACTAACATGCAGCATAAATTTAAAAGCTCATAAAAAAATTAATTTTAATAGTGAAAAGTAGGGAAGATCTGATTTTGGTTTTTAACTTTTTTTTAGGAAATTATTTTTAATTTTATCAAACACTTACAAAAGTTAAAAATAACTTAAAAATAAGTTTGACCAACTTTTAAGTCAATCCAAACAAACTCTAAATTTAGTAAAAAAATGAGTTGGGTTAGGTCTTGACCTGTAATATAATTCATTCCCTAACTTATTTTGACCCAAGCAAATTTGAGTTGGATTGGATCTTGACCCAATTGTTGTCTTAACTCATCATGACCCGTCCAAAGTTGATCCAACACGTCCATTGTCACCCATAATCCAAGATACATACGAATCTCGATCGCCTCCCTCTGATCCCCAATCTCGCTTCTCTTCGTAATTTTGGGTATCTAATAGCAAAAATACATATATTTAAGTGTAAAATGCGTAGAAAACTCTTAATTTGTATACTAAGATTTATAATATTTTAAAGATATAGATAATATATGATAGTAAAGTATATCTAATTATAAAATTTTGTCATTTATTTGTTGCCTACTTCATGATCAAACTAACTAAATATATAACCTAATTTAGATCATGGAAATTGAAATATGTCTACATCAAGAATTTGTGACACTCGAAATATAACCTTCAAATGCTGAATTCGACACTTTTTATGTCAAATCGAATGAAAAATACGAAAAGATTACCATGGATTTTGATGATATATTATAACTATATATATATTTTATAATATTATGCCCATGTGAGCTTCGAGTTATTCAACATATATTGACATTTAATTAATTAATATCAATGTCCTTTGGGGCTTATAAATATGATCCTTTCTCCATGAAAGAAATTAAATCACCACACATACACATTAATCTTCTGCTAATTAGTGTATAATCCAAGTTAGTTTTAGTTTACAAATATGGCCTCAGTCAACAAGTTTGCTATTTTTTTCTTTCTTCTCTTGACTATAACTATTTGTTCGTAATTTAAAACTTTCTTTTGAATAGACGAACAAATAACATGTTCGTTCATTATATATCTAATTTAGAGCACACTTGATGCATTGATGATTTACCACAAAGTCAACAATAACACTTTCATTCATATAAGTTTTTTTTCATCATACTTAACTTGTATCAAATAATGATCAACGATACGATTTTATTAGAAACACACATAGATATATATAGAGATTTGCTATAGCAACAAATATATAGAACCTTATTATTAAAGGGAAAAAAAATACAAACACAAACACTAATTATTTTGGAACGGACCTCCGTCCCAAAATTTTAGATATTCAAGGGCTACATATCTTGGATTTAGTGCCATCAGCTTTCTCCCTACATGTAGAGCAGAAAAAAAGAAGATTTTCTATGCCCATGCAATCTTGGTTTGACGTACAAGGCTGATTGCACTTAAATCCCATAACTTGTGATTTTGAAGTTCCAGGCAAATCAACTGCATGCATGAATATATTTTAGGGTTAATAAAAATCACTCAAAACTATAATGTAAAACTATTTGAATATAAAATTCTGTATCATATGTTGTAATGAATGGTTAATTATAGATATGTCAAATTAGCGGACTGAAGATGAATTTGGACTATTTGATCAAAATAAGCTGAGTTAATGAATAAACATGTTATTGGTTCGTTAAAATTACTTGAATACTGAAATAAGAAAAAAAGAAAGTTTAAAGTTCCGAACCAATAGTTATGATCAAGAGAAGAAAGAAGAAAATAGCAAACTTGTTGACTAAAGCCATATTTGCAAATTAAAGCTAATTTGGATTATACACTAATTAGCAGAAGATTAATGTGTATGTGTGGTGATTTCTTTCAGGGAGAAAGGATCATCATATTTATAAGCCCCAAAGTACACTAATATTAATTGATTAAATGTCAATATAATATGCTGAATAATTCGAAGCTCACATGGGCATAGTATTATAGAAATAAAATATAGCTATAATATCGTTAAAATTAATTGATCTAAGTATAATTTTTTCGTATCTTTTATTTAATTTGATATAGATAGAGTCAAATCCATCATTTAAAATTTTAGGCTGTGATAGCAATGAAATGTTTATCACAACAACACACCCCTTATTATATAACGAACAATATCGAAATACAGAACATTATTTTTTACTTTAAGCTAAAAAAGTTACGATTTCAAATTCTACTAATACAATAATGTAAAAACTCATCAATCAAATGAAAAAAGACACATCTTTAAACAATTTTTTCGATAGAAATAATATTTTTAATAAACTCATTATTCACTCTTTATATCCACAACAATAAAATAATATGAAGAGATAACACCACTACTTGGTACCCAAAAGTTCAATTACCCATTAGTTAAACTTAAAAAGAGAGAAAAACTGTTTACAAGTGAGTAAAAATATTTTTTAATAAGATTTAAAAAAAATATAATTGCAAATGTTTTTTTTTTGGAAGCTACTGCACGTGTAATGTTATACACGTGGGATTTTAAAAAAATAATGGTGTTAACTTGCCTTTTTAATTTCAAGGATCTTACTTTTATTATATAATAAAAAATATATTCAATTACACTATCATCTTCGTATACACAATGATCTAATTATTAATAATGAGTTAACCATCACCAAAAAAAAAAAAGTGATCGGATAGATATGATATTTTTATTTTTTAATCAGAAATTTTAAATTTGAGTCACGTGAAATTTATGTATAAAAAGATATTTTCTCTTTTAAAATAAACCTTATGCGATCCTTAGGGTGTTTAATATATTTATCAATGTATGTAGTTTTAATTTTAGACAATCTATTGAATAATTAGTGTTGGTGTAATATAGTGTTGTGACCAGTAAATAATATCATCCTTATAAGTCGCAGGAAACAAGCAGGGAGGCCTGACAAATAGACTCATTTACAAAAAATAACTTAAATTTTAGCATTATAATATTGAGAATCGAACATAATATTGAAGTTAAAAAAAAAATAGAATCGAAACTGATTGACTAGTTTAGTTTAATTTGATTTTTCGATAATTAAGTATATATGCCCACCCTTAGGGAAATTTGGTGTAAAGGAAAATTTGCAAGAAAAAGAAGTGTTTTTTCTTACTTATTTTATAATGTTTGATTAGTACGAAGAAAATATTGTTCCAAAGAAAATTTAGGTAAAATCTAAAGTCGACAACTGAGTCATAAATCAGGATCAATAGTTTGGTCATTAATTAATAAATATTCAATTACACCATCATTTTACCACACAATAATGCAATTAATAACTATCATAAAAAAAAATGTTATGGGATAATAAATATGAGATCTTCTTTCTTTTATATACTCTGCTAGATCGAGAAAGATTTTGATGATTGAAAAATTGGGGAACAAATGAAAGGAACAGGTTGTGCCAACATATTCTTTTCAGATTGAATTCGACTGGAATAAGGAAAACGTCAACAACGCGAATTAAAAGTTATAAAGCAGTGAAAGGGTTGCTTTTCCGACAAGAAACTCTTTCGTAAAAAGTAAAAAGCGTGTATAATGCATAAAATCAGTTTATATATCACTAAAGGAAGAACTAGACATCTTTTCTAAACGAACCAAAAAAAAAAAGATAGACAAATTGAAACAAAGAAAATAACTTTATATATCCATATATTTAATGTATTGACGATTTACCACAAAGCCAAATACTATTTTATTTATACAATTGTTTCTTCGTTACTTAATTTGTATCGAAGAAAGATCTAACAACACGACTTTATTAAAAATATATAGAGAGATTTGCTATATAACAAAAATATACATGAAACTTATTGTTAAAGAAAAAAGAAAATACAAACACAACGCTTATTTTAGATATATTCTTCATCCAAAGAAAGGGCTACACATCTTGTATTTAGTTCCATCAACATTGGTTATCTCTTTACAAGAAGTGCAAAAAATATTGGTTATGCTTATGCAATCAAAGCTTGACATACAAGGTGAACCACAAAAAGTTCCCATAACTTGTAATTTTGAAGTTCCAGGCATATCAACTACATGGACAAAATATATTTTAGGGTTAGTAAAAATATACATAAAAATCACTCAAAACTATAATGTAAAACTATTCGAATATAAAGATACGTATGAATTATGATATGTGATGTATTGATTGTAATGCATGATTACTTTCATAAAATTATACTAGTAATATAGTAGTTAGATATGTCAAATTAGAAGGCTGAGATGAATATGAAATGTCTGACTAAAATAGGATAAATTAATGAATGAACATGTAATTCGTACGTCTAAAATTACTGAAATAAGAAAAAAGAAAGTTTGAAGTTACGAACCAATGGTCATGGTCAAGAGAAGAAAGAAGAAAATAGCAAACTTGTTGACTGAGGCCATATTTGCAAATTAAAGCTAATTTGGATTATACACTAATTAGCAGAAGATTAATGTGTATGTGTGGTGATTTATTTCATGGAGAAAGGATCCTATTTATAAGCCCCAAAGTATTAATTAAATGTCAATATATATGTTGAATATTATAACTCGAAGCTCACATGGGCATAGTATTTATAAAATTAAAAAAATATAGCAATAATATCATTAGAATAGACTAAGTGTAATATTTCATCTGATTTGATATATAAAAAATCGAATCTAACATTTAAAGTTTTAAGCTGTGATAGCAATGAAATATTTATCATGGCAACACACCCTATACTATATAACGAACAATATCAAAATTCAAAACATTATTTTTTCACTTTAAGCTAAAAAAGTTACAATTCAAATTTTACTGATATAATAATGCAAATATTTTTTAAAATATTGCTAATATAAAAATTAAAACTCAATGATCAAATAAAAAAGACATATATATTGTGAATTATTCTTTCAATAGACTTAATATTATCAATAAATTCATTCTTCATTCTTTATATCCACAACTTTAAAAGATAACACCACTAACTACACAAAAAAAACCCTGAATTTAACGACGAACAAATATTATAGCTAATCAGAGAAATTCATTTCTAATTCTATTTAGCAATAAATTAGTGATAGATTTTCATTTGCGACGAGTGAAATAGCAACGAATCGCTAAGTCCACTATTTTTTAGTAGTCATTATGTCAACTTAAAAAGAGAGAAAATTTGATTAGAAGTAAATGAAAAATACTTTTTAATAAGATTTTAGTTTGTACTCAACTTTTTATGTACTCAACTTCCCCTCTTCAAGGGTCTTAGTTTATATTTTATCATACATAATATTTTCAATCATACTATCGTCTTGACATATACCATGATTTAATTAATAACCATCACAAAAGGAAAAAAACTAAACATCTTTTCTAAACGAACTAAAAAAATAAGAAAACGATATAGTAATTGAAATGACAAAAATAACTTTATATGTCCATAAATTTATTTTAGAGCACACATAATGCATCGATGATTTACCACAAAACCAACAATAACACTTCTACTCATACAATTTTTTCATTATAACTTAATCTGTATCGAAGAAAGATCAACACTACAACTTTATCAGAAACACACATAAATAAGACATAAACCATTTTGGGACGATCCCGAAATTTTAAATATTCTTCATATCAAAATAAGAAGCCACATGCCTTAGTTGTAAAGCCATCAATTGGATTGGTTTTCTCTTTACATAGAGGGCAAACAAAAATGGCCATACTAAAGCAATCCAGGTCTGTGTTACAAGGTTGATCGCACACATCTCCCATGACTTTCAATTTTGAAGTTTCAGATATGTCAACTGCATGCATGAATATAATTAAGGGTTAATAAACTATAGTGTAAAAATATTTAAATATGATACTAGTAGTAGTAATAATTAGAGATGTCATGTTAGAAGGTTGAGATGGATTTTGACGGTCTGATTAAAATAAGATGAGTTAATGAATGAACGTGTTATTTGTTCTTTCAAAATTACTTGAGTATTGAAATAAAACAAAGAAAGTTTTGAAGCTACGAACCAACAGTCATGATCAAGAGAAGAAAGAAGAAAATACTAGCAAACTTGTTCATTGAGGCAATATTTGCAAATTAAAGCTAAATTGAATTATACTAATTAATTAGCAGAAGATTAATATGTTTGTGTGGTGATTTCTTTCATTGAGAAAAAGGATCATATTTATAAGCCACAAAGTACACTAATATTAATTAATTAATTAATTAATTATATTTATTGATGATGGATAAAAAAATTACACGTTTGCTTTATTTTTAATAATACTTAATTTTTTTCATTTTAATATAGTCATATATTGTTAATATTTAAGTAAAAATAATTTAAAAAGTATTATTTGATAACTAGACTCTAAATTAATTATACTAATTTATTTAGGATTCTTACTTGCTTTAGCAAAAATAAAAAAAAGATTTTTTCACGCTTTCTTCTTATTATTTCATTATATGGTAACTTGTACTCTAAATTAATTATACAAGTTTGTTTAGGATTCTTACTTGTTTTAGCTAAAATAAAAAATGATTCTTTCACGCTATCTTCTCATTATTTTCATGCTCCTTCTCCAACAATACCATTAAAGCAACTCATATACATAATTTAAAGCAATTTGAGACAATCATCAATGGTAACTTTTTACTCAAAGTAATATATTTAAATTAGTCGTTGAAATTAAAAAAAAATCCAATAAATAAATAAATACGTGTGAGGAAGATTAAATATACCCCATATAGATTATATTTCTTCCAAAAAGCTATTTGAGTCACTTGTAGAGATCGGAATATATAAAATTGAGGGATATCAAACCTTTTTTTGGTTGTTAAAGGGGAAAAAAAATATAAACCAACACTTATTTTGGAACGAAGAAAATCAGGTACATTTCTTGGATTCAATGCTTGATGCATTGGTTTTCTCTTTACATATAGAGCAGAAAATAGTGCATTTAATTTAATTAATTCCTTATACATGTAGACATTGCAAATTTGTGAGAATCTATGAAATGTCTCCAATTCAGGTACACATATTTATAAGTAAATTTCTAAGTAATTCTTCAAGTAAGAAAATTACAAAGTAAATTCCTTAGAAACAAATCTCCAACAAAATTTATAGACCCGGGTAATACCACATGTGAAAGTATTTTTAGATAAATTTTTAAGTAATTAATCTTAGGTAAATCTACAAATAAGTTTATTTAGGAATTCTCTTGCAAGCAAAAAAGTTCCTATTTTTCATTACTTGCGAATTTACCTATGAAAATGATATGTATAAATTATTTTCCCTAAATAATACTCAGGTATAAAATAATTCCAAATTTACCAATCAATTATTTCGGGGAATGAAATGTTTTCTACAGATAAAAAAGTCTAAAATTTAGAAATTTCATATTTTTGCATGAAATTTCGTAGGAAATTTTGCGAAAATAATCTCCAAGTGAAATTCACATCATCACATGTAATTTACAGTTCTCTAGTAGTGATAGCAATTAGGATTCTTGAAGATTATCTAACCTTAATCCCTAGTTCATGCCTATAAAATGGTAATTACTATATTCCCTTGAAAAAAACATCTTGATTATTGCATTAAATATTGGCATACTCATTAACATATCAAGATATGTCAGATTCTTCTTGATAATGAAATATTTCAAAAAGAATCACAAATCCTTTAATTGGGATTCAACCCGAGATCCGGCCCTCAAATCACGGAGATACCTAAATCTTCTTCGTTCAAGAAATAGCCACTAACAATCCTCGAATCACAAAAAAATTCTAAGAGAGAAAATTAGAATCAAGGGATAAGTAAATTTATACCTTAAGTATTTATCAATAAAATTATATTTCTACATATTTTATTTGTAATTGCAATGTATTTTCAAATTATTTCAAACACAATCACAACTTAGTACATTTAACTCATCTGTTTTGATCAAGATATTTTACAAAGTTCAAATTGCATGTATATTGAAATAGGTGATATATTACCAAAATAAAAATAAAAATAGGTGATATGAATGAAATAATGTTGAAGAAACTATTCCATTCATAGAACCTCTTTCTGATAAAGTTTTAAAACAAGTATCATGGGTAAAATAATACTAATAAAATATAGTACAAATTTAAAAATATGTACCATAAATGAAACAAATACATAAAATATTGTGAAAAATTAATTATCTCACTCATAATATCTTTTCAAAATTCCATGATCCCATCACATATTATAATTCAAACAACCATTGTTACAAATAACCATTATCTAGAATATTTCTAGATATTCATTTATTCATATTCTTCGCATCAAAGGAAGAACACATACAAACACACCACTAAACTGTTGGAAATAAATTCGTAACAGAAATAATATTTGCGGTAATAAAATCAATAAAAGCGGAACACAATAATACGATTAATCAACGAGAATAAAAGAGAAATAATGACACCAAGATTTTACGTGGAAACCCTCCTAAATAAGGGAAAAAACCACGACCCGAGAGGAGCAACGAATATCACTATAGTAAGGATTTTACACTTGTAGATCCGAGCAAAACTCCAAAGATCACTACACACTCAAAAGAAATAACCCTCTTTTGATTTTTCCACCTCACTATAATATCGCTCACACTCTCTATTTTTCCTCACAGATTATTTCTTCTGTGATGCCTCACTCTTCTATTCTCTCCTTTGTAATTTCCTTTTGGTGTACTTAGAATGAAGAATTGTCCTCCCTTTTATAGAGAACAAATACACTACCCTCCAAATATGCTGAAGAAAAAAAAACAATTTTTTCTTTACCAACTCTGCCAAACTTTGAAATTGGCAGAAAACAATTCAAAGTTTGGTACATGGGGATGGACCCCACAATCTCCCCCTCCAGACCCATTCACCTAAAGGAGGTAGCTCTAGGTTTCTAGCTTGAGTGCATGCCGACAAGTTCTTTGCATAGCTCAAACTTGTCTTTTGATACCACCTTGGTCAGCATATCTGAAGGGTTTTCACTAGTAGGGATCTTCATGACCTGCATAGATCCGTCCTCTATCTTTTCACGAATCCAGTGATATCTCACGTTGATATGCTTCGTCCTTGCATGATACATGGTGTTCTTACTCAAGTCTATTGCACTTTGACTGTCACAATAGACGACATACTCCTTCTGATTCAATCCAGGTTCTTGAAGAAATCGTTTCAGCCATATCATCTCTTTGCCAGCTTCAGTAGATTCAATATACTCTGCCTCAGTTGTAGAGAGTGCGACACACTTCTGCAACTTTGACTGCCATGATATAGCTCCCCCCGAAAATGTAAACAAATATCCAGTAGTGGATTTTCTATTATCGAGGTCACCTGCCATATCAGCATCTGTATAGCCCTTCAAGATTGGGTCAGATCCTTCAAAACACAAGCAGTCTCTTGTGGTACCTCTTAGGTACCTGAGTATCCACTTAACTGCCTCCCAATGTTCTTTTCCAGGATTTTCAAGGAATCTGCTAACAACACCAACTGCATGAGCAATATCAGGTCTTGTACATACCATTGCATACATCAAACTCCCCACTGCTGAAGAATAAGGAACTTTAGCCATTCCTTATTTCTCCTCTTTTGTTGTAGGACACATCTGTTTGCTCAACTTCAGATGACTCGCAAGAGGCGTGCTAACAGGTTTAGCACTTTTCATGTTGAAGCGTTCTAGGACACGTTCAATGTACTTCTCTTGAGATAGCCACAACTTTCTTTTTGTTCGTTCTCGAACAATCTTCATCCCTAGAATTTGTTGTGCTGAGCCCAAGTCTTTCATGTCAAATGACTTGGACAAATCTTTCTTCAACTTTGCAATCAGCTCTTTGTCTTGTCCTACAATTAACATATCATCCACATACAACAACAAAATAATAAAATTGTTGTCAGAAAATCTTTTGAAGTATACAAATGGATCAGAATAGGTCTTTGTGTACGTTTGACTTTTCATGAAAGAGTCAAACTTTTTGTACCATTGCCTTGGGGCCTGTTTCAACTCATAAAGACTCTTATTCAATTTGCACACCATGTGTTTCTTTTCAGATACTTCAAATCCCTCTGGTTGCTCCATATAAATCTCTTCTCCCAAATCTCCGTGAAGAAATGCAGTTTTCACGTCCAATTGCTCCACTTCAAGATCTAGATTAGCTGCTATGCTCAAAATAGTTCGAATAGAAGTCATTTTGACAACAGGTGAAAAAATTTCATCAAAATCAATACCTTTCTTTTGTTCGAAGCCTTTTACAACCAATCGAGCTTTGTATCTGACCAACTTGCCATTTCCATCTTTCTTGAGTTTAAAGACCCACTTGCACTTAAGCGGTCTTTTGCCTTTTGGAAGTTCAACTAGCTGGTATGTGCCATTTTTCTGTAGAGATCCCATCTCTTCGTGCATGGCTTTCATCCATTGGCTCTTTTCTGGATGAGACAACACCTCCTTAAGATTTTCTGGCTCCCCTTCATCATTGATGAGGACATACTCTGAGGTAGGGTATTTGGATGACTCTACCCTTTGTCTTTCTGATCTCCTCAGAGCTTGAGATTGTTCTTCTTCTTCTGGGTACTCCATTTGCTCGATATTATCACCGAGTTGCTCCCCCTGCTCAACAATCTCATCAGGTTGCTCTTCATGCTCAGCAACTTCATCAATCGTACTTTCTGCACTTATGGAATGGTTAGAAGAAGAAGGAATGATAACAAGATTAGGGACTATACCATTCTTTTTCTTTGCCTTCTCGGATAGATCATCAGCAGTTCTAATTTCACTTTCTCGAAAGATTACGTCTCTGTACCCGAACTCGTCATCTCCATATCCGATGAATATGCAGGGAACTGATTTATCATCTAGCTTGGTTCTCTGCTCCTTCGGTACATGTGCAAAAGCTTTGCAATCGAACACCTTTAGGTGCGAGTAAGACATCTCTTTGTTGGTCCAAACTCTCTCCGGGATGTCAAACTTCAACGGAACTGATGGACTACGATTGATAAGATAACACGCTGTCCGAACTGCTTCACCCCAGAATGTCTTGGGTAATTTAGTCATTCTGAGCATGCTTCTCACCTTCTCAACAATGGTGCGATTCATTCTCTCAGCTATACCATTGTGTTATGGGGTTCCAGGAACTGTCTTTTCATGTCTGATTCCATGGTTGTACTCACGTCCATTGTCAGTTCGGAGACGTTTTAGCTTTCGACCTGTCTCTCTTTCTACCAGAGCATGAAACTTTTGAAATACTTGAAACACTTGATCTTTGGTTCTCAAGATATAAACCCACAATTTTTGAGAAGCATCATCAATAAAGGTAACAAAGTATTTATTACCTCCTATCGATTCTATCTCTATTGGACCACAAACATCAGAATATACCAAATCAAGTATATTCGACTTTCTTTCAGATGATGTCTGAAATCAGACTCTATGTTGTTTACCAAATAAGCAGTAGTTACAAGGTTTTATCGTTGTACCTTTGGCAATAGAGATGAGTGATTTTTTGGAAAGAATTTGCAATCCTTTCTCGCTCATATGACCCATTCTTTTATGCCATAAATCTGTAGAATTTTCTTCGTGAGCCGCATTTAATTCACCTTGGCATATTTCTGCATTTGTCCTGTACAATGTGCCACGAGCAACTCCTTTTGCAATCACCAATGCCCCTTTGGTGAGTCTCCATTTTTTATTTACAAAGTAGTTCTCATATCCATCTCGGTCCAAGGCAACTCCCGAGATCAAGTTCATCCGCAAATCAGGTACGTGGCGCACATCTTTCAACACTAATGTGCATCCAACATTTGTTTTTAAGCAAATGTCTCCGATCCCCGCAATCTTTGAGTAACTTGTGTTACCCATTTTCACATTGCCAAAATCACCGGCTACATATCTGCAAAAAATATGTCTTATCGGCGTGGCATGGTAAGATGCTGCTGTGTCGACCACCCATTCCGACTCTACACCTGCCAAGTGCATGCATTCTTCTTCCTCATTTATGAAGAGAACAACATTGTCATTATTTTGCACCATGGCAGCTGTGTTGTCATCATTCTTCTGGCCGCTGCTTTCCCCTTTGCCCCTTTTTAGATTTGGACAATCTCTTTTGAAGTGTCCTGGTTGATCGCAATTGTAGCAATTTCTGGCCTTCGATGGACTTTCCACGAGCTCCGGATCTACCATAGTTACTTGAGCTCCTTTGGTAACTTCTGCCTCTACTTTCCGTGATGAGAGCCTGTCCGTGATTTTCAGGCCTTTTTCTCATCTTCTCATTAAGAAGAAGGGCTGATGTGACATCCTTCAACTCAATGGAGTCCTTACCATATAAAATGGTTGTTGCTAAAGTATCGTAGGAAGATGGCAACGAGTTTAGGAGCACTATGATTTTATCTTCATCCTCGATCTTTACTCCGAGGTTTGCTAGCTGCGTGATTAGTCCATTAAGTACATTTAAATGAGACAGAAAATTTGTACCTTCACCCATATATAGCGCGTATAACTGTTTCTTTAGGTATTTGTCAATGTTTTGGACATGTATAGATTTTCTAACTTTGTCCAAATGCCACATGCACTCTCTTCATCGATGATGTTATTAACTACATCATCTGTTAAGTGCAATCTGATTGCACTGGCAGCCTTTTCATCCAGTTCTTCCCAATCCCCAAGTTTCATGGATTCAGGCTTTTTGGATTTGACGCCTAGTGCCTTGTGCAAACCCTGTTGGATGAGCAAGTCTCTCATCCTTCTCTGCCACATTGTGAAACCGCTATCACCGTTGAATTTTTCTACCTCGTACTTTACTCCAGACATTTTTTTTCACTGAGTATAGTACAATAAGCTGCAAAAATATTTCTGTAAATGAGCAGAACCTGTGCTCTGATACCAATTGTTGGGAATAAATTCGTAACAGAAATAATATTTGCGGTAATAAATCAATAAAAGCGGAACACAATAATACGGTTAATCGACGAGAATAAAAGAGAAATAATGACACCAAGATTTTACGTGGAAACCCTCCTAAATAAGGGAAAAAACCACGACCCGAGAGGAGCAACGAATATCACTATAGTAAGGATTTACACTTGTAGATCCAAGCAAAACTCCAAAGATCACTACACACTCAAAAGAAATAACCCTCTTTTGATTTTTCCACCTCACTATAATATCGCTCACACTCTCTATTTTTCCTTACAGATTATTTCTTCTGTGATGCCTCACTCTTCTTTTCTCTCCTTTGTAATTTCCTTTTGGTGTACTTAGAATGAAGAATTGTCCTCCCTTTTATAGAGAACAAATACACTACCCTCCAAATGTGCTACAGAAGAAAAAACAATTTTTTCTTCTTCACAGCTTACCAACTCTTGCCAAACTTTGAAATTAAAGAAAGAACATTTTTTTTTCTTTACCAACTCTGCCAAACTTTGTAAGCCTCAACCTTTGAGTTAGCTTTTAGATTGAAAAGGCCCAAGACCACCCAACATAAACATGGTAGTATTGATTGGAAAAGGTACAAAAGAAAAAGAGGTACTTGGTCAAAATTAACATAGAGTATCAGTTGATTAAATAATTTAACTAGTCCATTAACTTTTGATGGGTGTTAAAAACTATTTTTTGTATTGTTGAACTCGAGTTCGAAACTTACTTTTAATAATTTTTTTAATATTTTTAATTTCGAGTTTGAATCTCACTTTTAATATATTTTTTTATATTTTTTATTTGAGCATTCTCAACCTTAAAATTTTAGATTACACCCTCCACCTTAAATTCTTAAACTATATTTTTTATTCAAATATATATAATTTTATAATTCTAAATCCGTCACTGTGCCTAGCATGGCATCAATCCTTGTTATTTCCATTGGCCATTGCAATGATCCATCGAAATCTCCATGAAGTTTATTTTATATAATATTTTTAAAAAATATCTTTGATTTTGGTAGCTCACATGTTTCATGACTATTTATTGTGTTTTATCTTCATTGATTATAGGTGCAAGTAGTTGGAAGACTTTATTTTTTTCAAAAGAAAAAGTCTTTTGGTTGAAAAAGATTATCTATATAACACACATATTATTAATATTAAATAAAAATAACAATATGAATATTATATGATAACGTGAATTCTAAATTAATTATATAAATCTGTTTAGGAGTTAATAAAAGGATTTTTCACCGATTTCTTCTTTTTCGTTATTTTCACTCTTGTTCTCTATTAACACCAAAGCAATTTGAGAAAATCACTAATGTTTTTTTTTAGAACCAAGACTAATTAATTAATCTCATTAAAAAAATTATTCATAACTTGTTAATGTTAAAGAATGACAAAAGGTCCCACATCGGTGGTTAATGAGATGGGTGGACTCCTTATAAGGCTTGGGCAATCCTCCTCCCTTTGAGCTAGCTTTTGGGGCGTGAGTTAGGCCTAAGACCTAAATTTCACATGGTATCAGAGCAGGGCCCGTCTCACCCGATGTTGGGGCCCCCCGAAATCAAAATTGCCCACGCACCAGATGCTAAGCACTGGGCGTGAGGTGGGGTGTTAAAGAATGACAAAAGGTCCCACATCGGTGGTTAATGAGATGGGTGGACTCCTTATAAGGCTTGGGCAATCCTCCTCCCTTTGAGCTAGCTTTTGGGGTGTGAGTTAGGCCTAAGACCTAAATTTCACAGTTAAGTCTTCTTTCCACTTGAAAAAGTTTATGGATAGGTGGTTCCATAGCTTCATACTATGTTTTTTCTTTCTTACTTCATTCAATCAACAATGCATATTAATTGAAAATAAATTTTGATCCATATATCGTCAAATGTAATCCGATTTAAATAATTCTCAAAGTTGATAATATCAAAAAGTATTTGAATGTTATTTAAAAAAATATATATATCTTAGACTTTTAAATGTTTTTCTTTTAAAAAAGAAAAGAAAAGAAAACAAAGAAAAGAGAAGATGAAATACTATTAGTTATTAAATGTGAAAATATAATAATTAAATTTTAAAAAATAAGTATTTTAAAAAATGAACGGCTGATGTAATTTTCTTGACCATGATTAGTGATGATAAATAATCCTTTTTTTTATAATGGTGTGAACTTGCCTTTTTTCCTAAAATACATAGAGCTCGTTAATTTGACTAAAAGTGTATTTTGTGTTTGGAGTCTCAAGTTTTTACAAGTGAAACATGTTTGAAATTTGAATTTTTTTAAAAATAATTATAAGTTCAAATTTATTATAATAAACAGAGAGATATTTTGTACGATGTCTAAGTCAAAATAGATCTAATATAAATACCAGTTAATCTGTCATTTTATTTTTAAAAAAATTGAAAAGATTATATTTGTAATTCAATAATGTAGTGTAATATAGTCAAAATTGGTTAGGTCCTTATAAATACCAGTTAATCTGTCATTTAATTTGTTTAAATAAAACAAAAATCCTATCTACGTTATTTGAAATTTTGGTAGCTCACATGTTTCATCACCATAATTGTTTTTTCTCTTCATTGATGACTATAGGTGCCAGAAGCTGCTGGATGTTTCTTTTTTTAATAATTAAATATATTTATATAATATTAAGTGAGCATAAAAAAGTCAGTGTCATGTGTACCAATAAGGCAATAATTATTTGGCGTGCAGTATAAGATATAACAATTTGAGAAACAAAATGTATGTTTATTTTTATAGCGCTTTAGATTGAAGGTATTAGATAAATTTAAAATATTTATTCCATCATTTATATTTTAGTAATTAATTGTCATACGAGACAACTACTGGATTAGGGCTGTGTATCGGTCGATTTGATTTGGTTTTAAAGTTTATCGGGTTGACTTATTGGTTATTGATTTGTAGAGATGCTAAACCGTTATAGAACCATTAAGATATTGTCTTATCGGTTATTGGTTTATCGGTTTTCGATCGTTATCGATTTGGTTATCGATTTAACCGTTAAGATTTGACACAAAAGAAAAAATATTAAAAATCACTTAGAAACAAGGTGATAAACCAAATAAATCATGCACTTGAGTTCACAAGTTATTTCTTGTTCAAAAGCAAACACTTTTACATTGTTAAAGTGTTTGAGACAATCAAAAACAAAAGTAGAAAATTAAACTCTAAGTCGAGGACTTTATATACAAAATGGTATAAATATAATTATTTAATTTACTATCGGGTTATTGGTTAACCCGTTAAGAAAAAACTTCAAACTGTTGAGAATCGATAACTCGATAACAGAAAAAATCAAAACCGTTATCAAAACCACTAAACCAATAACCCAATACTATAAACCAATAACTTTTTTATCGGTTCGGCTTATCGATTTCGATTCGGTTTTAAACAGCCCTATACTGGATCAGTAATCATAATATTAACCTTAGCTTTGTGATAATAGAGTGATATAAGCCGCGATTTTAATGAAATTACTGCAATCACGCAAGACCCCTTTGTATATAAGGGGTATATAATTGAAACTTATCAATCAAATGAAAAAAAAATCCTACTTCGTTCATTTCAAATTGATTGTTCGATTTTTAATTACTTAAAACAAAATCTAAGAAGTTAAAAGGAGATTCTTGAGTCTTATTATTTTAAATTAAAAATATGTTGAATATATCAACATATCTTTTAATATTATATTCTGGTTAAGCATGTCACGTGAAAATTTGCTTTACAAAAATAGCCCCAAAAAAACGTATTTTTGAAATGAACTAAAAAGAAAAGTAGAATAAATAAATTGAAATTAAGGTGTATCATATACCTATAAATAATTGTTTTTTAAAATATATATATATATATATATATATAGTGTAGTGTTGTCCACCTAATTATGAGCCATGCATTATCGTGAAATAATGCTGAAAACCAAATCTTTTAATTTAGTGAACATATCTTATATAATATTTATATATGGATAACGCCCCACAATAATTTACGTAGTAAACAAATAGAATGCAATGTAGAAGGCCCTACATGAATTTAAAATAAAGAAGTGAAAGTATTAATTTCCTCCTAATGAAGAGCTATAAATTGTGAAATATGGACATAACATTTTCAATATACTCATTATATTAACTCTACAACAATTAATATATCCACAGTTTGTATTATAATTAGCAATATGGCTCTTTCTTCAATTCAAGTGTTCACTTTGTTTCTCATTGCTTTCATAGCTACAACTACTGGTGAATTCATGATCTCTACCTCCCTTCTTCTTAATTACGTGTAGCGAAACTAGAAATTTCACTAAAGTTAGTTCAATGTTTAAATAAATAATTAAAAAGTGTAAATGTCTCACCTATATATATACACAGTATAATTTTTCAATTAAGTTTTTTGTTTACACTTGCATCATGAAGGTATGAGTCAAAATTATACATATCTAAGTCATAGGTACTTTACTACGCTTTATAGGTTTGAATTTAATCACTTAGACGTTAATGATTAACTGTATCTAATTTTTGTATCGCTTAACATGTTTTTATACATACATACATACATATATTTCATATTTGAGGAGTGTATTCAAATCCATACATCTTAAGTAATTTTATTATACCTATTCATATTCAGTTCAGGTGAAAGCTTCGCGAGATTTACCAGTAGAAATGGCGGCGATAGAGCAAAAATTGGGTATTGTTGGTGATATTTTGACTTGCCTAAAGGCATGCAATGTTAAAAGTGATTGTAATGATGCTTGGGTTTGTAGTGATTGTGCACCAAATGCTTTCCCTGGTGGATACCATTGTGATGTGCTCACTGCAAATGGTCAAGGATATTATGCAACTATGTTACATGCACGTTACAACAAGCAAATTCTTTAATTTGATGATATTGCAAGTTACTATCAAGTTATGTTTGTGTATGTGTTGCTTCAAGAGTTTATGTGAGTCTTGTTTTGTGTGTGTGTTGTAATAAGTGATCAAATTTCTTTCTAAGAAAAAGAGATTTGGTTACATACCTACTTATATCATGATGTTCTACCACCAATATATATATTATATATTATGTGTGATTGTTCTAGTTACGTTCTTCGTCCCAATTTATATTTTTAAAACGGCGTAGCCACATGATGATAAGGGTGTTCAATTGGATACCTTTTGTCGAAAAGAATATCATATATATATATATATATTTTGATGATACACAAAATAATTAAATTACATATTTTGAACACGTACCCTTAATAAAATAAACGCTATTTCTGGATACCATTTGTGAAATTCCTAACTCCGCCACTGCATGTAGGTCTAAATATGTTTTTATATTAATCTTCTGATTATATTAGGATATTAAGATCTATATGAAATAAGGATATTTTTGAAATCAAATTATTAAAGGTATGTATATATATATATATACACACTTACGTTAAACTATTAAGGGAGAACAAATAGAGCGATTTTCGCATATTTTAAAGACACTTTAAAAAAATTTAATATATAAAATCTAAGAATAATGCAATCAAATAATTGATTAGCAAAGGAATTGAAATTAATAAGTATAATATGAATATAATCATTTTCAAGATTACATACCATATTCAATTAATTTCTCATTAATCATTAGGGTAACATTGAAAACTTGTAAAGAAGGAATTAACTCATGTATTTTTCTATAGTTTTGAAGGATCTTAATTAGTTTCATGATTATATACAATATTCAATTACACTACAAAAATTAGAAAATAACACGTGTCATCACTTTTTATATGTAGTTTCTATTGGTATGGGCTCAAATATGTGAATATTTGTTTCTTTGTATCAATTTATGTATTTTTGAAAATTATCGAAATCGCTATAGTAATATAATAAAAATGAAAAAAATGTGATAAAAAAAAAAAAACTTTTTTTTCCTGCGACTCCACATGGAATCATACTAATTGAAATATTAAACAAACGTAGCTACCTACCCATATGTCTGCAAAAATATAATTTTAATTTTTTCCCTAATTTTTTGCTACTCAAAAGAACAACTTTTAATCGGCGGCGGCTGTGATCTCGCCGGGAAATCTTTTGCCGGCTAAGTATGTTGTCATCTACATTGAAACCAGTAGTGGGTTCACTTCCCACAGTGTCAGAATCAAATGGCTCTCAAACAAGATCAGCACCTTCATTAGCAATGTTGAAGTTGAACAAAACTATCTTTTCTCCTCTTCAGGTTTTGTTTTCTGGACTTTTTATGGTATAAAATGTTTAAAGATTAGATTTTTGTTTGATGGGGGTTGTTCTTTTTGCTAGTTTAGTTAGTATTTGTCTTATATTGAAGTTGAACAGACTTTTGTTTTCTGATTTTTGTGTTGTGGAACTGTTTAAAGATCACATTTTGTAAGATGGGTATTGTTGTTTTTGTTAGTTTAATATGTATTTAGCTTATTTGAAGTTGAACAGAGCTTTTCAAGATTTGGTTTTGATCTATTTGTGCTATGAAACTGTGTTGTTCTTTTATTGTTCGGAAAAGGGCCTAAAATACCTCAAAGTATTGGAAATGGTACAAAATTACCCTCCATCCACCTATTGGCTCCAAAATACCCTTCCCACCCACCTATTGGGTCCAAATTACCCTTGTCATCCACCTTTTGGTTCAAAATTGACCACTTATTTAACGGTTTTATATTTAAACTATTTAAATATTTTTTTAAATACGTGGCACGCAACTATATGTTATAATTTAACTTATTAGTATAATTTATAAATCAATCCACTACCCACCCATTACTAATTAAACCCCTCCAAATTAATACACCCGTCACATAATTAATGCAACAACAGAAAAGCTACTGCCAATTGAGTGTTTTTAAAAATTTGAGACGAAAATATCTATAGAAGTAAATTATCATACGTTAAGTGTCTAAATAAAAATTACCGATAAACTTAAAAGTCTGACTATGTTCATCTTAATTATTCTTACGTCTCAATTATGTGATGTTACTTCATAGTTAACTTTTTTTCAAAATAATATATTAAAGGTTTTAAAACAAATCATAAATATTTATAAAATTATATTTTAAAAAAGTGCATGAATTAATTCGGGATGTATTACTTCTTTACCTTTAATCATAAATTTTTAATTCAATCTTGAAAGATAATCCTATTGAAAGTGTCCTCCTAAATAAGCGGCTCAACCTATATTTAATTGGGGCTTCGATTCGGACTCAAATAATTTTGAATGTCATTTTCAGAAATCTATAATTTCATCGTGTTTTAGTAGTGTTTATGACAATTTTGATATTATAATTGGATTATTAATTGGGTGGGGTTTAGTTAGTAATGAGTGGGTAGTGGGTTGATTTATAAACTATATTAATAAATTAAATTATAACCAATAGTTGAACGCCAAGTATTTTAAAAAATATTTAAAGAGTTTAATTTTAAAACAATTAAAGAAGTGGTCAATTTTGAACCCAAAGGTGGATGACAAGGGTATTTTGGAGCCAATAGGTGGATGAAAAGGGCATTTTGGAGCCAATAGGTGGATGAAAAGGGCATTTTGGAGCCAATAGGTGGATGAAAAGGGCATTTTAGAGCCAATAGGTGGATGAAGGGTAATTTTGTACCATTTTCAATACTTCAAGGGTATTTTAGGCCCTTTTCCGTTTATTGTTAGTTTGATGTGTATTTGGCTTATTGAAGTTGAACAACTCTTCAGGTTTTGTTTTATGATTTTTATGCTGTGGAACTGTTTAAAGATTACATTTTGTAAGATGGGTAGTGTTCTTTTATTGTTAGTTTGATGTGTATTTGGCTTATATTTTAGTTGAACAAACTCTTCAGCTTTTGTTTGCTAATCTTTTTATGCTATGAAACTATTTAAAGATCATATTTTGTTTGATGGCTATTGTTCTCTTTTGTTAGTTTAGCAAGTATTTGGCTTATATTGAAATTGAACAAACTTTTGAGGTTTTATTATCTGATTTTTATGCTGTGGAAATGTTTAAAGATCACATTTTGTAAGATGGGATTGTTGTTTTTGTTAGTTTAGCAAGTATTTTGGCTTGTATTGAAGTAGAACAAACTCCTCAAGATTTGTTTGTTTGATCTTTTTATGCTATGAAACTGTTTAAAGTTCACAACTATTAGATAGGTATTGTTGTTTTTGTTAGTTTAACATGTATTGTCTTATATTGAAGTAGAACAAAACTTTTTTTTCTCCTATTCAGGTTTTGTTTTTGTATCTTTTATGCTTTGCAACTGTTTAAAGTTCAAATTTTGTTAGATGGGTTGTGAATTTCTATTGTTGTTTATGTTGTATTTGGTTTATTTTGAAGTTTCTACTTGGCTGGTAAGTAGTATTGGGAAGAACTAAGAGGGGTTTTAGTGTGAAAGAATCTGAACGTCCAATCCAAAACTTTAACGTAATGCGTGGATTCACCTATGAATTGACTAATAGGAAGTTGGATGAATGTAGCTTGATTAATGATAAGGGGATTATGATGCTGATCTTTAATCTTAAGCATCATTCTAGCTATTTCATTTGAGAGAAAGACGGAGAATATATAAGTAATCAATTTATGAATTTGTGTAGAAAAAACTACCTTAATCGGTTAATCCTCATTATAGATGTGGCAAGTGCTTTCCTTTGGCCCAGTTGGCTGTGCAACATGGTCGGAATTGTAGCCGATTGTGCATCTGAGTGAGAGCGTGAAGGTTAGGCTTCATGAAGGCTCTGAAGCTCACGTTAGTTACACTTTGTGCATATTTGTAGATAGTAGATGATGTTCTGCAAAATCATAGTCATATGAATCAGAATGTTGGTAATGTAGGATAAAGTTGGTAGAGGGTGTTGCGGAAATAATGGTGGATGAATCAGGCAATAAAAATAGAGATACGAATACGGTACCACCTGATTACAAAACAGGCTAGTTGTGTTCTTATGGTGTGTGTTCTCATTTGTTGAATTCTAGTTGCCGAAACATTTCTTTCTACTTTAGGTAAATCCAATCATTGAATTACTTGTGCTAGATGAGGTGATATGGTGACCTATGCAGAGTTTAAAAGTTTCAAATGCTTTACTTTTGTGAAACTTGTTAGCAACTCATGTTGGCAGCAAATGTCGTTAGTGTATATATAACTCAATGCGTGCTAATATCATATAAGATAAAAGTAAAGTCAGCGTACTGAAATTATGAACGAAGTCATGTGGCTCATTACATTTTTCAAATGCATTAATTGGTATCCCTTTGATAAGAGATGCTTTTACTTGACAAGATGTTTTTGTTTGGAACTTCTCCATTTCCACCAGCATATTAACATGCATACAACCCAAAGCAACGATTAAGCTCTGATAAGCTAAGTTGTGCGGACTCTTCACTTTCAATCCCATACTCGTGTCGTATTCTCCAAAAATATGCTACTTTTGGAGAATCCGACACGTGTCTGTTGATATTCTTGAAGAGTCCGAGCAACATAGCCAATAAATGACAAGCCTTATGAAATTGAGAGTGTCATTTTACTGAGCAAGCACAAGCATAAGTACTATTAAGAAGTAGATGGTTGTCATTAGTTCCGCTAGAGATTTTAGATGCTCTCTCTTTTGTACCTTAGCATGTTCTTTCCCTTCCAGTTGACAGGCAATGGAAAGGAGTTACCTCGGCAGGAGACAACCGCAACTACTGTTTCAAGAAGAGAATTGATAGGTTTGGCAGCTACAACATTAGGTGGACTTGCCCTTTTTGCTGCGGAACCTGCTGAGGCACTTGAAGTAGCTGATATCAGGAATTCAATCAAGGAGTTGTTTGGATTTTTGAAAGGCAAACCAAAAACAGGAGCTGATAACGAAAAGAAACCAGATAGCGGAACTGATGATAAGAAGCCACAAACAGAAACCCATGGAAACAAACCAAAGGTTGAAGTTGATGAAAAGAAGCCAAAGAATGAAGACGATAAGAAGCCAGCATCAACCCCTCATCACTCAGAGAAGGAAAAAGTGTCATCTTCTTCTGCTGCTGCTGCACCAACCCTTCCCAACATTTTGAATAACACAGTACCCTAACTTCTCATTTACAAATGCTGTTGTGCTCAGATACATTTTCAAGAAACTTGACAATCTTTTCTAATGCTACAATTCATTGTTGCTAAACTCATGTCTAAATGAAACCTTAGACAAGGTTTGTATAGATCAATGAGTTAAATGTCAAGACTATTGAACTACTTTCATTTCAAAGATTCTCATTTTATCTGTCCATTTAATTATAATTGACAATCTAGTGCACAAAGTATCCCGCATTCATACAAGCTTCAGGGAAGGTCTTTATGTACAAGGGGTGTAATGTAGGAAGCCTACGTTGACACAAATGTCGATGATTGATTCCACAACCCGAATCGTGACTAATAGGTCATTATGAAAGAAAACTTACGCAAGTGTCTATGACTGATTTTACGACTCGAATAATAACTAATAAGTCATTCATTATGGGAAGAACTTAACTTTTTTAATAAAATTAAACTAGTTTAAATCAAGCGACCTGAACATTATGATTCATGTAGCTTACTTCAACTTGTTCGAAATAAAATAAGAAATAAGTGCATGTAACAAAGAAAACAACCATAAGCACTTTTTTATATATTATTGTGGAACAAAACACACACTTACTACTTATAATTCTAACTAAAATTAACCAAAAAAAAAAAAAAAATCAAACTGTTTTTTTGTTCAAGCTTTCCACTAATTTATGCATTTGAAATCTCCAAATAAAAAATATAAACAATCCAATACCAATTAATATATACAACCAAATAGGTTCTTCTTCACTTTCTTTTTCAGATTCCACTTCAGCTATACCAAATTCATCTCTTTCTACATTTCCATTTATACCCTCCTTTACGTGTCCATATAACACATATACCCTCCTCTCATCTCCTACTGTCACTGCTGTAGCAAACCTTTCTCTCTCAAGGGTAGTTTCGTCATATACTCCTCCTTCTCCCCATCCATCATTGCTATTTACAAAATATAACTTCTCTTGACTCACCACTAAAACGACGCCGTCTTGTCTAATGGTAATTCCGTCAGCACCCGTTAAGTGTCTGTTTAATATAACGGATCTCGCTCCTCCGTCGTCAACGTTGACTCTGAATAATTTCCCGGTATTTGATTGGACCACGAGTAAATATCCTCTAGGGCTGAAAACGATGCCGTTTAACCCACATTTGTGGTAATCCGTCGTCGTATCGACTGGATGAGATTTGAACGTTTTTGATTTTGACAAGATCGAAACGTCGCCGTCTAGGGTGATTTTCCAGATGAAATCGCCGCCGGAATTGGTGACGTAAGCATTGCCTTCGAAATCCACGGCGACATCGTTAGCGACGGTTGTGTCGTCCTGAGTGATGTCATCGAGGAGAGAGGAGAGGAAAAGGCGGCGGTTAGATTGGAGATCGTAAGAAGCTAGGGCGTTGAAAGGTGTGGGGGTTTCAGGGGAAGGAGGACGGTGGATACAGGCGAGGAGACGGTTGTTGTAGCGATCGACGGTGAGACCGAGGAAGGAGGAGTTTTCAGGGAGTGAAGTATCGGTGATTAGAGATTCAACTACGCCTGCATCGGAAACGGCGATGAGTTTCTGATGACGAGTGCTTCCGACGATGAAGTGTTGGGATTTAGGATCCCAAGTGAATGATTCCGGGAATAGATTACGTGATCGGAAATTGATGACGTGGGGTTTTCTGCCGGCGGCGAAAGGAACTGAACCTATTAATAATAAGATGAATAAAATAGAAAAGAGAAGTAAGGGAAAACTCAATTTCATGGTTATGGAGTAATAATAAGATGACACTGATAAATCAATTCTCTGTATTTATAACTTTATAATTATCCAAATTTGGTGTAGATAAATATGAATATTTTATTTAGAAATTTGAGATTTTTTAACTAAACATAGTTAATCGTAGATTATATAGTGTATTATATCTCGGCTTATTAAAAGGAAGAATTAGAATACTTTTCAAATACTTTCCATTAATTTAGGTAAATTGGTATAAGAATCTTATTTTACCACATTTTTAGATAATTCTTTGACAATAAATAATATTTTGATAGTTATTGTTTGGTTAGAGTATAAATAGAACTCTTTTTAAAAAAAAAAAAAAAAAAGAAATAATAATTATAGTACTTTTTATTTTTAAAAAAAATAATAATAATTATAATAGTACTAAAGTATTAGTTAGCTTTACATGTTTATTCTATGGGTGAATTATTAGTCATCCATCGAGATAAATTTATTAGTGATGAGGGTCAAGGTATTGATCAGTATGAAGTTAAAACATTAGTCAGCTTTACATGTTTATTCGATGGGTGAACTATTAGTCGTCCATCGAGACAGGTCTACTAGTGATGAGGGTCAAGGTATCGATCAATATGGAGCCAAAACATTTCATGTGTACAAGATTAATGACGTGAGTAATACTAGTTATAGTTATCGAAAGAGTACTAGCGAGAGCGTGAGGTGAGACATTTTACTTAGCATAGGATAAGGCGAGGGGTTTTACTTAACATAGGATAATTTGTGTAAAATTAATTAGGTGAGCATCGGACGTTGGAAGTGCTTAGAACATATAATCGTACGCTTAAAACGTAAGTCTTATCAAACTAAGCTTCACAATTGATTCTCGAAGCATTTTGTTGGAACCCCACCTCGAGGCGAGCCCTGATACGAATCTGAAGAAAATCTTCTAAAACACTACCCTTTTATATGAACTAAAGTAAAGATGAAAAAAAAATAATAGGGTAAAAGATTCGTACTAGAAAAGATGAATTATAGTGGTAAATTAATTTACTCCTAACTTGTAAGTTAGTTGAGAACTTGAGATTAGTTCATTAGTTACTATAACCATTTTCATCATTTTGTTTACCCTTTTTTCTAGAATTCGATTGAAAGTAAGAGATATTTACTATTTAAATAACGTTTTTTCTATATTCGTTATTTACATCCCATAAACTAACTTATACACATATCATGTAACATTTACAAATACAAAATATCTATGATGCCTAAAAATATCATCATCCAATTTGGGAACAAATATATTACAAAGTACAATCTCCTCAAGATCACCAGAACTTTCCAAACAAAATATCTCAGCTCACAAAAACTAAAATATCTTGTTATATTTATCAAAACAAAACACATTTCTTCCGGAACCTTCTTGAACCTTTATTGTTTATTCCTTAGAACCCAATGGAAGCTTTTTCCACCTCATAGATATTTCTATATCTATCCATCCATGTGTCTGCTGGTTTTTTTGACAAACAAAGTCCCTTTAGACCCCACTTCATCACCGACTTTAAAAAATTCTCTTTATATAAATGTTTTCCTTAACACCCTTTTCATGTCATAGGTTCTTGATTTTAAGATTTAAGAAAAAGGGGTTGTTAAAGATTTGATTTTTATAACAAAATATTGAAATTGGAGGATACCCTTTTGTTTATTTGTTGTTATTTTGTTGGAATTTGGTGATTTTAGAAAAAGGGGTTGTTAAAGATTTGATTTTTTTGAAGAAATATTGAAATTAGAGGATACCCTTTTGGTTATTTGGTGTTATTTTGGAGTTTGGTGAATGGAAATGGAGTTTAAAGAAAGGTTGCCTTCATATTATAGTGTTCTTGGTGTAAATGTTGATTCTTCTAATGAAGAAATTAGACGTGCTTATAGAAAGCTAGCAATGGTATAGTGATGAAGAAAAGATTTGTGTTTTATTTGTTGTTGTTATGAGAGTAGTTTGATTTTGTTTGTTAAAAATGTTGATTTTTTTGGTTGCAGCAATGGCATCCTGATAAATGGACTAGGACACCATCATTGTTAGGTGAAGCTAAAAAAAAGTTTCAACAAATTCAAGAAGCTTATTCAGGTAATAATAATAAAGTTGCTATCTTTTTCAATTTCATTTTTGGGGGTTCGAGGATTAGGTTAGAAGGTTAGTAGGTAGTTGAGCGTTGTCGAGTTTCTAATCGTGTATTTTTGATGTTTCAATAGTGTTATCGGATCGAAAAAAGAGAATGATGTATGATGCTGGCATGTATGATCCTGAAGAAGATGAGGATGAGGTATACTTTTGTGTTTTGTTTTGTTTTCATATGGAGTTTAAATGATGGTGAAGTTCATTTGATTGGTGTTCATTGCTTAATTCACTTGTTTTATTGCAGGGGTTTGATGATTTTCTACAAGAAATGGTATCTTTAATGGAAGAGTCAAGGAAAGAGGTATTGTCTTGTGTTATGACCTTTTTTGTGATAGAAAAATGTATGCTGTTCAACATGTATATATTGATAATAATGTAGAGATCATGGTTTTATGTCGTGGAATTAGTCATTGATGCTTGCGTTAAAATATGTTTTAGGGTGCGATCCTTTCTTAAATCCTATTTAAACGTGGGATGCTTTGTGCACTTAGGCCTCGCTCATAATATGTTATGAATTGCATTTTATCTTGGATAAGTAACCATATTTTAAATAATTAATTATAAAATGAGTAAGTGGTTTGGTGTTTTATAGTAAATTATCTTAGCTTTACTTACTTTTCATAGTCTTGAGTCAACCTAAGCTCATTTTCTTGTTCTTTTGTGACTCTTCTTAATACGAAGTTTCAACTGAAGTTACTCGATTCTATCGAACTTATATATGTTTGGAGCTTATTTCTGATTTGAGTTTTTTCACTTTCAAATTGTTGAAAACAGGAGAAAAGTTATAGTATGGATGAGTTACAAAGCATGTTTTGGGAGATGGCTCAAGGGTTTGAGACTTGTAATTGGTCTGGCTTTTCTCAACAAAAACAGAACTTTGAGTCTCCACAATGGTTTTGTGGTAGTTCTATGGCTTATGATGGCTCGAGGACACCTCAATTGAACGCGAATTTCGCAGACAGAAATCCCTTCTTCGGTTTCTCAACAATGCAGATGCAAGGGGCTAACCGTTTCTGCAGATAATAACAACAATAAAGGTTCTTCAACGAAATAGTTATCTGCAAAGTTCTCACTTTTCAAGTGTTTATTTTGCATCTTCAGAATGTTGAGTGTAGCAAATGTTCATATAGATTGCTACGAATTTTGGCTTCGAAGGATGGATGGATGGATGCGATCATACCAGCACTAAACAAAGTCATTTTTTGGTTTTGGACTTTATCAAGAAAATGTGAACCCTAGTTTTTTGTTTTTTTTGTAAATATAAGTGGAATGGAACTTTTGTTTATAGTTGTCACTTTGGATGAGATACTCCTCTCTCTGTGTCTATCCTAACAATTAGGCAAAGTTTTAAGTAATAGGCAATATTTCTAAGTATCGAAAAGGACTAGTTATATCATAGTCATTATGTTCGAATTGGGTCTAATAGCTCTATTATAGCCGAGTTGGGTCACTATATCAGAGTCTATATAACCAACTTGGGTCAAATAGCTCTATCAGAGTCATTATAGCCAAGTTGGGTTGTTATATGGCTCTATCAGTGTCTATATAACCAACTTGGGTCAGATAGCGAGTCATTATAGCCAAGTTAGATCGCTATATTTGAGTTCATATAATCAAGTTGGGTTGAACTGGGTCTGATAGCTGTATCAAGAGTCCTTATAGCCGAGTTGGGTTGCTATCAGTATAGTCAAGTTGGGATCGGATAGATTCTCATTTGTTGAGGCGGTTCATTTTTTTATAGTCAAGTGATTTTTCTATGTGAGTTTATAAATCGCTCTGATAAATCTCTTTTCGCCTGTTCATTCAGTATAGTGTAACAATTTTGTATTTTCCCACAAAGGCAACACGAAAAGCACCTATCGAGAAGGCCCAAAACTATTTTCCTGGTCCAAACACCATGAAAATTCAGTGAAGATGGGCCATAGTATAAAGCCCATAAAGACATTTCGGCCCAATCTATATGTGGTGCCAGGACATATTGGCCCAAATAATTTCCACACACAAATTCAATTACCTTGCAGAACATTGTGTAGTCCTTTCTTGATTTTGAAGCGTTAGATATTGAAGTGTATGATCATTTCGTCGTTATAATTTATAAATATTTGATTATATTATATCCTAACATATACCTTGATGTGGTTACTGTGGTTCTCTTTTACATTTTTTGATATTGACGATATAGGAATTCCGAATCATTTTTGCTTACTCTAATATTACTTTCATATACTAGCTCTCAAGGTGAAAATTGCGTAAAATTATATAGAAATTTATTTGTGTACAATGAACATGCCTTCAATTTTGTCTTAGTTAGACTCTAGTGTATTCTAGTTGACTATAATGGTTCCAAAGTTGTCAACAAAAGCAACACGTTTCCTCCATACTTGAATTTACTAGACTAATATATGGCCCAACCTAAGCCAATTTTCAACTCAAGTTTCATATGTATGTCTTTTCGGAGTAATGAATTTCTATAACGATCTCAAAAGTTGTTAGGTTTTCACAAACAAGTCTTTACCTCTATGAGCATAGATATACAACAAATCGACAATAGTCTTTACTCAAAGAAAAATAGTTTTTAAGTCAAAAAAAATAAATTAAATCGGAATGACTTTTAAGTCGAGAAACAAAAAAGTAAGGGGAGACCTATTTTTAGTTTTTGACTTATTTAAGTCATTTTTTACCTTGTCAAACATTTCCTAACTTATTTAAAGTCATTTTTTACTTTATCATAAGTTATTATTTATATTTATTTGTTAAAAAACTGACTTAAAATAGATTTAATCAGCTTTTAAGCTAATTCAAACACTCTCTTAGTTATCCTTTTTTTTTCATCTATAGAAGATTTATGATCAATTTCTTGATTCCAATAATACTTTTTGAATAAATAAGTTAAAAAAAAATAAAAGAATAAATATTATTCCCTTCAAATTGCAAGAATTTCCTACTTTTGAGTAGGATTAGAAAAAAAGGAATCGAAGTCTTCACATGCACCAAAGCATATTATAACCTTCACTTTGACTTTTCAAAATCCAAAATTAAAACACTTAAAGTCATCATTTATAATCAAATTCAGCTAACCAAAATTCTCCATTTTTTTTGAATTGTTTATGCTTAATAAATAATTAGGATTACCACTTTTCCACACAAAAGATACTAAACCAAAGTATTAAATACCTAAAAAGGTACAATTATTGAAAGCATACATGCTTCATAGATGTACAAAGTATGTTGAATTATAATTAATTAAAACAAAATAATTGGTATTAGATTTAAATTAACTCCAATAAGATTTTAAAAAAAATAGAAAATGAGTCCAATGGTGGGGACACAAATTGGACCATCCACATGCATATGTAAATAAATTAAATTGTCATCTTGATTAAGCCAATAAATATCATCAAACTCTTTTATTACTCTTAATCTAAGACCCCCACCCCACCCCCACCACACCCCCACCCCCCACCCCAAAAAGCTCAAAACCAACAACTTAAATTCCTTTCTCTTGCTTGCAATTTGCATGTAATATTCTCAAGAAGTGTAACAAAAACAAAACCCTAATTTCTCCAAAAACACTTTTCTTTCTTACTAGTTAACATACTATATAGTTAGTCACATACACTCATACTAAGGAAGAAGAAAAAAAGAGAAGAAATTCACACTCAAAGGTTTTCACCAGCAAATCTCTTACACATGTCGCGATTTGTGATTTTTCTCTTATTTTTTGTGGTGGCTACGCCTATAACCAATGGACTAAATCCACGAAAACTCGATGAGGGTGAAAATAAATGTGGAGGTTGTCCTTGTAACAAACCTTGTATTCCACCTTCTCCACCACTACCACCACCGTCACCACCACCACCACCACCATCACCGCCACCGCCAAAGAAACCACCAAGTGGCTATGACTGCCCTCCTCCTCCTTATTCCGGTGGCGGCGGCGGAGGTGGTGGTGGTGCAAATATTCCCTATCCTCCAAATTCACAATACATATATATGACTGGTCCACCTGGAAATTTGTACCCCGTTGACCATGATTTTGGTGGTGCAAAAAGAAGCTTTTCTAGTGGATTTCCACTTTTAATTGGTGGATTTTTCTTGGGATTGTTTTATTATTGGTGAAATTTTAGATCAAATCAAATAAGAATAAGAGGAAGAAGCAGCAAATTTCAGAGATCAATAATTTTAGTGGCTATGAATATTCTATATGTATAAGGTAATTATTGGTCTTCAATTAATTGGCTGTAATCTTGATATATTCATGTGTTTCATAACCTTATAATTTTTCTTCCACCTTTTTTTTTTTTTTTTATGTAAAATCAAATTGTCAATCCTTAATCAAGAGATATGTTATCATCTGTTCATATTAATTTTCTACTTTCTTTATTCATTTTTACTTGTCATTATTTCACTTAGAAAACAATTACTGATATAAGTAGTTTATCGCACTTCTCCTATTTGATATTGTTTAGTATAAGGTCATGAAAAACGATTTGGAGAATAAGTATATAATGTTGAAGGTAAAATATGAAAAAAATTATTTTTTCTTGATATGTCAAAAATGACGAGTAAACCTGAACTAATAATAGAGTATTTTTTCCCAATGTATTTTTTTTCTTGTTATCAACTCCTTATGCTAGAATTATTAATTAAAATAAAGATTAAAAATGGATTTCAACTTTCAATTAGAAGAATTTAGTAGTCCTCAAATTCAGTGAAGAATTTAGTGTCTATTTTTTAAATATAAATTTATGAAATTTCAAGTGCACTAATTAGAAAAGTCTTTGTTTTTGCTCCTTTTGTGGTCCACTAAATTGTTAGGCTATGATAAGCAATTGTCATGGCGTATGAGCGTGGCAACATCAACTTGATGTAATTACGTTGTTCGGATCAATTGCATTTAACTATTTTTTTAAAATATCAGTAACATTATTAGTATGGTGATTGGTTGTTTTCGAAACTTCATTTGATCGTTAGATTACATGAGTGTTTACTATTTATTTTTAATAATTAATTGAACATTATGAAAATAAAATGTTTAATTAGCACCACCGACTAAACCATAAAGAAGATATAATAATTATTTTATTGCGATATGGACAAACCACTAAATATTGTGTATGACACGTTTAATTAATTTGTCGATTTAGACAGAAAATTGTATAGATTATTTTTTTAAAAGAAATTATTAATTAAGTGCAAACTAGTTTATATATATCTTAATATTAATAACTAATTTTATTGAAAAACGAAATAAATAAATAAAATCATATCTTCTTTATCCCATAGTAAGATAAATTGCATCAAGATTCAATAAGGACTTAATTAACAAGAAATTCAATTTCTTTTTATATGCCTAAATTTTAATCTTCATACACGCGATTGAATGTTGAATTATATTAACTCCACGAGAAACATACAAACTCAAATGAAATCATCATATATAACTTTTTCCAATCAAAAGTAATTAACGTCCGCTATGTTAAAAAATGACAAAAGTCACACATCGGTGGTTAATGAGATGGGTGGACTCCTTATAAGGTTTGGGCAATTCTTCTCCCTTTGAGCTAGCTTTTGGGATGTGAGTTAGACCTAAGACCTAATTTCACACGCTACATAATAGTTAAAGTGCACACAAATCCATCGCAATATTTTCACTATATAAGAAAATCTTTTTTTTTTTTAGAAAAAATATATGGATAAGAAGGTCCCAAAAATAGTTTTACCATGAAGATTTTATATGTCAGAGTTAGTTGTCAGAAATGAAAAGTACTAAGTGGGGTAAATAAAATCAACTTTGGTTTCACAAACTTTAGAATCCACTTTATATTATATCTAGTATTAAATTCCATGGTCCCAAAAGCTACAATAAGCTAAGCTTATTGAAGTTTCAATTTTAACACAATGTTTCAATTAGGTGGCTATTATTATTCATTGAATCTAGTGACTTGATAGAGTTGAATTTGTCCACTTGTATGACTATAATTTTCCCACTTTAGTAGCTTATAACTAACCCATGTGATGTTGTTTGGTTTAAGTTTTAGTTTTTTTTCATAAGGAAAATGTTTTTTCTAGCCATGGTATCATTGGAAAGTTTTCTTTTATTTTGATATTTATTTTGAAGTTTTGATTAATACGAAGGTAGGTTTACTGAATTATTATAAAGTAAGTGTCTTTTAATAACATAAATTTAATTTTACTATTTGAATCTAATCAAGAATTATTCATAATGTTTTTAAGTTGTAGTGATAGTTAGATTCTTATGGTTTCTAATCACACATTTATTATTTTAGTAGAGATTAGATTTTTACCCTTTATTCAATCAAGGAAAAACACAACGAAAATTGTTTGTAATTACAAAAAAATTATTAGTTCAGAAGCTAATTACTTAAATACATTTTAGTTTGTAATATTTCAAATCTTATCAAAGTTTGGTGTATGTCTAATAAGATAGTTTTCTTAAGACTTTATCTACTCTCGAAATGTAATTTGCTTGCAATTCAGGTTAACCTTTATTTTAGGGAATGATGTAAAACAATTCGATAAAGATATTCAAATATATATAAAAAAAGAGATAAAAATCAATTTAGTGAATTAATTTTAAGATATAAAGGATTTCCTATTAGAGCAAGTTGTGTAAATATCCTTCAAAGTAAGGAAATATATTTAAAACTTACAACTAACTTTACTATTGCGTAACATCTGATTAAAAATAAAAACGAGTCATACTATCTGTTTAATTTATATGTCGATGGTAAAGAACTGAATGGACAGCAGAACAAGATGGATAACTACAAATTTTGATTTGACGTGAAACAAGTAGACATATGTACATATGTAACATGTTAACTATCCTATCATGTCTCAATTTGTTCACACTCTAGAAGTTGTTTCAATTCTCTGATTTCTTAAGGGGGAAAAAAAAAGAAGAAAAAAGAGGTCCTTTTAATTTATATTTGTAGATTAAAATAATTTCTTCAATATTTTTAAAAAAAAATAGTTATCATATTTTAGAAAAATAGTTATCATATATATATATATATATATATGCTAGCTTATTAAATTTAACGGCAAAGGAATGACCTTGAAGTATTTGAATTAGTACAGTATTACCCTCCATTCACCTATCGGCCTAAAATATCCTTGACGTACTCCTTTCATCTCAAAAATACCCTTATGTCTAAAGGATCATACTCATTAGGTGAATGGGGGTAATATTGTGTCGAACCTCATAATTTAATGACATTTTACACTACAAGAACACTATGAATTATATGGGGATTAGTATGAAAATCCGCATCAAACTTATTAACCTGCAAATTTTTATACTAATCCTTAAGAAAATATCCATGCAATTCACACTTTTCTGATAGTATTAGGTCCTTTTTCGTTAGAATAATTTAAAATCATTTAATATATAAACTCACATGATTGACTTGATTTTAAATTTTACAGTAAATTTAAAATTACAAAAATTTAGTTATGACTATAGCAATCTGGTCCCAAAATATATATCTATACATACACCATAAATAAAGGGAAAAGATACCTAAAAGATAAGGAAAGGGAATAAATTCTTGAAATTTCCTAGGAAACTAAAAGCTTATATATATATATATATATTACAATCTTTTTACATCTATTTTTTGGTTGGAAAGATCCACTTTTAATGCCCTTTTAGTTGTTTTTTTAAAGAAGAAAAAAAGGTTACAACTTATACTTAATAATATTATACTACTTTTTTTGGAGAAATTTTCCAGCTTTGTTGCATAAAGGCTAACACTTCATTATTTTGATTGAGTTGTTGAATTAAATAGTTGTTTTGTCTACAACACACACAAAAATTAACCATTATGAAAAAAGTGTTAAACTTTGGAATGGTAATAGCTAGTCTTTCCATATTTCTATTTAAAAAATAGCCTTTTCATTTTCTATTGGGAGATGAATGCTATTTTGTGGAACAATAAGAGTTAGAGACAGAGCTATATAATTGATATTTTTTCGTTAAAAAATTATATTATAGCTGAATGAAAAAAATTTATATATAAAGTATATAACCTTAATTGATTTCTTTACAGGTTTAGTACTCTATTGAAGTCATCTAGTAAACATGATGGAATAAGTACATATATTTCATGAGTTATAATATCTCATGAAAATTGTGTGCGTTTCACCTTTTATATTGAAAACTCTTTTGAATTTGAAGGAAATTATAGTTTCGTTTATGAAGTACTGATAGCCTTAAAACACTTATCTACTTGACTAACTAGATACACCTCCGATTTACCACATGACATAGCAAGTGGTCTCAATTAACTCTTATAGAAGCATGAGGCTTTTAATAAAAAGTCAAGAGAAGTACGTAAAAAAATACCTTTGAACTTGACGAAAATTCAGAAAGTAAGATCGAATGTATTTAAATTTTATTAATTAAATAAAAAGATATTTTTTAAATCATCAATAATTTAATAATAAAAATATAAAAATTAATAATTCATGTTAAATTTAAAGATGTTTTCGGCAATTCTCTTAACTAAACAACTCTTTTGATATCTATTTTATCAATTTGTAATAGGTTAATTGGATAAGGGAGATGAATCATCCTAGTGATTAGAGAATAATAAAAAAGATGAAAAGACAACTCATCAAACAATATTGAACTTGTAATGTGCTTTATGCTAATTGGTAGTTATAATATAGTAATAAACTAATAAATTAAACTTGAAAGTTTTTGGACATATATATTTTGAGTTTATATATATTCCTTTGAAGAACTTCATGGTGTCTTCCTTTTTTTCCTTTTGGCCCACACATCTCCATCATTAGGGCATCTCTCAATCTTCAATAAAATCAAGAATTATATATCAACCACTAGCACTAATTTTATTATAAAACGATAGTGCTAGAATGAATGAAATTAAAAAATTCACGATAGAAAGTTAACACGATATGTTTATGAGATTATTGTAAAATATTTCTTGATGAATGATGATTTTCATCAAATTATTAGATAGTTTAGTAAGTGATGAAAAATATATGAGGAATTCGAAACTTGAGATATCAGAAAGTACGAAAATTATGAATAGCAAATACTAGATGATTATAGAAGAGAAATAACATTTGCACTACCTTTTAAATAATTTCACTTGCGTGTGGAATAATTTAATTCTTGAGTATTCAACTACTCTATATAACAAGTCAACAAATGGATGATTTAAGAACTAGCTATAAATTTTATTTTCTAGTAACAATTATTACACTTTAGTTGAAAATTTCCATTTACTCACTATTTTCCTCATTCACCTTAGTATATTAGGTATATTATTTATAATTATCTTTTAAATGATGTTTAATATGAAAATTATTATCATACACTATCAATGTTTAGCAGTGTAACTCTCAAATACAAGGATATCAATTGATAATATTTTACGCTAAAATAAAACTTCTGATATTAATTTTAATTAATCGAACTCTAAAAGATATCGACAATGGCAAAATTATGTTTGAGTCATCTATAGAAGATAAAGGAGAATTGGGAAAGGGACAAGACTTTTAGGGATTGATTTTGACAATTGTTTGGTGATATTGAAAGGCAAAAATTAAACAAGATCCAAGAAAATTATTTCAAATCTCGAGTAGTAACCTTGAATTCTCAATTTGAATTATTATTATTATTATTATTATTATTATTATTATTATTATTATTATTATTTGTAATGTGAAGTAGAATATACTATGGTTGAAAAATAATTCCCATTTTTGAGAAATTTCCAACTTGAGTTGTGTCCCCTCCCTACTTTCCTAGTTTCTTGTTTTCTTCTATTAATATAAAAAATAGGGTTGGCAGTTTTGCAAAGGTTTATTTATGATAAAAGGTGAGTCAAAAAGTAACATTAATTTGATATAATACTATAATGGATCAATAGCAATATAGGTAGATTGAAAATAGTGTCATGTTTGGTAAAAAAAATGTGAATAATTGAGTAACATATGGTAAAATTTGGTTATTCGGCAAAATTAGTGAATACTTTAACGAGATAAATAGAATAAAATAAATATCAAAAGTTTTGTCTTTTCACCAAAAAAAATGTTAATAATTGAATAACATAAGAAGATATGTTATCCAGTAAAATTTATTATCAATTCAATAATATCAAATTTTATGCGCTAGGTATAACTTTTTGAACAACTGAACAAATGTAATTTTTTCAATACGCGATAATCATGTTGCAGTCAAATAATTAAAAAATTGTTAGTATTATAAAACTTGAAATTTTATTATAATATTTTTAAAATTTTACTTATAAAATTTTAACTTTTACGACAATAGCTTATTATAATTTTAGAAATTGAAAAAGGATTTATTTATGAATTTTAATATGTTTGAGGGCTCTAGAGAGTAGTCATATTTTGACCACTAGGCTATGAAGTTTCCCTTAGAGAGTAGTGAAAACATTCCTATACCTAATCTTATCATCAATTTTTTTTTATCTTATTATAAACTATATATTCACCAAAAAAGATACTATCTCAACAAATTCTTATTTTAAAATTACTTGAGCCACCTAATATTACATAAATAACACAAAAAAAATATATGCATGGTAGACAATATTCTTGATTCACCCACCTAAATTATCAAAAGACATACTATACAAAGTGGCCTAAAATCTCTTGCTTTTGTTCCATACTTTTGCATCTTTTTTTGCCTCTTTCTTTCATCTTAAGCAAACCCCTCAAAAATCCATCAACTCAATTTCTACTTCATTCCTTAATAGCCCTTTTTTCTTTTCATTTCCTTCTTCCTTTTTCCTTCCATTTTTTCCTACAATCTTGAACAACCCCCCACCCCCACCCCCACCCCTTTCGATTCAATCAGGAGCTAGTTTATTCGGTCAAATAATTTTAGCTAATTCAAGTTAATTTAAAATTTTAATCTCAAATTGATCTCTTGACCCTTTTAAGCTACAAAAAGACTTGATTCTGTCGAAGAGCTAACACATGAAGAGCTAACACATGTGCACCCTATTTACTCAAACTTCTACTTCATTTTCTTAATACCCTTTTTTTTCATTTCCCCCTTACCTTTTTCCTTCCATTTCTTTCTACAATTTTGAACCCACCCACCCACAACTAACTCAAACCTCTACTTCATTTCCTAATAACTTTCTTCTCCCCCCCCCCCCCACTCCACCCCACCCAACCCCTCCTCCCTTTTTCCTTCAATTTTTTCCTATAATCTTGAAACCCCAAACCCCCCCTACTCAAACCTCATACTTCATATCTCTAGACCATAATACCCTTTTCTCCCCCCCCCCCCCAACCCCCAATTTTTGTCTACAATCTTTACTCCCCCACCCGACCCCATTAACTCAAACCTCTACTTCAATATCTTAATACCTTCTTTCCATTTGCCCTTCCATTTCTTCCTACAAAAAAACACAAAACATGGCTTCTAAATTCACACTACTATATCTTCTTCCACTACTAACACTCCTCCTCAACTTTCCAGCAAGAATCACACCCCAAGAATGTGCTTACCCTTGTTATCCTCCTCCCACCGGCCCCACCGGGAACAACCCTCCTCCGGCCACCACAACCCCACCAACCCCACAAGGTGGATATGTCCCAAATCCACCATCAACCACCTATCAACCACCACCATCTGGTTACAACAACATCCCTTATGTAAATTCTCCACCTGATGATTATGCTAATGGTGAAGCCCCTCCACCACCAGAACCAATTGTCCCTTGGTTTCCATTTTATTATAGAAAACCTCCTCATTCTGATCTTGATCAATCTTCATCATCAAGAATCACATCGAAAAAGATGATTAGTTTATTAGTACTAGTAATATTTTTTGTTTAATTTTGGCTTTATTATTGTCTATGTGCAAGTGAATTTTGATGTAATTAGTAGTGGAAAACATGTTGATTTTAATGTTTAATTAATGATCATCATCAATTTCAATTTTTATGAGTTTATGTAAAACAGAGGAGTTCCTCTGTTTCTTGATTATTATATGCACAAAAAAGGGAAACTTCTCTTCTTTCTTCTTCCATAACCAACGCTTAAATTTGATCTCAGCTAACAATCGATTATCGATTATGTTTAAGTTAAAATATTTAAACTTAAAAAAAATATTACGAAAGACACCTTTAGAAATTATGCGTTATGTTAGAGTGAGGTGTTTACGAGATACATTAGAAACAAGTTGGAGTATTTGGTTGTTAGTTGAGATTATTAAGTTTGTTGTGTTTAAATGTACACTCTTAAAGCGAGGAATGTTTACGTATCAACTGAATTAAATTAAAAGTGTATATTTATATATTATGCATTTTTTAAAATTAAGCAAAATTTATGTATTAAAAATAACTTTTTTTTCATCCTTCGTTTAAGGTTTTTGCCTTTTTTGGTTTAGAAATTATAATTAGTAAGAAGTGTTTTATTTTCGTGTAAATTCGAAATAATTAAATCTTAAAATAAGTAATAGGAAGGCAAAAAAATTAAGTTTTCAAAGAGTCTTGGCTTTTTACGTTTGGCAATTTGATTCTTCTATATCGTTCTTCATTTGTTGTATTTTTCGTAATAACTTGTTGATTTTTGTATTATAAGAAGGCATATTACGGATATATGCATATATCCATAGAAAAAAAGTTCATTTCAAGTTAAAATTTAAAATTTTAAATTAATAATGAAGGAATTTCATTCATTGTATCACACCGAGCGAGTTTAGGCTTGTACAAGATCATAACCACCACCTAATTTTGATCTCTCTTTTGAACAAGTGCCTTTTCTCCTTCCCTATCATGACAATTGACAACCAACTTAGCCAAAAAATTCATGCTACTTGCATCACTTCCTTTTGCCTTTTTAATTTCTTCAATGACACCACCTTTTTTGTTGTTTTCTTTGGTTTATTTTGTGTTTTGTTTAGTTACTAATAAAAATAAAACAAGTAACCTTCTATGACATAAAAGATAGTCTGGTGCATTAAAGTTTACGTCATACGCAAGGTCCGGAGAAGAACCTAGTATGTAATTTTATCTTGCATTTCTGCCAGAGGCTGTTTTCAAAACTTGAATCTGTGATCACCTAGTCACATGGCAGTAACTTCTTTAACATATACACCAACAATCGAGCATATTTAGTGTGATTTTTATAAGTGAGATATAAAGGAGAGGTGTGTATGCAAATGTTAACCGTACTTTGACACAAGATAAAAATTTTATTTTCGATAGATCTCGAATTACATAGAACATTTTAAGGCATATATATATATATGATGACCTAGAAACACAATAAAAGAAAAAAATACCACATGTTAAGATGTCACAATAAAAGAAAAAAATACCACATGTTAAGATGTCACAATAAAAGAAAAAAATACCACATGTAGTGAGAGGTGGGAAATTAATGATTTGAAGAAATAAAACACAAATTAATAACAGGCTGTGAGAGATTTAATTTATTTGGCCATCAAAAGAGAGTGATATTTTGTTTAGTAGCTTAAGATGTTAAGATGTCACAATCTCATATAATATTCGTTTTTCCTCTATGGGTTGCAATTAATTAAAGACTTGATAGATTAGCAAAAATATGATGTTAATTAATCTCAAATTATGGCATGAAATTGATTTGATGACTTGTTTTTGATGGTGACTCTATAGTCATTAAGCAATACTATAAGTTTACTAGTATATGTATTTAATTAGAATAAATGACCGGCTGTGCTTTAGTGACTAGTCTCTATGAGAGATACCAATCAACTACCAACAGTGGTGGGGGAGGAAAGATAATGATATACACGATCGATGAATATTTCGATAGCATGTTGAACCTTTTAAATGAAATGTTCATTCAATTCAACATGATATTAGATATGAGAGAGGTCGTCGTCACCCGACTATATCAACATCCCTATCCCCAAGAAAAAGGATCATGCACATATATTAGAAGGAATGTGTTACATCATGCGGCTCCGATCTTCAGGTAATCGATCAGATTAGAAAGATATTCCTTTCAAAAATATTCCCGACTTTTACTGTTCCTGTTGTAAAAATGCAGAATAAGATTATGTATCCCACATATAGCGAAAACTTAGTGCACTAGAGACCCTTATGGTCTAGCCCTTATCGAACCTCGTGTTTAATGGAAGCTTAGTGCACCGGAACTATTCTTCACAGATATACAAATAAAAACTAGATGATAATGCTATACCAATCTTTGAAACATTTGATCAAAGAGAGATTTCAGTATTAAAACATTGGCAGAAACACTGCAAAGTAGTGCAACTTAACATTTTACTCAAAGTGAGTATAGCTTTAATAGCACAGCATCTATGGTATTTCAAGAACTTGACTTAAAGAGGTTCATAATTATTAACTATCCCAACTAGGAATAATTACATACAGCATATCTAGCAGAAATGCTAACCTACACACTAAGTATATCGTCTCGGATACGAAATCCATCACCTTAGCTATGTTGAGAAATAGGAGAGAACTCACACAGTACAATCTGACTTAGCAAGCACATCATGTTACCTTCATACTTGATCCATCTTGCTGACATGACGAGTCTTAAATGACGTAGAAGCTGATGCATCTAGGAAGCAACACCAACAGCTAAACGTCCCACTCTTGTACTACGGCTCAAATCGATACTTCTAATATCTTTTCTCATTGCATTGTTTCCTATTGATCTTCGCGCAACCCCCTTTGTCTTCTCTTCAGCTTTGAAGCCCTTGTTTCCCTTGTTTGTATCTGCTGTTCTCGGTCTTGGAGAATTCAGGACCTGCCTTTTCTCTTGCTCTCTCTTTGGAGCTACTGTTCTATTTGATCGCGTCTGCCAGGACGTTTTGTTTGTTGGAACTGAAGACGGGACGCTGCTGTCAGATAACTCTGCTGAAGGATGATTGGTTACTTCTGAAACCTGTGGTGAATCAGCCATGTTAAGATGTTCACTAGTGGAACAAGGAACAGTGTTCTCTGTTGTACTAGTAACTCTAGCCCCTGAAGTCGAAGGTCTGCTTTGTGATTTACTTGATTTAGTTTTACTTGCTAACTCCTGAAAAATTAATCAACAAAGCAAGTTATATGATTTGTTCTATCGATGCGGGAGGGAAAAACAATCAATTATTAGAAGGACGAAGGATGAAGACTAACTGATGGACAAGTGCAGACACTCGTAAACAACGAGGGTGACAGATAACTAGTAAGACATTTTTCTCATATTACTTGCATCCATATGAAAAGTGTAATATTCATAACACATTTAACTTTCGGTCTTGAGTGAATGATAAAAAGTGAAAAGTTTCCAACCATGCCATTCCGGAAATTAATGGCTGGCGCACTAAAAACCGCTCTAAGAGAAGCAAGAAAGTATGCTGCATATTTTCTCAAGTGTTACTTGCTAATGAGAATGATGTGCTGAACAGTGTGGTTTTGAAGCATCCTAGTTTTCAATATAAGAAAATAGAAAACAAGAGAAGAATACAGTTGAGAAAAAGAAAGCTGAGTATTGGGACTATGAACATTCTCATTATCTGTCACTTGTTAATACCTTGTTTCTGTCTGACCGACGATCAGGTTCACGGTAGAAGGCAGGCATGGGAGTTGCTTTGAAATTGAGATTTCTCCGTAGCTGTTTTAACTCTGCTTCTTTCTTTACCTACAGATATCACAAAGCAAATCAAAATGTTATTAATCATGGTTACTGATCAACAAAAAACTTCATCGAACTGATAGCTGCATATGATATTACAAGTCTAAACAGATGGAAGTAAATAAAAGAAAATCTAACAGAATATATTCCAATGACATTCTAGAGCTAGCATCGACATAAAGCCGCCTAATGATTCTCTATATCAATATAAAACCTGTTTCCAACTGTCACAAGATTCATTGCCCGACTTTATTACCTGAGTTCTTGCTTGGAGCTGATGTTTTTCTACCTCTACTGCATGCATTTTCTCCTCTAACTTCATAAGGAACTGAAATCAATATCAAAAACTTTATTTAGGTTATATATGAATTTTAAACTTCATCGAATTGACACAAGAAACCAGTCCTTACCTCTTTCCTTTTCTTGGCGCGCTCTTCACTTTTGAAAAGGAAACCAGATCCATTCTGTTTCATGTCTGGCTTATATGAATCCACACTCTGCTTATCCCTGGTACAACAATAATCTGTATAAGATAAATGTCTATGAACACAATATGGAGTTAAAAGATCAAAATTTTCCAACCATATATACCTGTTTACACTTTGATGTACTCTATGGCTAACTTTCTCTGTACAGGAAGCACGAGAAGCGGCAGCCTTTCTTGCTTTAGGCTGCTGTTCGGTGCTACATCATTCAATAATAAACAAGATTGGAAACATTAGGATGACTCGGTGCAGCAAAAATATCCTAAACTTTCCATATGGAAGAAATGATTAACAAGCATACCTTTTCTGTTGATCAATTACATTGGCTTTTGTACCCGAACAAACCTGTATAAGGCAAGGAATTGGTTACTATAAATTCGAATTTCGATAATCAGTTTAAGAATTACTGCAGAATAGTTCCACAGCGTTAAAATAGCAAGTTTACTCATCAGCCTGAAAATTTGAAGATAACACTAAGCCTTACTCTGATACAAACCTCTGGTTTCGGCATTCTTGCTGTTGAACGCAAAAGAGCGCCAGGAGCGTCCAATCTGGGCTTTTCTCCTCTTCTTGTCAAGGAAACATCACTATGCCTTCTATTTGGTTTACTTGGCATGTCTTTATATGCTTGTTTTGAGATTGTCCCCTTGCCACTAGCAACACTAACTTGGGGCAACATCCTAGCTTTTGTGTATCTAGATTGAGATGCAGTCCTCACCTGCATTTTGAGCACAAGACAGACTACATAAAGGGGCGAAAATTTTCTGCTCTCGAATAAGACTACAAATGCTATAATTTATAATAGCTTACTACAGTCAGCAAGCAAGATGGGAAACTGATGTAATAACTGAAGATTAATATCACGAATGCTAAAAAGAGGTCTACCTTTGAAGATGAACTTCGTTGAGGTTCTGAACTAACACTACCATCTTTCTCAGTGGTGTGAGCATTTGAGGATAGATCAACGGAGTTCGATGAAAACTCCATACTGCTCTCTTGCCCCTCTAGTGTCACTTTTACTTCAATCTCAGTTTTAGGATCATCATCAAAAGCTGAATTTCCAGCATTGAGATGAAAATTTGCTTCAGCTTCCATATGTTCAGGAACACTTTGAAGAACATCAGAACTATTGGTAGCTAGTTCAGTCTGGGGTCCAGAATGGAGAATTATACTATCTACTCCACCACATTCTGTGACTTCGATGTCTCCGTTGTGAGATCCATCAAAACTCTCCTCAAAGCGTGTAGAATGACCAACCTCATTCACTCGCTCAAAGTCACCATCATAACCTGTGTTCTCAGCTTGATACTTTCCATTCTTCAATAAATGTATTGATCTATCAATATTATCATCAAAGCGTGCAGAATGGTCGACTTTGTTAACATGCTCAAAGTCCCCCACGTAGCCTTCATTTTCAATGACATCATTTTCACTAGCTTGATACTTTTCATTCTCCAGTAAATTGGCTGATCTATCATGATTTTCAACAAAGTGTGCCGAATGGCCAATCTCATTAACATGCTCAAAGTCCCCCTCGTAACTTGTATTCTCGTGGCCATCATTTTCACTAGCTTGAGATTCGGTCCCATTCTGCCACTCTGATGAACTCTGGCGTAGAAGTGCCTTCTTTCTAAGACGTGCCTCAAAATATGCTTTCTTCTCAGTTACAGAACCTGGCTTGGAGTATTTCTCAACCTCTTCAAGATACCTGTTATGTGTGAAAGAAGACCTCCTCTCCCAACATAAACTTTCATTCTCAAATCTACCGAATGAGATAGATCCCGAATGCCACGAATCAGCCTGTCAATTATGGTAAGTAAATTAAGATCAGGATGCAACAACGAGTAATAAGTAATCATATCATATATCAAGTAAAAAAGCCTCATAGATTTAGTTCTCATGGAAAATTTTCACTTTCCCCTAATGGTCTAATTAGTAATGTCTCAAGTAGTATATCCTAACATGCTTATACGACCAATTATATGAGACGTCGAAACTCTCAAAAATCATTTGCACTAAAAGTTCATTGTAACAAACTTCAATCAATGAATAAACATGCATTCCAGCATTTAATCTGATCTCATAAAGTGTTAATGGATCCATAACTAACCCGAAGAGGGCACAGAGAATGCTTCCCAATCACTCTCTCAGCACTATTATACAAGGAAGCAACATACACAATTTCGAACAACAAACAAGATCTTACAACCACACGCGAAAAAGCAGGCAACAGAGTTCATTCCATTCCTCATTGAAGTAGGAGATGTGACAAGCATGCCAAGTTGCACAAGACTCTTCACTTTCGATCCTGCATCCATGTCTGACTTCCAAAAATACACTACTTTTGAAAAATCCGACACAGCACTATTGACACTTTTTGAAGAGTACAAGCAACATAGCAACCATGAGTTTTCAAGTCAATAAAAAACAAAAAAAGAAACTACTAGAAATTCAGTAACCGCTTAGAAAAGCATCCAAATTTAATTCACAAAAACTGATTATATACATCTTCTTTACTCATAATTAATCATATTCAACACCTTATAACAGATAAATTAATACTGAAATACAATCTCCTGAATTACCAATCAAATAAAGATTCCACCTTTTTCATTCCCAATCAACTAAAACCACAAGAACACAAATCATCCTACCAAATCCATCAGATAACACATTTGAAAACAAAAATTTAACCAAATATATATCAAAGTAAACAAAGAGTAAGATCCAAAGGAAATTTATTTTCTAAAAAAAAAAAAAAAAAGTTTACCTGAAAACTATGCCTAAAGGGTTCTTCAATATCACCAGCCATTTCAAAAAAAACTGATCCTTTTTAAACCACCTCCATAGATGTCATCTGCATTTCCCAAATCTTGAAATTCTGTACAAAATAAAAAAAAAAATCAACACCCCATCACTTAAAAATGAAATCTTTTCACTATTTCATACATAAACATCATTAAAAATTAAATCTTTACACTATTCCATACATAAACATCATAAAAAATGGACCAAAAATGAAGTTTAACAGATGGAAAAATCAAGAAAATTACAGTTTTTTAAGGAGAAAATTGACAGAATCCTGAAAAGGGGTTGAAGAAGAAGCAAAATTGAGATGATTTCTTTGAGAAAAAGTGATAAAGAAATGTGAAAGAAAACGTGTCTGAGTACAGAAGAATCGCTACTTTGCTTTGAAGAAGGTAGTTAAATGGAGTGAACATGAATTGTTGAAAAATTGTCTAATTAAATATTTTTCATTTATGGGAAATAATTAATTAGTTTTGTGATTATTTAGATCTTAAATCAAATCAAATTGCAGATACATCCTTATAGTTTGATAATATTGCGAAATATATAGTCTCAATTGGCATGTAAATCTTTGAGTTTGACTATAAATTTTAAATTTAAATTTAAAATTTAAAATTTAAATATTTTATTAATATTTACAGACCAAATATTATGGTCTATAGATTTTAAAGTCAAATTTTAAAATTTGAATATTTTGAGAATATTTACGGACCAAATATTATGGTCAAATAAATATCTAAAGCTAAAATTTTGTAATCTACTTTTAAATGTAAGTTCATGTTTAACTATAGACTTTGAGGTTAAAATTTGAAATTTAAAATTTAAAATTTGGAACTTGAATTTTTTTAAAAAATTGTGATTTTCGAAATATGAAATTATATTTGAATTTGAAAGTATTTAAAAAACAAATTTTGTGTTCAAATAAATATTTAAAAATAAATTTTTGTAATCTACTTATAAATGTATGGTCAAACAAAATCTTAATTTTGAATTACCAACTTTTTTTATAAAAAAAAAAGTATTTTTCTCAGTTATTTTTTTTTGTTGTTTTTGGTTGGAAAATAATTGGATCAACGAAGACAATTATACTCTTTCTTAATTCATTGTTCTATTTATTTCTTCTTTTTATATTAACTCTTAGTTCAACCTCAATGTAACTCAAATGTAGTTATTTTAAAACAAAAATCTTCTTTTGTTTTATGTTATATTATTAATTTTGTGTCAGATTTTTGATAACAATTATTTTTATAACATTTTATTATAATAATTAAGTATTCATAATAGCATTTTATTTAATTTAGAATGATATTGTCATAAAAGATGTTATTTTAAAGAAATTTGATCGTATATTTAGAAGATGTGCTCATATAATTTATATTTATTTAAACAAAAGGAAGAAATGTGTAATATTAGAAAACTATAAGGAAGAAATGTGCAATTTATGAAAAAACTTTATAATCCAGTGCTTGTGGGGGTACATCAGTAATCATGTGCTTGTGTTTCCCTTTTTGTCTACTTCTGCCTATTGGCCCACGTGTAATGCGGGTCCCATATTTAATCTACCCCACCTAATCGTTATGGTCTGGTCCCTCCATTTATTAGATCGGACGGTCAGGAATTAGTTCAGCCTCTTCCACGTGTCTTTTCACCCTTACCCTTTAACCTAAATAACGAATATTAATCAAAGATCTCGAGTTTTGTACACGAGATATGGAGATAGGTAGTGTTTTTCTCCGAATAGAGTCCTATGTTGTACAAATTTTAATATAATCGAACTACCTAAATATGAATATTAATTAGAGATCTCGAGTTTTGTACACGAGATACGGAGATAGAGAGTGCTTTTCTCCGATAAAACTCCTATGTTGTACAAATTTTAATATAATCGAATTGTTATAGGAATAACGAACATTAAATGAAAAACAAAAAATAACTAAATAATGCTCGTTCAACTACTTCATATTAATAATAGTCCGTTCATATATATATATATATATATATTCATATTTCGGAATATAAATATATACGGGAAAGAATTAAAAACACACCTAAAATATATGAGAGAGTTTGAGTGTCATTAGATTCGTGAGATTCTGCTTGAACTACTACCAAATCTATTAAAATATAATTAAATTTTCAGTTATTTGAATTTCATACCTAAAATTTCAAATATGAGAAGTGAACAATCAATAGTATTAATGTATTTCAATAAACATTTGATGATGACTCATATATAACATTCAAAAAATTAAAATACTTTTAAGTATATTTTTAATTCTTAACTCATAAATAAATAATAAATTTGATCGATTTTTCTATAAAAAGATGGATCAAAAAGTTATGTGAGACCCATAGAAGGATGTCTAAAAAGTAAATTTTACTAACAAAAGGAGGATAATAATTGACTAATTAGATCTTCAAATATGTGGTGGAAATGATGAATCGTATGATTAATAGCTTTTGTAATGGTGGAGCCATTATGTGGATAACATGAAATTTCCTTTTTAAAAAAAAAAGAAGAAGATTGGTAAAGGATTTGTTGATTTTTTTTGTATAGAAAAATAATTAAATGCTAAAAAGGAAATAAAAAGTGGGGTTGTATTATTATGATCTTATTTGGGATAAGAAAGATGTTGATTTGCATTATTGAAAAAGCATTATTATTAGGATAATCTCTTGAGACATAAAGGTAGAATGTCATTTTTAGTAATGCATTTTAAAAGTTTATTAGTTTATGGGGAAAAAAAGTGTGGGGTATTATATCCATTAATTTCCATAATTCCTTTTTATTGTTACCTTAGTGATACTTTTTTTTTAACTAAAAAAAGGATAAATTGTGATTTTGGTAAAAAGCAAAGAATGGAATAAGATTATCAATTTTGAATTTCTCATGTATGGTGAATAAAGAAAGGAATATAGTCGTGTACGTAATGTTAGTTGTTGCTTCTAGCGGTTCAGAAACGAATTCAGAATTAAATAATATAAATTATAAACGTGTGATTATCTAACATTATATTTATATTAGGTTGATTCAGTTAAATAAAAATCAAGATAAGTGAGTTACATTAATTATATCTCATTCAGATTCTGAAATATATTGATATCGTCAAAAGAAGACAAAGAAACAACACTCAACTTGATGAATTTGAAGCAGCGGGCCTCCAAGACTCGATCTTTCTTTTTTCTTTCTCAATTTAGAGAGAAAAGAAAGTATATTTTGAAACGAATTTAGAATTTAGATATTATAAAGTGTGATGTGCGATTCCTAACATTATATATATATATATATATATATGTTAGATTTAAGTCTGTTAAACAAAGATGACCCCTACCGATATCGACTTCATGACATATTGATAGGCTATAAAAATTATTAATTAATTATTGCATATTGATTGGATTTAATTAATATTTCATAGAGACAGCTCATAATTAATTGAGCTTTAACTTATTGGTGCACTCATAGTAATTAAAATCCTGTGAGGTTATCTTATTCAAACGATTTGATGTGTTTGGCCCATGCATTTTGTATTAATTAAATTAACCTTACCAACGGATTAATGCTTGTAAACCCTAAATTAATTACTATATTATATGTACGTATTTAGACGATATAACAATAATATAATTAGTATAACTTTATAAGTGAGTTTATGCGGAGTGTAGATTAGAAATATTGTCTTAAATAAGTCCTTGATTACTTAAGGGAAAAAACATAACAAGAGAATGATTTATATGACTTACATTTTCTTAGTCAATTTTAAAAAGAAGTACACGTTTATATATTTAATATAACAATTTAATTTTAAATGTGTATTTTATTTTTTAATGAAATTATTTATAGCTTTCTCACACATATATGAAATATCAATGACTTATTTTAAATCATAAAATTTTAATAATCTTTCTTTTTTTAAAATTTCCTATCAAGTTAAACTAACACATATAAATTAAAATAGCAAAAATATATTGTTGACTATTATATTGATCACCCCAAGGTTCACTTTAATTTTTTAATTTGATTCACATATGAATTTCTCTTATATATTTTGTAAGCTTAATTTTTGCAAACTCTAAAACACATCATATTTAAGTATCATCATTTTATTATATACTTTAGTACATACATCACATTTTATTTTTGTGATCACACAAAAAGACAATAACAAAAGAAGACAAATAAATTGGAGTATTATTACATTAATTTTACATTCATAGTTTTTCTTGAAAATAGTGCATGTGCTTGTTTCATTATTGCCGACATGTTGAATTTTAGGTGATTTTTCTTACAGGGGATAAATTTGCATCAAATTTTATGTGATTTTTTAATAGTTGAATTTAAGTTTATTTGCATTTGAGAGTACTTTTTTTTCACTTAATCCTTTGTAATATTCGATATTGACTTTGAATAATTTATATCAGATTGGAAGTTTTATGTTGGTGTAGAGTTTGTAAAGAGCTAGTTTTCGATTCAGAATATCTGTCGTTAGGAGGTCATTCATTAAAATTTAGAGCGATAAGAAAGAAAGGGTTGATGTGACCAGAATTACAATTACTAACGCTTCAAAAGGGCTAAAAAAAAGATTTAGTGATAATTATTTAGTGGCAATAATATAATCATTATTATAATATTTAGGCAACACTTTGTATAAATATGCTTACTAAAAGCTTTAGGAACTTTGAATCTATTGACATATGACATTAACTTAGTTGTTACTAAACATGTGTGGCGACAATATTATCTATGCCAAAACATGTCTCTTTTTGTTGTAGTGTAAATGAATTGGTGATCTGCTTAAGTTCATATGTCATATTTGTTGAAGGAAGCTGATGGAACGGGTCAAAGGAACAGGTTCGGTGAACAGGTTCGATGAACAGGTCTGACGAGTTAGAGTTTGAGTTACACTAGGACTAGACTATTCAATCCTAATTTATGTATAAGTCTATACTGTGTACGACTAGGATAAGCTGTATATATTATATTTGTGTTGTATTAGGATTCCTAGTGTAGCTAGTATAGGACTCTTCTCCTATATAAGGAATATGTAACTCAATCATTCAATTATCAATACAATCATTGATTCTTCACATATCTGTGAGAATTCGTCATGGTATCAGAGCAATAAAGCTTTTCCGCTCTTTTAACGTATTAGATCTAACAAAAAAAATAAAAAAATATATAGATATCAATCCACAATGGCCCCTTCTACCAACACTCTTTCGACCTCTTCACTTCATCACCTTATTTCATCCTACTCCATTAAACTTAAGCCGACGAACTATCTTCTATGGAGGACACAAATGACTCAGTTGATTCAAGTGATGAGATTAACCTATCTCATCACAGAACCACGTAAAGAGACATGTTCCACTGAACAGACTGCTGAGAAAACTGTAGCAGGCGAGAAGGGTGCAGAAGACAACAACATTGTTGATGATTGGGAGGAAAAGGGCGTGTTACTAAGGAGTTGGATATCAGGCACCTTGACAGAAGAAAGCATGTACTTGATTATAGGCTGCTCAACTGCCAAGGAGATGTGGGAATGCTTGGAAGAAGCATATCTTCAAGTAACAAAAGATAAGGAGTTCTAGCTCAAGCAACAACTGCAAAGTGTAAAGTTAGGAACCAAACAAATTCATGAATACATTAAGGAATTCAAAGGCATATGTGATGGCCTTGCAGCCATTCACAAGCCTGTAGATGAGGATAGCAAAGTGATTAATTTTGCTAGAGGTCTAGGTCTTAAGTACAAGACCTTCAGAACTGTCATGTTAGGTAAGGCACCGTATCCTACTTTTAATCAATTTATTAATGCTCTTAGGGGTTTTGATATGAGGGAGGATGAAGAAGAAGTGCTTCAACAAAATCATAACATGGCATTCTCTGCCCAAAGAGGCAGGGGAAGAGGAAATTACTCTCAAAGAAGAGGAAAAAGTAATTTTAATTCTAGAGGAAGAGGCTTTAAGCCTGCTGGACAGGGAACAGGTTCTTATAACAGCAGAAACGGACCTGGTCCTCAGAACAGTCCTTCAAGTGAAAGTCATGAGAGGAATAATTCTAATGCTTGTCAAATTTGTGGTAGGAATAACCAAACTGCTCTTAAGTGTTTTTACAGGTGGAATTACTCTTACCAAGCTGCAGATGAGCTACCACAAGCATTGACTGCTACTAATCTTCAAAACACTGATGACACTTTGTATGTGGACTCAGGAGTAAGTAGTCATATGACACATAACTCATGTATCCTAACTGATCTTAAACACTACAATGGACCAGATAAAATTATTGTTGGGAATGGATCAAAGTTAAACATAACACATGTTGGGAACACATCCAGATCAGGTCTAAAATTAAAGAAAGTTCTTGTAGTCCCTAAGATTAATAAGAATTTACTCTCAGTTAGTAAGCTTGCAAAGGATAATTGTTGCACTCTTGAATTTGATGAAACTAACTTTGTTGTAAAGGACAAGAAGACAAGGGCACTGCTGGCCAAGGGAACTAAAAGGAATGGACTCTATGCTTTGGAAGATAACAATCTCTATGCTTTAACTGCTGCACACGATTGGAACACGTCAGACAACATGTGGCATACTAGATTAGGACATCCTAGTTTGAAGTCTTTAAAGTTTTTGAATAATAATAGTTGCGTCAATGTTAGTAGTTGGAATAAAATGCCTACTGTTTGTTCTAGTTGTCAGTTGGGAAAGAGTTGTAAACTTCCTTTTGGTTTGAGAAATAAAATTGAGAAAGACCCTTTATTGAAAATCCATTGTGACTTATGGGGACCAGCTCCTGTCGAATCTTCACAACATATGAAATATTATGTCGTTTTTGTTGATGATCACACAAGATATACATGGATTTATCCACTGAAAAAGAAGTCTGAATTCTTTGAGGTCTTTCTAAAATTTCATAAAATGGTGGAAAAACAATTTTCTAAAGAGATTAAGATTTTTCAGTGTGATGGAGGTGGTGAGTTTATCCAAACAGACTTCATTAAGCATTTGGAAGATCATGGCATTGTGAGATATGTTTCATGTCCTAACACACCTGAACAAAATGGAGTTGCTGAGAGAAAACATAGGCATATTGTGGAGACTGGTCTAACTCTACTACTTCATGCTAATCTACCTTTGTTTTTATGGGCTGAAGCTTTTCTCACTGCAGTATTTCTCATCAATAGATTGCCTTCATCAGTCCTAAAAATGGTGACTCCATTTGTTAAGTTGTATGGGAAACAACCTGATTACAACAGTCTAAAAGTGTTCGGGTGTAGATGTTTTCCATATATCAAGGGCAACAATAAGTTCAGTCCAAAGACCTATCCTTGTGTGTTCATTGGGTACAGCAGCTTACACAAAGGATATAGATGCTATCATCCCTCTACAAGAAGGGTCTACATATCCAGACATGTTGTGTTTGATGAAAACACATTACCTTATGTGTCTTCAAAGCAATCTCAGACTAACATTGATGTCTCACCTCACCTTGCTACTTTTGTTGAATCTTTTTCTAAACTGCAGGCACATGATAACTGTGATTCAGGGGAAGTACGGGCTGTTAGTCCACTGATTGCTAGCAATAATGCTGCTACACCTCATGTACTCATTGATAATGAGAGTATTTTTGACCTCTCAGGCGCAGGATCAGATGCTGAGGAACAGGTTGAGGTTGATGATCCGTACAACAGTATTGAAAGTTCAGCTGCAGATGTTGAATCTGCCAGCAGTAGTGAGAAACAGGTTGCTCTTACAGGTCCAACCAATGATCGTCATCACACAACCACTCTAGTTGATGTACCAGTTGACCATCAACTTGACAATGCTACACTACAGTCCACTACCTTGGGTGATGTACCAGTTGAGGTACTTTCTGCACCACAAGGGCATCATATGATCACCAGAAACAAGGCGAAGGAACAACACTTGTCACTTGTTACTCGCAGCAGCGCAGAAATTGTCAGAGAACCAAATACTACTAAGGAAGCACTAAAATCACCTCATTGGCTTGCAGCAATGCATGTAGAGATTGATGCTTTACATACTAACAAGACATGGATTTTGGTGCCCAAATCTCCTAGTATGAACTTGGTTGGATCAAAAGGGGTGTTCAAGACAAAATTAAAAGCTGATGGAACAGTAGATAGATACAAGGCCAGACTTGTGGCAAGGGGATTCTCGCAGCTTGAAGGGATAGATTTTGAAGAAACATTCAGTCCTGTGGTTAAAGCAACAACTATTAGGGTGGTTCTATCCATTGCTGTCAGTTCAAAGTGTGAAATTAGACAACTCGATGTCAAAAATGCCTTTCTCCATGGCTTCTTACAAGAGGAGGTGTACATGAGTCAACCTCCTGGTTTTATTGATCCCCAGTATCCTCAGCATGTATGTCTGCTTAAAAAGGCATTGTATGGTCTTAAACAAGCACCAAGAGCCTGGTTTGATAGGTTTAGCATGCATCTCTTACACATTGGTTTCACTTGTAGTAAGGCTGACCCTTCCTTATTTGTTTTGAAACTCACAAAGGCAAAATATTTCTCTTGTCATATGTGGATGATATTATTGTCACAGGAAGTAATCCATCTCAGGTCTCAGAATTGGTTCTACAACTTGGGAATGAGTTTGCCATGAAAGATCTTGGCCATTTACATTTCTTTCTTGGAGTTGAGGTTAAGTATTTTGACGGGGGCATCCACTTAAGCCAGAGTAAGTATGCTGCTGAGTTGCTAGACATGACTGGAATGACTTTTGCAAAGGCTATAGCCACTCCTTTGGCTCAGAAGCATGGTCTACATGAAGCTGTGGGAAGTCTGGTTGAAGCATCTTTTTACAGAATGATAGTAGGGAGTCTTCAATACTTCACTAAAACAAGACCAGATATTACTCATGCTGTGAATTTAGCAAGCCAATTTATGCAAAATCCGAACAGTGCTCATCTTCAAGGGGTGAAAAGAATTCTCAGGTATATCAAAGGCACTCTGCACTTTGGACTTAGACTTATTTCACAATCACCATGTAGGTTGTATGGGTACTCTGATGCTGATTGGGGAGGTTGTACCACCACTAGGAGATCCACTACGGGCTATAGCATCTACCTAGGTGCAAACTGTATTTCTTGGACCTCCAAGAAACAGTCCACAATTGCTCGTTCAAGTGCTGAAGCTGAGTATAGAGCACTTGCCTCCACTGCATCCGAGATGACATGGATCATGTATCTACTTCATGATCTTGAGGTGTTTCTTCGATCTGTACCTACATTATATTGTGACAACATGAGTGCTTTGTACTTGACAGTTAATCCAGTTATGCATGCTAGAACTAAACATGTTGAAATGGACTATCATTTTGTATGTGAGAAGGTGGCTAGAGGACAACTTGTTACTCAATTTGTGAGGTCTAAGGATCAGCTAGCAGATATTCATACAAAAGCATTAACCAAACAGGTTTTTGCTGAGTTTCGTCGCAAGCTAGGAGTTACAGTTCCTCCACTCACTAGCTTGAGGGGAAGTGTTGAAGGAAGCTGATGGAACGGGTCAAAGGAACAGGTTTGGTGAACAGGTCTGACGAGTTAGAGTTTGAGTTACACTAGGACTAGACTATTCAATCCTAATTTATGTATAAGTCTATACTGTGTACGACTAGGATAAGCTGTATATATTATATTTGTGTTGTATGAGGATTCTTAGTGTAGCTAGTATAGGACTCTTCTCCTATATAAGGAATATGTAACTCAATTATTAAATTATCAATACAATCCTTGGTTTTTCACATATCTGTGAGAATTCTTCAATATTTAATTACGTGATATAAGATTCATATTTATTTTTATTTGGATTCTTAATTTACGCTTTAGTTATATTTTGATTTGTCGTTGGAGATATTAGAGTGAATTAGAATTTCACTTTTGGTTAGAGAATGAACTTGTAATCCACTAAATTCATATTATAAGAGAAATTAATTTTGAAAACAAAATAAACTAAAAGTGTTCCTCGTGCAAAATAATTTGGCCCATGGAATTATGTCAAGAAAAAAAAATAACTTTTTAAAAAGTTCAATTATTAAAGTTCATTTCTCCATTTGTTTGTTAATGTCCCTAAGCTAAAAAGCAAAAAAAGTGAATATTGAAAACAAAAAGAGTCAATATAAATGGCTTATTCATTTTATTTTATGGATAAAAAGTGAAATCCACGAGTGACATAATTAAAGGGGTATATATTAGTTGGCATAGTTTGTCTCCTAAATTTTTAGAAAGTTGGAATTATGTTAAAAAATCTATTCTTTTTTTTGGATTATTTAATAGAAGATATATTTTTGCTCTAATTTCTGTTTTTTCTTCTTTGTTTCTTTGCTTTTGTATGTAGTTTTATATGTTGGGAAAGATTAGGAAATGCAATGGATATGGCAAAAACATTATTAAAAATAAAGTTTATCTTCTTGAATATGTTTATACTTATCCCTAACTAATTACATATATTTTGGAAAAATTTTAAATTAAATGAATTTAATTGAGGCGGAGGCGTGGAGCTATTATAAAAGTCAAATTAGGTATAACTTGTTATAGATATAATGTATATATCTGACTCTTTTGCTCGTCTTTCTCCTCTATCACTAGCTTCTGTCTTTGTATAGATATCACAAAGATATATATTTAATGTGATTCGTATGTATTTGAAATACACAAATTATCTTGTTTGCCTTCATCCTTCTTTCGCTCAGCTCTCTCCATATTTAAGTATATCTAGGAATAAAAATATAGGTATAGAAGTGTATCTGACTTAAAATTTGATAGAAAATTATTAAATATTAAGATAATATATAATTATTTCTAACTATAGACATTAACAAATATGACAAAAATATTTAGATTTCATTGTAGAAGATCTATTTTATTTAAAAAAAGAATTTACTTTATAACTTTAAACTCGAAATGTCTAATTAAGTAATAGTAAAATAAACTCTTGAATTGACCATAACTCCCAAATATTGTTTTGTTGCAACTTGCAACATATTGGACCTAACACATGTCATGCAAAAGGCATATAATAATAATCACATCTTACATATTCTCTGCATTGGAACTCTTACATTAAGAATTTCTATTGACCTACTACATTTAATTTGTTTTTATGAACCAAAGATAAGTTTTTCAAATGACTAAAAAAATGAAGAGATAATATTAAAATAAAAATAAAAAAGATGTTTCAAGAAGGAGAAAAGAAACCTCTATAAGCAAAATAAAAAATTAATTTTTTTTTTCCATAAGATGGTTTGGGAAATATTAGCCCCACAACCATGTGGCCTCGTAACATAACTAGAATCCAAGAAAACTCCTCCACATTTTTGGTGAAAGAACTACATTATTATTTTATTTTTTTATGGAAAAAATAATAATTAAAAGAACCCAAAAATAAAATGCAAAGATAATTTATAGTATAAAAATTAAATATAAGTGGACTTTTCAGGTCGGTGCATGCAAATTGCATGGATGGAGACATGGGTACTTGACTTGGTTAATAATATATATTAGTGTTCTAAAAGATAGGGCGTCCGGCGAGGCGTATTATGTAGTACGGAATAAAGCGTAAGCTTTGAGAAATAGGACGTAAGTTTCATGAATTTATGAAACGTAATTTTATGTATATTTAATTTTATAATTTTATTACGTAGAAAATAAATAGAAGTAAAACTTTCAATGATTGCAAATAAATTTTTGATAAATAACCTACTGATTTTTATGTGAGAAATGTATTAATAATTAATAGTGAAGAAAAAAGCATTATAATTACTACTTTAGAACTGACATTATATCAACAATAAAAAATATCATTTAAAATAAAAAAGTTTTAAAAACCAAAAAAATAAAAATTAACACCTAGGATGTACATTTTTACGCACAAGGCTTGTGTTTTTATACTTGGGACTTACATCCCAAAATCTAAGACTTATGCTTTATGAATTTACGTCTTCAATTAGCGTCTTGGAGCATTTTTGATACGCCCATCTTGAAACTCGCTCCTAAATATTTTTGCAAATATTGATATATATTTCGGCTGTACACATGCATAAATAAGTTAAAAATAGATTTTAGCGGTAATAAACATATACATTTATTAAGAATGATAAAATTTGTTTAGTCAGTTGTCATTGGAGTCACTATCACTATAACTTTTAAGAACATTTATAAAGAGAGTTATTATCATTAATTAATTGGCACTAAAAATTATTTTTGATATAATATAAAATTAGTATGTATTAACTTAAGTATCTAATCGATATTTGAGAAGAAAATTCTATTAACTCGGCTAATTAATTATATGAACTTTCACTTATTAAAAAAAAAAGGTAATAAAAATACTTTATCAACCCATATAAATAAAACTCTCATTTTGAAGTCCTATATGAAAGAGTTGATAGAAAATTATTATAATGTTTAAATTAACGGTGAGAAGATATATATTGGAGGTCATGCATGTGAAAGTTACAAAAAATCATGTGACTCCATGTGTTACACTTTTATTTATTTTATTAAACAATAATTATTATTACCTAAACTTCGTGGCACATGATTATATTCAAGACAAAAGCTACAAAACCGTTTACGTAATTATAATCTTTTTTCTCTTTTTATGGCATGGGATTAAATGAATATTATATTAACAGGCGGAGTTAGGTGATATTTATGAGTTTGAATGAATTAATTTAGTAATTTTTTTATAAATTTTATATTTGTATTAAAAAATTAAATAATGTGTACCCTTAATAAATCAATTAAGGATTCAATAATAAAAAAGTGATTATATAAAGAAAGTAAATATAAAAATTACTAACAGAATTGTGCATTCAAATTCCTACTTGACTCCGCCTCTGATTATATAAAGAAAGTAAATATAAAAATTACTGACAACGGCCTGAAAATTCTTTCAATGAACACAAACATCCTGTGAGACTCATTAACTACATAGACCTTTTATTTTTTTTTAAAAATAATGTCGAAAATATTTATATTTTAAGTTTCATGTTATAATAAAAAGTGTATTCTTCAAATTATATTTAAAATAAAATAAAGTTAAGAGAGATTAGCTGATTCAGAACCAATCTTGAAGTGAATGAATTTTAAAAAAATGGCATAGAAAACGTGAGTTATATCTGTATTAATTTAACGTACGTCATAAATTTTTCGTTTCATAATAATCACGAATTTTCTATTCCTACCTATTAGAGTCATGTACTATAAGTTATAGCTATAATAAACATATCATCCCAAAATTAAAATACAATATAAAAGAAGAAAGAAAAATAAAATGACTTAAGTAAAAAGAAACTATACAATGAGATCAATTCAAATTTCAAAATATTAGATTTGAACAAAAAAAAAAACACTAAGGTTTCATACACCAAATAAATAAAATTACAAGAAAATTGTTACTTCTAGACTTCAAAACTTTCCAATAATTCTATTTATTTTTTTTACTAATAATTAATTTATTTCTATTAACAAGCCACTAGTGGCTTAATTTTATTTTAAGCCACAGGGCTCAGAGAATATTTTTTTTTAATTAATTAAGAAAAATGGAAATTAATTATTTTCTTGACATGCTCTTAAGAAATGTTGAAGTTTTAGTAAGAGTTAATTCTCTAAGTGGTTTTTCTGTAAACCTAATTAGGTTATATGTGAAAGCACCACATATTGTACCTAATATAGGCCCAAGTATGTAAACCCAAAGCCCTTTATAATGATGCATCACAATTGCTGGCCCAATACTTCTTGCTGGGTTCATTGATGCTCCTGATACTGGCCTGCAAAAAAAGTTAAAGATGGGCCTTTAGATTTGTAGTAAAGCCCAATTGTATTTGTATAGGTTAGGTTAAAGGTTCGAGGAGAAATGAAAACATCTATTGATCCGAGGTTGGGATGGGGTGGAGAAAAGAAATATTTGTATTGGTTAACTCGTACTACTATTTAACTTTATCCATTCAATGTAAAACTCGCTGACTTGATTAATTTAGATTAGAGTTGTGTACGGCCTTGCACTACCAAAAAGTTGATATTTTCCTAGTACTGGAAAATTTAGCGGTTGTTCTTATAGATATTTTGACTGAATTGGTGAGAGAAAAATCAATAGTACTCTAATGTTTTCATACGAAAAAATTAGGAAGTCTTTCACTATTTCAGTGAGAATCTGTTTTCCACCATGCATTTTTCTAGAGAGTTGGTTCGGTGGAAAATGAGTGAAATAATTATGTTTTATAGCATAAATTTTTCACTGACTCGTGATGGAAATTTTTTTTTGTTTCTAATAGTGGCGTAAAGAAAATGCTCTTTATTAGAAATTTCTCCAATTCTAGGATCTCTAGTTACGACTTCATCTGTCCCATCACTCTCTCCTAGATGGTTATTGCGTAGTAACTTACTCGTATGTCATGCCTTGATACAACTTATACATGATATTAACTGTTTCAAAGATTGTATTCCAAAGAAGTGTGATGTAGCTACTCTACCTTAACACAAATATCAGTTGATTCCACAGCTTAAACTTGTAACTTATAAATAACACTAAAGACAATTTTATCGTTTTCCCCTCAAGCTATAAGTTGAAAAATGTTTATTAGTCAACTTAAAGTTTTCAAAATAAATGGATAATCCTTTATTTTTTGGTTCCATAGGGAAAGAAAAAGAAATTTTAAGAGAAATAAATAATAAAAATTTACCCTGCAATTAAAACATTTAGGAGTATAGTCATTCCAATAGCAATTCCTGCTAGCTCTCCAATCTGTTAAAAAAAAAAAAAAGTGTATTTATCAACCTCAAATTTAATTAAAACAAATCATATAAATTTCAAATTTTTAACCAAAAATAAAATAAAATAAAATTACTCACTGATCTATTGTCAGTAGCAACACCAGAAATGACAAACATTAATAGGTAAGAAATGATGAATTCAAGAATCAAAGATTGAAGATTTGATCCCACTGGTGTTGTTCCAAAAAATGCTTGTGTTTTCAAATCCAACAACAAGTACAATGTTCCACTTGCAAGAATTGCACCAATCATTTGTGCCATTATGTATAATGGCACCTAAAATAGACACAACAAACCAAATTTAGAATCCAGTAAAAAACAACTTTTTTCGGCAATAAATACGTACATTAATAAAAAATGATAAAACTTTTATCCATATTAGTTATTTGACATTAGATGCAATGTTGCTATAGATTTTAGGGACATTTACAAAGAGCGCTATGTCTCTAAAAAAATATACTTAACGACAGTTAAACTGTTATCGTTAAAAATTATTTTTGATATAGCATTTGTCTTTATCGGATTAAAAGTAGCTAGTGTTGCAAACCACTTAAATGTAGTGTTGTATATGAATGCTTAAATAGAAGTATTGAAGCTAATAAAATGTTAGTATTACACTTTTTTAAAATAAAATATAATTGAAATGTCCTTGGATATATTTATAAGAAAATAATATCATCTAAAAGTGTTCCTATTTTATTTTTTTTAAGAAAAAGAATGACCAAAATATAATAGAAATAAAAAATAAAAAATTGTGTTTGAGGAAGAGTATTTCAAAGATTATAAATGATATTAGAAATAAACAGTATAAAATCTGTAAAACCATAAGTTAGATATGCCTAACTTATGACTTTTGACTGATAGGTCCTTTTGTATTTATCGTAAGGTTCACCAAACACCCTATTAATCTCAAGGAGACAAAACATAGACATTTCGACTACAGCAACGATAAACTTTATGACATAATCCCAAGTCAATCAGGATCAACGATATGAATCATTAATATTTATTTTGACATGCGACGATAAATTTTAAAAGGGAAAAGAGATATGAAAGAATAAATTAAATGAAATTAAACCTGTTTGACAGGGAAATGTCTAAATAGTGCAAAGGCAATAGTAACTGCAGGATTAAAATGTGCACCAGAAATATGTCCAACAGAATAAACCATAACCATAACAATTAAACCCCATGCCACACATATTCCTGGAAATGTTACTGAACCATAAGTTTTATCCACAGCTACTGCACCACATCCTACGAATATCAAAAAGTACGTTCCTATCACCTCTGCTATCACCTATAACAAAATCCAAAAAACGAAATTTTTTTTTTTAAAAAAATCGTCGTATATATATTTTTAGTTTTAATTTTTTTTTTTGGGAATTTGCAAACCTTTTGAATAATAATGACAACTTCAGGTGAAGTACATAGGCTTGAATCATCTCCACTAACATTATTGGTATAATTTGAACAATTTCCTTCTTCTATTTCTCTTATATCTTTTGTTGACATTCTAATTGTGTTAAGAAAAAAAATTACACTAAATTTTAACTCTAAAAGGATAGAAATAGGCCTAAATATATAGTATATGGTTAAGGATTTGATGGTTTAGCTATTTTTCAGAGTGGTCTATGGATAGTTTGTCTTAATGGTGAAATCTAGCCTCTCAACATAATCAAAATGTTGTATTTAGGAAAAATAATTGTTATTTTATCTTAAACATTTTTGTTCAACCAAATTAATCTAAATAAATGGACATACATATTAGATAAAAAGTTATTGTTGATTAGTTTTCTTCTTGTTCTAATTGCCTCTAAGTGATTCTTATAAGTTGTGCACTCAAGCAAATCAATTAATCGGAGAAATTCAAAAGTATTTTTATACTTTCTTAAACTCTGTGTTAAGTCAAAAGCAAACATATAATCATATTATTAACGAATGGATAAATTTTTCTAGCAAGAGTAGTCTGACCGATACAACTGATATGAGGAAGTACTAATTGTTGGGATATATACTATTAACCATGTGTTAAGAAATAATATTTATTAGAGAATAAATATTTGCCCAATTTCAATAGATCATATATTCGTTTATGGTGTCTATTTACTTATATAGTAGATGATTTAGTGTGTAGAGTTTTAGCTTATACATAGAGGATTAAATCATCGGTTCTTATAAGTATAAAGTTTTGGTTCACAATCTAGGATGGAAATTGGACATGCCATCGGGTACGATTGTAGCACAAGATTATATGTAATTTGTCCTGATTATGGGAACGGTATAGTTCCAACTTCTTGTGCTAGTACATTTTGTATGTATTGAACGAGACCGAGTAGAGATAGTTGTTTTAGACTGACTGACAAAAACATATTCTCTAAACTATTAAATGTACTTATATTCTTAATCCTGATATAACGATTATGATCTGTATATATTAATTATCGTTTTGATTTATTAAGAGGTGAGATTCTGAGATGGGTCGATATGCCTGGTAAGTTGGATGATAATAATATATATTGGTGAAATAATAAGTTAGTTGATGGAATCCATGTCTCGTTATAGAGATTGATTGATATGCCTTTTTGAGAAACTTATAAGTTTTCATTGTGTCAAATCTTGCAAGTGGATTTATGAATCCGACACATGAAATAAGTTAAGTAGTGCTCTAAAGGAAATTAATCATTAAGTTAAATTAGTCAGTAATTTAATTTATTGATTAGTATCTGAAATCTTAACATGGAGAATTACATAAGTGTTTAATGGGGAATTACGAAATAGAGGAGTGCAATTACGAATTTCTAGTGGAATGTTTGTAATTTATTATGGTAAGAATAATTCAAATTAATTATTTGGAATTATTCCCATAATAGGAAGCCTCGGTAATTAATTCTGTGGTCCCTATAGTGCCCATATTTAACTAGAACTCAGAATCCTATTTCTATGCAAAAAGGAAGAATAATATGAGTTTTTCTAGTCTTCTAGAAAAACTAGGTTTTCTAGTCCTTTTTGGATTAGGAAGACATCTCTATAAATAGGGATTCTCCTAACCTAGAAAAATGATGATTAGTATTATATTCGATACTTGCCCACCCAAGTATTGAGAGAGTTCAGATGTGACTTGGGATTACTGTAGAAGACCATAGCTATCTTGTAGATTCGCTTGAAGATCCGTTTAACTTGGAGATTCGCTTGAAGGTATCCTCTCACGCTTCAAGAGGTATTTATCGAATTAATTTTTAGTTTGTTTATGTATTCTAGCGTGATTAATGTGTTCTAGCATAAACGGTATTGGTTGTCTATTATTCATTTAAGTAGTAAAGATCCATAATATGCTTTCGCTGTAAATATATAGTTTTCCAACAATTGGCATCAATATCCATGCTTGCATCTTTATAGATAACTTTGAATTATATATGTGTTTTGAATGTATACACAATTGGTGGCAGATCGGGCATAAACTTAAAAAAAAAAATAAAAAAAATAATTATATTGTAAGTGGCGGCAGAAGTGGGTTTAACTCCACTAGCTAATACACCAACTTTTTTTTATCAAGTTTTGAGTTTAAAGATTTGCCCAGGTCAATACTGGTAGCCGCTATTTTTTTTTTCATAACTGCTTAGCACCAAATTGATAAATAACGTTTGCACGTAGATTATTTTGAGTTTTGACGGGGATTGACTAGGGCTGATTTGATTTTTGTGACTTTTGAAATATAAGGTTAACAAAATATGTTTTGTCGATCCAAGTAAGTCGGAAGCTTTTGTTAATCGCAAAGATTATTATCAATGTGTTGTTGATTTAATTATTTATTTTTTTTTTTAAAAAAAAGTATGAATGTTGCAATCTGCTGGAGTTTTTTTTTTTTTTCAACCCATTGTTCTTTAAAGTGCTTGTTTATGTATATAAAGATAAAAACAATTAAGGAGCTGTAGTTGTAGATTAGTCGGTGACTATTTTGATAATCCAAGTGTCGACGACAGCGGTGTACTATGTTTTGGCAAACTGAATATTTAATTATTTGCCAAATAATTGATGCTATAAAATAAGCATGCGTTCGTTCTTTTGGATTGGCCAAGTTTTTTTTTAATTATTTGGGCATTGTCTTTGTTATACGATACCAAAATTTTCTCATACCTGCATAATGTTACATATAAACTTAGAGTTTGTGATTAATAAATAGTGCTATCCTTAAATGGTGTATTTATTTGAGATCAATTATTAAAAAAAAAAAAAAACTCTCAAGATTTTATGCATGTGAGATTATATATATTGTAATACATGAATTGAGAATCGTGATTAATAAATAGGATTACTTGAAGTTATCTATTTATTTGAGTCATTGAATACACTCAATGTATCATGTATAAGAAGGTATCGTGTGTCTTAAACAAAGGAAGGACTCGATGTATGTCTTGTGCTCATGAGATAATCATTAAAAGAGAATGAAGAACAAAATCAAGTTATTTTAATCTTTAACTATGCCTAAAACGATTAATTTTTTCAAATTTGGTCATAGTTTAGGTGGTCATGAATTTTATGATCTCTGATTGACTTGAAATTTGATGGTCCCATAAAAAATCGTTTAGATGGGTTTAGGTAGTTTGTCAGATTAAAATTTGATAAGATCATTCTTTATACCAATTATGTTTATGTTAAATTTGGAACATGGTTGCATATGGTTATTTAACATGAATTGATATAAGAATGTAAGTCATATTGTTTTAATTTATAAAGATGCTTAAATTACTTGAATTTGAATTTGGTCATAGATTTAAAATAAATATTTTTATAGACTCCAATTGACCTGAAATTTGGTAAATTCATTAATAAAGGCCTAGTAAAAAGTAGTCATTGCTATGTGATTATATTTTTCTTTGAGGTCGTTAGGATGATTTTAAAGTTGTTCTTTGGAATTAAAATGTGATTTAGTATGAATGACATTCTTTATATTGGTTTTATTTATGTTATATGTGGTACATGATCAGAGATGATGAGTTAACATAAATTGATATATGATAAGGATGTAGATCTATTCATTTTTTCTTAAATCGTTTGAATCTGAATTTGATCATAGATTTGGAGATAAATATTGTTTTTGAACTCCAATTGATCAGAAATTCAGTAGGTTCATCAGAAACTATCAAATTTAAAATACTCATTGTTATGCAGTGATTAGGTAATTTGAGATCGTTCAGATGATGTTTTTAGATAACTTTTGTATCTTGAAAAATTAATTTTAGCGAAAAATTACTCGACTATGATATAGTGGTGATAGAGTTTGTTCTCTATGGTCTTGATAACTAAATTTTAGTGAAGTATTAAGTTCATGTGTTGGCTTAGACCTTCCTCCATAACGGATGAAATTAATACAAGTCATTAAATAATAATCTCTAGTTTTGATTATCTCTATTGACTCTACTAAACTGAGTAATATTTGATTGGATCAATGGATCTAGGGATAATGATATTCACTTGACTTAAATTAACATATACTCTCCATCTGAGTTGGCTTTTGTTCTAAATTTGTTGAAGTGAATATCTGACACCATATATGTATGTTGCATGAGTAGTCATCATTTTTCTTTTCAAAATTTATTGTTCAAGATGCATAGATATCTAAAAGGCGTGTTTTGAATTTTAATATTCAATGTATACATAAACATGCTTACCTTTTGGAATTTTAGAATTTTGTTCTTTATTCGTAATTCATTTATCTATTTCACAAAATGATGATATATGATAAGAATTACTGAGCGGGAAAATCTTAAATTCTATTATGATCAAACAACGTTTTCAACCAAATTGATCATAGTTTTGGAATTTGTTAGTTCGAAGTTGAGTTGAGATGTTAGCTCGAACTTGATATGAAGTTTTGATGATTTAACAAACTTATCGATCTAACAAGGAACCAGATCCTTGTTAGTGGAACTGCTGACAGTAAGATGAATGATAAACTCAGTGTGAGGTATATTTGTGTGCTATCATCAAAAAGGGGGAAAATGTTATATTCTAGATGTTTTGATGATCCTCACAAATGCAGGGACCTGGTCCCTGTTAGAGTGTTCTCGTCACGATACAAATGGGGTACAACCGTAAAAGTTGTCATGTCAGGTGGTAGGTGAAAAGTGCAGTGTCCTACACCAATAAGAAGAGCGGACGAGCTTGTATGTTTCAGTACTCACAAATGCAGGGACCTGGTCCCAGGCAGAGTTCTCTCCATCTAATACATAATTGTGTACAACTGTAAAGCTGTCCTGTCAGTGGTAGGTGAGGCGCCAGCGTACTGAACCAATCAGAATGGAAGAGGTTGGCCTTTTCAAGAACTCACAAAGAAGTTTGCAAGGGACCTGGTCCCCGCAAGCAAGGGACCTGGTCCCCGCAAGACTGCGACGTGAAAAGGACGAAAAGACAGTTGTCAAAAAGCTGCCAACTCTGAGGGGTTGGTGCACAACTTTTTATGATAGGCTTTCAGCCAATAGCCTCGTCCCAAGGGTTTGTGTCCATTTGAATATAGTCTCTTCTCCAACAACACAAACACAAGTTTTGGCAAGCAAAGTTTTGGATTTCAGAAAATCCAAAAGATCAAAAAGCAAAGGCCATCTTCAAGAAAAATCATCCTAAGAGCAACAGGGACCTGATAGAGCTGCAAGCTACCTAGTTGTCTTAGGATTATATCTTCCGTGCTTACATTGTAAATCTGTTCCTAATCTATAAAGGATTCAGATATTTGTTTCGAGTTTGTAAAAGTCTAAATCAGTTAAGGTTAACTGATTTAGTGGGCAACATTGTTTTGTTGCTTAGTCAAATTCTAAGTCATCTAGATTTAGGTGGTTTAGTGGGCGGTGTGGTATCCGCTTAGCAAAGTCTAAGTTATCTAGGGGTGATAGCTTAGTGGGCGGTGTTGTATCCGCTTAGGCTCTTCAAGTAATAGGTAGATTACTTGATCGTGAGATTAATAACTTTTTCTCATATTGGTTGTAATCGGGTTTCACTTTTGCTTGAGAAGATTAGTGAAGACGGTTGAAAATCCTGTGTGGCAGGTCGTGGTTTTACTCCCTTGAGCAAGGAGGTTTCCACGTAAACTACTTGTGCTGTTTTCTGTGTTTTCTTACTTTCTGTTCTTACTTCGAGTGTGTCAAGGGACCTGGTCCGTTGACTGATAGTGGACGCATAGATTCTAACAAGTGGTATCAGAGCGGGTGCTCTCTATCTGGTTAACACCAAGAGAGAAGTTCCTGCGAGAAATGGCGTCACTATTGAATAAGCAAAGAAATCAGTCTCCCACAAGACCTCCTCTGTTTGATAGTAAGCTCTATAAATATTGGAAGATTCGGATGAGAGACTATCTCATGGCTGAGGACAGTGAAGTATGGACGTCATATGTAAAGGTCCTTATGTGCCAACTATGGAGGTTAGAGATGGAGAGGTCACAAGAGTCATTCCCAAAACTAGAAAACAATATAATGACTCTGACAGACTATTAGTCCAGAAAAATCACAAAGCAAGGAAGCTATTGATGTGTGGACTTAGTATAAATGAATACGATCTGATTTCAGCTTGTGAATCAGCCAAGGAAATCTGGGATCTGTTGAAAACAACTTATGAGGGCACTGCAGAAATAAGGAAATCTAAGCTAGATCTCTTTACTACTCAGTTTAAAGATTTCACCATGAATAATGGTGAACTCATTCATGAAGTGCGCACCAGATTCTCCAACATCACATATGAGCTCATGTTCCTTGAAGAACCTGTTCCTATTATCAAGACTGCAGAAGGTAAAGACAAAGAAGGGGACCAGGTCCGTCCCAAGATAAGCAGAAGAGAAGTCTTCTTCGAGGCAGTAAAAAGGGATATGGCTGCGTGGGAAAAATCCTCAAGTGATTCAGATGATTCTGAAAACACAGATAATAGTTTCATGGCAAAGTCAAACGAGAAAGATACTGATGAAAAGGTAACTCTATATTATTTCAAGCAAAACTTGAATACCTTTTCTACTAGTAAGTTGAGAAAGCTGGCTGTTGTATTACTTGATTTGATAAGTGAGATGACAGATGAGAAGGATCTCGTAAACAACAGCCTAGACATCTTTCAAGATGGAAAAATTGCTTTAGTTGCCCAAATATATGATATTGAAAGTCAAATGGTTGTTCTAGAAGCAGAAAATCTAGAACTGAAGGAAAAGATAAAAGGGGCGACTACTACAATTTTTAAAGGAAAGAATGAGGCTAGCAGCTTGCAGCTGGACCTTGAAAATAAGCTGCATACTGCTGAAATGAAGATTAAAGTGGCTTTCGAGAGAAATCATGCATTGGAGAGGGACCTGGTCCGTGTAAAAGAGGAACTTGAAAATTCCCTCAAATGGACTAATTCCTCTAAGATCCTTACAAATATACTCGGTCAACAAAATAACATAAAAGGAGATTTGGGCTGCAAAAGAGAATGTCCTGCGTTTAAAGACAGTGGATAAAGTTCATCAAACTATTCCAAACCACGGAATAGACTGAATAAGGGACCTGGTCCTGTGTATGGCCAACATAAGAACTTGCAGAAGAAGGGACCTGGTCGTGCTGTTCAACAGAAAAATCAACAGAATCAACAGAAGAAGGGACCTGGTCTTACTTCTGTTCCTAAGTTGAAAAATATCAATCTGCCTCACTGGACAAAGAATTCTCTTATCACTCCTTTATCTGCTTACTGGGAACTTCAACTTAAGTGGGTTCCCAAGGCTAACACGTGATATGACATTCTTGTGAGAGGAAGTGGCAACAACCAGTGTCGATTCATGAATGGTGGATGCTCAAAGCACTGTACTTCCTCTCTCTCAAGGCACTTCAAGGTGGAGGTGTCTCATTTGGTGATGGCAAGAAAAGATATGTTCTTTTTGAAGACATGGTTTGAAAATCTATGGAATACACTATTGAAGTTTTGTACTATGTCAATGGTTGAAGTATAATCTTTCAAAGTATTTCATAGATGTGTGATGAATAAAAATAAAGTGAAGCTGTTATAAATGGGTTGTCACAATCTTGCTCTCTCGGATGATCTTGATAGAAAAGAGATGCAAGAACATGTGTATTGCTGATCTGATTACTATTCATTGTGACACTCTCACTTGCCTTGGTGCTGCTGAGGTATGAAAAGACAGACATGCTCTGGTGAACGTTTCTCTACTAAACAAACTTGTGTCAAGGGACCTGGTACCCAGTCTGCACAAAATGAAATTTGCAGATAACAAAGTTTGTGGTGTTGGTGTTAAAGAGAAGCAGATCAGATCATCCTTCAGGTAGAATAAGGAGACACTTAGTCTTCCAAAAAACTTTTGAAAAAGTGTTGAATACTACATGTTCTATGACCAAAATGATAATATTGAGAAGTTTGATCTCAATATTGATGAAAGAATAGTTGTGGTACACTCTTCCTCCAGCAAGGCTTATCAGGGTTATACTAAAAATGGTTATGTATTTATTGATGAGTCTAGAAGAGGTTAGAAGTTGCAAAGAAAGATGTTTCTGAGATGGAAGAGCTGCTTCAGAATCAGAGAGATGGTTTAAATAGTGAACTTGCTGAAGAACATTCTCTTCATGAATCCAGCAATCTCACGGAAGCTGATGCAGATGATAAACCTGATGAGGGACCCGGTCCTCTAGAAAGTGTTGAACAAAGATGATGCAGTTCAAACTGATAATGTGAATTTTGAAGGTGAGAATGAAGAAGTTGATCAAGCTCAGTTTGAAAGAAGCAAAGTATGACAGTCGATTCCCAAACAAGCTGATCGGGTTATCTAAGTTGCTCCTCAATAATGGCTTCAAGGGAGGCAATCTTTGAGGTTTTGTGTGAAGAGTTTATGCATAATGGAAGAATTAAATCTCTTTTTGGAGTTGTAGATCAAGCAAACCTCAAAAGGTACCTTTGGTTGTCAATAAAAATACATTTGTGAGTTGCTCAAATGGCTTAACATACTTGAAGTCAAGACAATGTTATAGAGGGGCAATGTCATCATGATGTTTTGCAAAGTGGAAGATCGAGTGTCTGACATCTTCACTAAGGTCCTAATCTAGGATTAGTGTGTACTCATAGTGACTTAGCTGAAGGGAAGAAAATAGCACAGCTTGATCAGGGCAATTGATGTATGAACAAAGAAAGGGACCTGGTACTAGTTCAAAGAAACTGCTGAAAACATTTCATGTTATGGGTGCCTACACAATTCATACTTTCTTGGGCACTAACTTAAAGTTGGATGCTGATGAACCGGGTTCAAAGACTCTACTCATGTGCAAAGAAATCACTTTTGAAGGCTGCTAGTAGAATCCGAAGATATTTTAAGAAGACAGGGGACCTGGTTCCTGTTCTGTCCATCAGTGGACTTTTTGATATGGATTACATGGTGCTATTGATTATGCTGGGTATCAAGCTGATGGAAAGAGTACCTCAAGAGTATATTATGTTATGCGCTGATCTTTCACTCATGTGGAATTAAAAGGAAAGATTAAATTGCTCTTTCATCAACTAAGGCGATAAATGTAGCAAGTGTAGCTTGATGGACTCAACTCTTGTAGAACAAGCAGCAACCTAAAGTTCACAAAAACTTGACTGAAATAACCACGCTGATGATGGAAATGCTAAACCTTCCTGAATGGATCCTGCCTGAAGCAATCAACTCTTTCATGACTATGCAAAGGGAGCAGGTATCCTTGCTTTTCGGTTATGTATGTTTTAGCAAGTTCAGTTTCATACCTTTTGTAGGTATACACACATGGAAAAAGGGATGAAGGAAAAAGGAGGTCAGGACAGATCTAGACAATGACATTCAAACTACAGAGAGGGACCTGGTCCTTTCTCGAAGGTTAGCACTCTTAACATTGCAGTTTGAGTTACGCATGAGAACCTTGAAATTGCCACATGTCTGTCATTCTGGTATCTGACTGTTGTTCCATCTTTTGAGTGCCAAAATGATACCTCCTTTTCTCTTTCTTTATACTTTATATTTCTTTATATTTCCCCAGAAAAAATCAATTTACCTTCCAAATATCAGAGTTTGTTTTAAAATTCTCTTTTCTCTTCTCTCAAAAAACACTTCAAGCTGTTAAACCCTTTATTCTTATTGGAGAATTTTCTGATGAAGATGTTTTTAAGTGTGAAGAGGGACCTGGTCCTCCAAGAAAATTGAAGAAGTGGAAAAGATGATGTTCAAAAAGGGCGAAGTTGATATTATGAGAACTCAAAGTTTTCTGAAGAAGAATGTGTAAAAAAAAAAAAAAAAAAAATCTTGGTTCCTCAATTGTTGATCTATTCATCTTGGAGGCCTTGAGTTGTTTGTTTTACCAATCTTTCTGTTATGAGAAACTCAGGCTGGTGTTAGAAGCTATGACAGCTGCTCGTGTTAACTAGAATGGTGAAATGGGTTGTCTAAAAGTCCAGCTTCTGAAATAACACTATCAGAGGGACCAGGTGCCCCCCCAAAAAAAATATTGGCAGCTTTGAAAATTCAAGATACATGTTGGGCTGCACAACATGCTTAATGTTAAGAGATGATTCTGAAAATCTTATGCTAAGGGATATGCTCTATTAATTCTTTTCTTTCAATCCCTTGCCTCTAAGTCAATCCCTTCTCTTCCTATCTCTCTATATCAGTCCTCATTACTCTTTTTGGGCATTGCTTTGGTTTTCATTTGTAATCATATTTGCAATGCTTTGATGGCTGATCTTTTGTTTATGGATGAAAAATGTCTTGTTCCTACTGACTTGTCTCATTACTTTATGCCTTTTACTCATGCTCAGTGTTGCCCAAGTGGCCATGAATTTGCTGGAACTATATTTCTGTCAACTTGGTTTACTGCTTTAACCCTTTTTTATGATGTCAAAAGGGGGAAAGTTGTGAAGGTAAGGTAATGATATCAATGGTGTTATAACTGCTTGAAGAAGACATGGTGTTATAACTGCTTGAAGAAGACATGGTCACATCGATAGGGGGAACCTATGGTAGCTACTTGAAGAGATATGGTCATGCTGACAGGGGAAAAAATGCTTGCTACCTGACGAGAACCTGGTCCTGCCGATAGGGGGAAGAAGATGTTTGTCATCATCAAAAAGGGGGAAAATGCTATGCTGATGTTTTGATGATTTGACAAACTTCGGGGATGATTAAACTCTAGTTACCCCAAGAATTCTTGTTGATAGGGGGAACTAGTGAATAAGTATGTCATCATCAAAAAGGAGGAAAATGCTATGTTGATGTTTTGATGATTTGACAAACTTTGGGGATGATTCAACTCCAGTTACCCCAAGAATTCTTGTTGATAGGGGGAACTGGTGAATAAGTATGTTATCATCAAAAAGGAGAAAATGTTAGTTCGAAGTTGAGTTGAGATGTTAGCTCGAACTTGATATGAAGTTTTGATGATTTAACAAACTTATCGATCTAACAAGGAACCAGATCCTTGTTAGTGGAACTGCTGACAGTGAGATGAATGATAAACTCAGTGTGAGGTATATTTGTGTGCTATCATCAAAAAGGGGGGAAATGTTATATTCTAGGTATTTTGATGATCCTCACAAATGCGGGGACCTGGTCCCTGTTAGAGTGTTCTCGTCACGATACAAATGGGGTACAACCGTAAAAGTTGTCATGTCAGGTGGTAGGTAAAAAGTGCAGTGTCCTACACCAATAAGAAGAGCGGACGAGCTTGTATGTTTCAGTACTCACAAATGCAGGGACCTGGTCCCAGGCAGAGTTCTCTCCATCTAATACATAATTGTGTACAACTGTAAAGCTGTCCTGTCAGTGGTAGGTGAGGCGCCAGCGTACTGAACCAATCAGAATGGAAGAGGTTGGCCTTTTCAAGAACTCACAAAGAAGTTTGCAAGGGACCTGGTCCCCGCAAGCAAGGGACCTGGTCCCCGCAAGCAAGGGACCTGGTCCCCGCAAGACTGCGACGTGAAAAGGACGAAAAGACAGTTATCAAAAAGCTGCCAACTCTGAGGGGTTGGTGCACAACTTTTTATGACAGCAGGCTCTCAGCCAATAGCCTCGTCCCAAGGGTTTGTGTCCATTTGAATATAGTCTCTTCTCCAACAACAGAAACACAAGTTTTGGCAAGCAAAGTTTTGGATTTCAGAAAATCCGAAAGATCAAAAAGCAAAGGCCATCTTCAAGAAGAATCATCCTAAGAGCAACAGGGACCTGATAGAGCTGCAAGCTACCTAGTTGTCTTAGGATTATATCTTCCGTGCTTAGATTGTAAATCTGTTCCTAATCTATAAAGGATTCAGATATTTGTTTCGAGTTTGTAAAAGTCTAAATCAGTTAAGGTTAACTGATTTAGTGGGCAACATTGTTTTGTTGCTTAGTCAAATTCTAAGTCATCTAGATTTAGGTGGTTTAGTGGGCGGTGTGGTATCCGCTTAGCAAAGTCTAAGTTATCTAGGGGTGATAGCTTAGTGGGCGGTGTTGTATCCGCTTAGGCTCTTCAAGTAATAGGTAGATTACTTGATCGTGAGATTAATAACTTTTTCTCACATTGGTTGTAATCGGATTTCACTTTTGCTTGAGAAGATTAGTGAAGACGGTTGAAAATCCTGTGTGACAGGTCGTGGTTTTACTCCCTTGAGCAAGGAGGTTTCCACGTAAACTGCTTGTGCTATTTTCTGTGTTTTCTTACTTTCTGTTCTTACTTCGAGTGTGTCAAGGGACCTGGTCCGTTGACTGGTAGTGGACGCATAGATTCTAACAGAATTCGAAAAGAAAAAATAACTCTTATTGATCTGAAATTTGGTAGATTTATAAGAACGACCTAGTAAGAAATTAATTTTTTTGGATCGTTATATGATTTTTTGGTCATAATTAATTAAATAGTAGTGAAGTATTAGTTTTATGTGCTGGCTTAGATCTTCCTCCCTAACAGATGAAATTGATACAAGTCACTATGTATTTAATTGTCTAGTTTTGATAATCTATATTAACTCTCCTAAACTGAGTAATATAAGATTGGATCAATGTAGCTAGAGGATTTTCACTTGACTTAAACTAACAGTAGATTCTCCAACTGAATTAGGTCTGTATAAGTTTATGGAGTGAATATCAGTCATTCTACATGTGTATTGCATGAGTAGTTCTCAAATCTCAATGATTGGCTATTCGAGATGCATGGATATATATGTATAAATGAGCCCTGAATTTTGTTATTGGGGATTATTCGAAATATTATGATCTATTTAAAGTATTGTGTCTCATATTCTCAATAGACTTTACACACCCACTTAGTACTACTTAAGATTTTCTCTTGGTAGAGATAAGATATTAACTTAATGAATGCATTGTGTATGTACCTTATGTTAGAAGAAATTATTTTTTCAGTTTCTAACCAGATAAGAGATGAGTATATAATATATTTTTGTAACTCTTCTACCATTGAGTTTAATAAATATTTTATTTCTTGTGGTATATTGATGCATGATTATTTTATAAGTATGAGAGAATTAAATTAATACTAATCTGTCTCATAAGGGAAAATATCTTTTAAATTGAATGAGACTTATCTGTACATTAGGGTCTAAGTCATTTATTCTGAATAGAATTTTGAGGTTGGTTAATGGATGGACATAACTGTTCATTGAAAGTGAAGTCACTACCAACATGTACGTTTTGTTTAGAAGGAAAAATGACTAAGAGACCTTAGTTTTCCTCTTAAAAAGGATTTAAGAGGTAGTGATAAGTTATAATTAATCTATTCTGATTTGTGTAATAAATGAGCACATGGGCAAGAGGTGAATTTGAGTTTTTGAGTTTTCAAGAAAATTACTCGTAATATGAATATATTTTTTGATGTTTTATAAGTCTAAATGTCTTGATAAACTCAAGATATTTAAAACACATGAAAGTATCATCATGAAAAATATATAAAGTCACTACAATCTGATTGTAGTGACGTAAACCTCTAAGCTCATAAGTCACTTATCTTATAGAATAATTGTCTTTCAATTGTCTACACTAGACACTCTATAATAGATTGGTGTAGAAGAGAAAAGAATTAGAAGCTTATGAAGATGATGAGATTAATTATTGACTTATTATTAGTTATTTTATTTCTTTTGGGATAGGTTCTAATAACTACATATTACATTCTGAATTCAGTTTCTTTCATATTAGTACCTTGAGCAACTATAGAACTAGTTGCTTTTGACGTAAGTCTAATCTGTGACATGTTCAGATATAGGATTGTCCAGCACATGTGCTGAGTGGGAGAATAAGAAAAATTGAAATTAAGAACGGAATGTGTGTGTTAATTGGATATCCTAAAGAATGAAACAAGGTTTATTATAATGTCCTAAAGAAAATAAGTCAATTGTTAACACAACTTTCTGATTTCTAGAAAAGGATAATTTTAGTAAACCATGTTCCTAGAAGTAAATTATCTTTACGGGAATTGAAAAAAAAAATAACAAATAAGTCAATTGTAAATTCATACGCTCAAGAACATCTAATGGGTATGTCAGAATTGACGTCCCATTGCACTTAAGTAGTGGGAGAAACGTTACTAGACATAAGAAAACTACTATCTCAAGTAGTTGGAGTGATGTTGAGCAAATTAAAAGAACACTTCATGAGAAGTTGTTAATGTTTCATTATCGAAAGATTTTGAAGAAAATATTAAAACTCAAGAACATGAAAGTGTGATTATAATAGTAGTACTTAGTCGTAGTGGGAGAATCATAACAAAGATTGAGTTATTTTGTATGATTGAGAGAACTTTTATGATAGAGCTCCTGAAAAGAAGTACACTCTTGGAGAGTTTCATGATAAGGTCTCTAAAGATCTAGTACAAAATCGATTTGTTACGACGAAGCACTACTAGACAAAATTGCATGAGAAAATAACTTGATAAATTTTCTTTCGATAAGAAATAAAGGAATGCCTGCGAAAGTTGTAAATGCATAGTTAGGAGTCTAAGTGGGAGATTGTTAGGGTATATACTATTAATTATGTGTTTTGACATAGTATTCTAACAATTTTCAAGATTAAACATCTAAGTGGGAGATTGTTAGGGTATATACTATTAACCATGCATTTGGATATAGTACATTATAACAATTGTGATGGTTAAAACTCTAAGTGGGAGATTGTTGGGATATATACTATTAACCATGTGTTAAGAAATAATATTTATTAGAGAATAAATATTTGCCCAATTTCAATAGATCATATATTCGTTTATGGTGTCTATTTACTTATATAGTAGATGATTTAGTGTGTAGAGTTTTAGCTTATACATAGAGGATTAAATCATCGGTTCTTATAAGTATAAAGTTTTGGTTCACAATCTAGGATGGAAATTGGACATGCCATCGGGTACGATTGTAGCACAAGATTATATGTAATTTGTCCTGATTATGGGAACGGTATAGTTCCAACTTCTTGTGCTAGTACATTTTGTATGTATTGAACGAGACCGAGTAGAGATAGTTATTTTAGACTGACTGACAAAAACATATTCTCTAAACTATTAAATATACTTATATTCTTAATCCTGATATAACTATTATGATCTGTATATATTAATTATCGTTTTGATTTATTAAAAGGTGAGATTCTGAGATGGGTCAATATGCCTGGTAAGTTGGATGATAATAATATATATTGGTGAAATAATAAGTTAGTTGATGGAATCCATGTCTCGTTATAGAGATTGATTGATATGCCTTTTTGAGAAACTTATAAGTTTTTATTGTGTCAAATCTTGCAAGTGGATTTATGAATCCGACACATGAAATAAGTTAAGTAGTGCTCTAAAGGAAATTAATCATTAAGTTAAATTCGTTAGTAATTTAATTTATTGATTAGTATCTGAAATCTTAACATGGAGAATTACATAAGTGTTTAATAGGGAATTACGAAATAGAGGAGTGCAATTACGAATTTCTAGTGGAATGATTTGTAATTTATTATGGTAAGAATAATTCAAATTAATTATTTGGAATTATTTCCATAATAGGAAGCCTCGGTAATTAATTTTGTGGTCCCTATAGTGCCCATATTTAACTAGAACTCAGAATCCTATTTCTATGCAAAAAGGAAGAATAATATGGGTTTTTCTAGTCTTCTAGAAAAACTAGGTTTTCTAGTCCTTTTTGGATTAGGAAGACATCTCTATAAATAGGGATTCTCCTAACCTAGAAAAGTGATGATTAGTATTATATTCGATACTTGCCCACCCAAGTATTGAGAGAGTTCAGATGTGACTTGGGATCACTGTAGAAGACCATAGCTATCTTGTAGATTCGTTTGAAGACCATAGCTATCTTGTAGATTCGCTTGAAGATCCGTTTAACTTGGAGATTCGCTTGAAGGTATCCGCTCACGCTTCAAGAGGTATTTGTCGAATTAATTTTTAGTTTGTTTATGTGTTCCAGCGTGATTAATGTGTTCTAGCATAAACGGTATTGGTTGTCTATTATTCATGTAAGTAGTAAAGATCCATAATATGCTTCCGCCGTAAATATATAGTTTTCCAACACTAATTGCTTCTGCACATTTTCTTCCGCGCTTGTGAAACTTGATCAACATCACCTCTTTATTGAGATAATACAATTCTTGATCTAATAGGCCTTTCTCAAGTCTGTTTTCTGCGTTGTACGCTCAAAGATCGTATTGTAATGAAGGTATAATTTCAATTTGAAGCTCACAATTACCCCAGCCTTGTTGCTCTTCTAGAATATTCCTTGCACTTGTGTCAACTGCAGGATTGCAAGTTTCCACTTGAACTAATTTTAGTGTCATTATTTCTCCAAAACTTTGCGGAATCTCCTCTAGTTCATCGAGATGCTGAAGGACTAAATGATCAAGCATTGGAAAACTATCACTAGTTGCTTCCCATCTTTCTAGATCATCTGCACTCAAAATTCGTAGATATTTTAGTTTTTGAAACACAACATCGTCATTTAGTATCCAATCTGTTCCGTTGAATGCACTATCTGCTTTAAGCACTTCAAGATTTGGTAAATTTGCAAGCACATCCATTTCTTCCCAATGCAATGAAGTATAACCTAATCTCAAATGCTTTAGATTAGAAACGTAAAAAGCACTAGACATAATGGATGGACTGTTGTCATTTGTTGCTGTTATGCTTAGCTTTTCCAGCCTTTGTAGATTAATGAGACAATCAACAAAATCAAACCACTCATTATGTGTATTAGTACCTCTAATCTTTAACTTATCTACATTAGGTGTTCTCTTCAGGATTTCTGCCAAAAAAGGCGAGGAATCGAGAGCAAGTGTTTGCAAGTTATTCAGGTACAAAGATTCAGTTTGTTGATCTCCAATATTAAGGGGATTAGCATATCCATTTGTTCTACATCAACATGTTTTATCTGTGACACTGTCCAAATCTCCGCGGGGAGCAGTACATTTCTCCTTGAATAGACAATTATCGTTTGTAGATTGCACAACTTAGCTAGTGAAGAAGGATCCTCAATTCTTGCATCAACATACCTCAAATGTACAAGTTGACGTATTATATGAGACAAATCGTAGCCAATTTCACGTGCATCCAACACCTTAAGTAGCTTGAAATCTGAAATACTATCAGGCCAGTGATTCATTTCAGGTACTAGATAAGATCTACCTCCTCCCATAAAGTTCAAACTGCGAGTTCTAATCTTACCACTCCTTTGACTTGGATAATCGATAAAATAGTCCTCAATTAGAATAGGGATCATCACACGTCTACGATCATTTATGTCATGTGAGTAAGTAGAAACAAGATCACTATAAGGGAATTGCACAACATTTTCAATTTGTGCTTCTCTTATGCACAACTGCCTAAGAAGATCATGGATTTTGAAAAATTTGAACAAAGAAGATTGGGAAATTTTCTGATATTGTATTCCATCCAAAACTCTGTATATATACAAGCATTTACTACTAAAATTAAATGAAAAGTAAATAAAATAAAATAACCAACTATACACTTGTCATTCTTTAATTTGTACAAAAATAACAAAATTATTCCTTCACATGCTTATCACGTGAGCTGAGCTTCTTGGAAAATTCCTTTTTCTGTACAGGTGACCTTTGATCCAATGGCCATGATTCCATCTTTGTATCTCTGATCAAAGGCCCTGATTCTTCCATATTAATTTCATATTTATGTTTTGATTTGGTCGAGGAAGCATTTCTCTTGTCTGAAATTTGAAGCTTCCTGTGTGTTATTTCTTCTCTATCTTTTACAGATCTTTCTTCATTCAAATATGAAGAAGAAGAAGATGATGGTTCTGCAATACCCCCCTCAAATTGGAGGCTGATGAAACCCCCAATTTGTTCAGCACAAAACGATGGGAGTCGCCGGATAAAGGTTTGGTGAAGATATCGGCAAGCTGTTGACTGGACGGAACAAATGATAGTGTGATCAAACCGAAAATGAATTGCTGGCGCACAAAATGGCAGTCTAATTCAACATGTTTCGTTCTTTCATGGAAAACAGGGTTCTTTGCGATGTGAATAGCTGCCTGGCTATCTGAGTGGACAGTTATTGGTAAAGATTGAGGTATTGAAAGATCGGCAAGAAGACGAACAAGCCAGGTAATTTCAGCAGTAACCCTCCTCATAGACCTGTATTCCGCCTCTGCAGAAGATAATGAGATGGAGACTTGTTACTTTGATTTCCAGGACACAGGAGCACCACCAAGAGTAATGAAATATCCACTAACAGAGCGTCTGCTATCCCTGCAGGAAGCCCAATCAGCATCGCAGAAAGCCAGCAACTCAAATGAGGGATCTGATGAGAGAAGAATTCCTTGTTCGGGGTCTGTGCGAAGATACCGTAGGACACGAAGAGCCTCATTAAAGTGAGATTCTCGAGGTTGCTGCATATATTGACTGAGTGATAAGACAGCAAACGATAAATCAGGCCTAGTATGTGTTAAGTAATTCAGCTTGCCCATAAGATGTCTGTAGATGGTGGGATTAGAGAGAAGAGGACCGTCATCAGCAAGCAATTTGGAATATGGATCAAGCGGAGAAGACACTGCTGCACCCGAACAATCGAATTCATGAAGAAGCTCTAAGGTGAATTTTCGTTGATTGATAATAAAACCATGTTTTTCGCGGAGTACTTCCATACCCAAGAAATAGTGAATATCCCCCAAATATTTAACCTTGAATTCTGTGTTGAGAAAGTGCATAATATGGTTGATTTCTGATTGATCATCACCTGTAATCAAAATGTCATCGACATAAACTGCTATAAGAGAGACCAAATCGCCATTCCTTTTATAGAATAAGGAATAGTCATTTAAAGAACTGGTGTAGCCTTTGTAAGTGAGAGCTCCAGCAAGCTTATCATACCACTGTCGAGATGCTTGCTTCAATCTATAGAGGGATTTTCTTAAAAGACAAACCAAAGTAGGATTGGAAGTAGGCATACCAGTAGGGAGCTTCATGTACACTTCTTCTTGTAGGTCCCCATGTAAAAAAGCATTACTTACATCTAACTGATGTACAGACCACCCTTTCTTAATAGCAACAGTAAGGAGACATCTAATGGTGGTCATCTTGACCACTCGTGAGAATGTCTCAGTAAAATCCACTCCTTCTTTTTGAACATCCCCTCTTACCACTAGTCTGGCCTTCAGCCTCTCTAATGTACCATCAGACTTATGCTTAACCTTGTAAACCCACTTACAAGGTAGGGGTTTCTTGCCGGGGGGCAACTCTACGAAGTCCCAAGTGTGATTATAGTCAAGAGCAGCCAGTTCCTCATTCATCGCAGAGATCCACCCAGGGTGAGTAGAGGCTTGACTAAAACTTTTAGGCTCAGTTATATTAGAAATAGAAAGAAAAACATGTTGATTGTGAAGTGATAAAGAGCCAAAAGAATAGGCAGTGGGTGTAGGTGGATGGACAAAACAAGCATTGGTAAGATCAGTGAGATATATGTTGTTACATACATAGTCAGAAAGGTACCCTAGTCGATGACAAATCCTAGTGGACTTCCTGGTGGGTTCATTTGGAACAATAGAAGGATTAGGAGAAGTAGGAGATACAGGAAGAGGAGATTCTTGCAAATGAGATCCTGTGTTCATTGAAATGGAGGAATTTGTGGCTTCTGGAGGGGTATCTGGAGAAGAAGGCATAGATTGAGGATCACATAAATCAGAGGGGGAATTTGGAAAAAATGGTGGAGAAGTGGGTGATTGAGAGGCAAAAGGGAATTGATTTTCAAAAAAATGAACATCTCTTGAGACAAAAACTCTTTTTGTTTTTAGGTCAGCCAACTTGTAACCTTTCTTCCCTAGTGGGTATCCCAAAAACACACAAGCTGCAGCCCTAGGTTCGAACTTAGCTCTGTTTTGGGAAAGAGTGGATACATAACAAAGACAGCCAAAACACCTTAGGTTGTGATAAGATGGTTCCTTCCAAAAAGAACCTCATAAGGGGTCTTTCTTTTGAGTACCCTTGAAGGTAATCTATTGATGAGGTGTGTTTCTGTCAAGATACTGTCACCCCAATAGGAAATAGGTAAATGAGATTGAAACATAAAAGCCCTTGCAAGTTCTAACAAATGTCTATGCTTTCGTTCTACTACTCCATTTTGTTGTGGAGTTCCCACACATGATGTTTGATGTAGAATTCCCTGTGATCTTAGGTAGAGGCCTTCTTGAGTCCCTTTCCCTAATTCTAAAGCATTGTCAGACCTTATGCACTTAACTTTTCTACCAAACTGTCTTTCAATCATGATTAGAAACTCTTTAAGGATAGGAAAAGCATTACATTTAGAACTCAATAAAAACACCCAAGTACCTCTACTATAATCATCTACTATAGTGAGGAAATATCTGTATCCATCATAAGTGCATGATTTATATGGACCCCATGTATCAATATGAATTAAATCAAACACTTGTTGGGAATGAATTTGACTGACTGGAAAAGGCAATCTAGTTTGCCTTATTTTAGGACACACATCACAAATATGATCAGAATTGAAAGGAGACTGAATGAAAGTAAAAAATTTCATTACTGAATAAGGCACATGGCCCAACCTTACATGCCAAAGATGCATAGTAGGAACTACATTTGCAAAAACTGGGAAAGAAATTGAATTTGACTGAGGAATGGAATTGCTTCCTTTTTTAAAAGAAACTACATTGTTTTGGAACAAAACTTCAGACTTAGTACTAGTGGGCTGCATGAGATACAGTCCTTCTTTCACCTCACCAAAAGCTTGAGTGATCCTCATTAAAGGGTCCTGTAAGATACATCCACTAGCTGTAAGTAACACATGACAATTATATTGACTACACAATTTATGAACAGATAATAAGTTGTACTTAAAGATAGGAACATGAAGCACATTATTGAGAGTTATCTTAGGCAAAATGGGGACACTTCCTGTATGAGTCACAATTATCCTGAAAGAGTTAGGTAAAGTGATATTTATAGGTGCTGGAAGAGGAATCAGAGAAGTGAAAGATTTGGAATCAAAACACATGTGTTCTGAAGCACCTGAATCAATGATCCAGGTGCTGGAATTGAAAACTGGAAAACATGAACCAGAGTATTGTAAAATTGTACCAGCAATTGCTCCTGCATTGAATCCAGTTGCAGAGGTACTTCCCTGCCTCACTTGGATATCTCTAGTTACCTATTTAACCAAATTAGCATACTGGTCCTTGTTAAGATACTCACCAAAACTGTTTTCATGATTAGAACTATTTCCAGGATTAAGATTGCTTCCATTAGCTTCCTTATGTGAATTGTGAACTCCCTCAGTTTCAACACCTGCAATTGCCCCATTTGCTTTGCTTGGATAGAACTTAGACTTGGTGAATTCAAAATCATCAGGAAATCCTATGAGTCTAAAACAATTTAATTCAACATGTCCTGTTTTTCCACAATAAGTACAAATGACATTAGGATCATACTTGGTTCCTCTTGGTTTTCCCCTTACTGCTCATTTTTCCATTTCTTTGATTGTTGTTAACTGCAAACTTCTGTGTTATATTTGTGTTTCTCATTACTTGATTTCTAGTTTTTTTATTAAATCTTCCTTGAGATGTTGCCATGAAAGCTGCAAAGTCAGCAGTCAAAGTTGAATTGACATACACTTCCCTTTGATTCTCATCCTGGAGCAGCAGGGAGTAAGCATGATCAATATTTGGCAAAGGATTCATCATTAAGATGTTTCCTCTTGCCTGTGCATACACATCATTGAGGCCCATTAGAAACTGGATCAACTTCTGATCTTCTAGGAATTTCACTAATCTAGCCTTCCCTTCACATGTACACACAAGTACAAGATATAGTGTGATTGAGAGAATCCAGTTCATCCCATAGTCGTTTGAGTTTGGTAAAATACCCTGCTATGTCAATGTTAGCTTGAACAAGACCTGAGAGTTCCTTTTGTAAATGATATAGCTTAGCACCATTAGATCTACCAAACTGTGCTCCAAGCTATCCCATAAGTCCTTTGCTGTCTTGGAATAGATAACACTGTCCCCAATGTCTTTTGATAGTGAATTAATCAGCCATGATATCACCATATCATTACAGCAGCTCCATTGTTCATAATCTACTGCATTCAAATCTGGTGCTTTACATGTTCCATTAATGAAACCTAGTTTCTTTTTCGCAGATAATGCTATCAAAACTCCTCTTCTCCAGCCTGGAAATCCTCTTCCATCAAAGACTGAATTGACAATGGTCATTCCAGGTGAATCAGAATGAGCAAGGAAATAAGGGTGATTGTTATTGAGTGTGGTGTTGAGATTGGTGTTGACATTCACCTGAGAAGTCGTGACCTGTTGAGGGGTGTTTTCTCCCATCTTGCTGGTAGCTTAAGAGAAGGTTGAAAGATGGATTGGATCGAGCTATTGCTCTGATACCATGAAAAATTTGAACAAAGAAGAATGGGAAATTTTCTGATATTGTATTCCATCCAAAACTCTGTATATATACAAGCATTTACTACTAAAATTAAATGAAAAGTAAATAAAATAAAATAACCAACTATACACTTGTCATTCTTTAATTTGTACAAAAATAACAAAATTATTCCTTCACATGCTTATCACGTGAGCTGAGCTTCTTGGAAAATTCCTTTTTCTGTACAGGTGGCCTTTGATCCAATGGCCATGATTCCATCTTTGTATCTCTGATCAAAGGCCCTGATTCTTCCACATTAATTTCATATTTATGTTTTGATTTGGTCGAGGAAGCATTTCTCTTTTCTGAAATTTGAAGCTTCCTGTGTGTTGTTTCTTCTCTATCTTTTACAGATCTTTCTTCATTCAAATATGAAGAAGAAGAAGATGATGGTTCTGCAATAGATTTTGCAAGTTTTGAATCTTCCATTAGGCTTTCGAGTTTTACCCAAAATTAAACTCCTATCCATTAACTCTTGCACATACTCCTCTGCCACAACTTCTAACCTTTTATCGCTTGTTGCCTTAATGAATTGCTCAGCTATCCATGAGCTCATCATCTTGGATACACGAATCTCCATATCTTCAGGAAAACCTCCTATATAGAGAAAACACGCCTTCAAGTATGGGGGCAAGTAATTATAACTCAAACACAGAATTGCTTGACATTGTTCTAAAACCGAACCATGAAATGAGTTCAAATCTTCCTCAATTTTCTTCCAATTATCATATGTCACGTCTATCTTGCTAAGAAGTCCAGCAATGACAATAATCGAGAGAGGTAATCCTTGACATTGTTGTATAATATTCTTCGCATTTGGTCCCAAGCATCAGTACTCCAAAGATCATCCATGACGATTAGAAATCTCCTACCCTTGAGACTTCTATACACAATAACCATCAATTCATCATTGCTCATTTCTTGATTGTTGACTCCACTAATTGAAGAAGCAACTTCAAGAAGCATTTGTCTCTTATTATATTGTTCAGATATGGTGACCCATGCATGTTTATCAAATCGATCACGAATGATCGAGTTATCAAAAGCTTTTCTAGCAAGAGTTGTCTTACCTATACCGCCCATACCAATAAGTGATATGACTATTAGCTCTTTTGTTTGGGCATTGATGCAATTCAGTATGGCTTTGTAGTCTTTTTTCATCCCAACGTAAGTCGTTTCCTCTGTTGATGAGAAAGAAGTTGTTTTGCTTCCACGCTTGTTAAGCTCAGGGGCGGACTCACATTGGGTCCAGGGTGTTCACCCGAACACCCTCCGCAAAAAAAATACATGATATATATAAGGTAAATTTTATGTATTTTTATAGATGTATATATTTTGAACCCCCTCAATAACAATTAAAAATAGATGGCTCAATGGTAAGACCCCTAAATATTAAGTTGTATGCCCCAAGTTCAAATCCCATCAACAACATTTTTATTTTTCGAACCTCCTGAACGAAAATCCTGGGTCCGCCACTGACTTAAGCTCGATCACCATCACTTCTTTCTTGAGAGAATCAAATTCTGTTTCAACTTGTTGTAATTCTTCATTGAAGAATTTACAAGCCTTTTCGCGATCGTCTTCATTATTATCTGCCAGAAGTATGTTTGTTAAGCATGAATCAACTCTATCTTCTGCTTTGTAGACTACATCTTTGATCTTTTTTTCTAAAATCTTGAGATTTTCAATATAATTGGCTTCATTTGTGGTATCCTCAAGAAAAACTTGAAGAGTACATAGACTTCGATAAGAAGATTCAACATGTTGTTGTTGTATACAACTTTCACAAATCAAAGGTGATTTAGCTTGCAAGAGTTGCTTAAGAGTTTGCATAAGTGAGGAAATACAAGCATAGGCCATTTTGTTCTCTCTAGAGTTTTGTGTTTCTTTGCTTTCTTTTTCTATTGTAACCACTTGTTTTTGTTAGTCAAAGTATATGAAAGCACATGGATAATATCAATTACTACTTTGCTACTTTTCTTATAAAAATCATTTTTCCATGACCAAAGAAAACAAGTTGTGTTGTACCGGAGGGAGTTGCTCCTACCTTTATCAGAGGTTTCAGGTTTTAACCTTAGGTGTAGAAAAATCCTTGATTAAGAGTGTTTCCCTTCGAACGGGACCCTATGTGACGCCAATCTGGAATAGTTGGACTTTATTGCGAGTACCAGACACTGGATGGAAAATAAAAAAATTAAAAGTCATTTAGGGTATTTCGGTATGAAGGAAAATATTTTCTAAAAAAACTTTATTAAAAAATAAGTGAGTTTCTTACCTATTTTCTAGTTTTGGTAAGCAAGAAAATATTGTCTCTATAGTATTTGGATGTAATTTAGAAAAGACGCTAAAGGGGTTGGATGGGGGAGGGGAGCGGAGTGAGATTGAGACGGTGAGGAGAAGACAATGAATTTAAAAAATCAATTATAAAATTTGTTTTTACCGTTTTCATTAGGATAATTATTTTCCTCTTGTATCATAGAAAGAAAATATTCTCTAAACATTTCGACTAGTTGAATAGTTTTATTTTTTATAAGACTTAGATTTTTTAATTTTTTTTTGGAACACACAAATGTAATGTTGCTTCCTTTAATAAATAAAGTTGGTGGGTTGACAACTGGTTTGTTGACAAATGCATTAATTTCTCTTCAATAAAACTCACAATGTTCTGAATAAGTCTAAACCACACAAACTTTGACTGATTCATATTAATGGTACCATTTGTGTGGTGTAGTGCTCATATTATTTTTTTATTAAATGAACTTCATCAAGTAGTAGTTGACATTTGAATTTATGAATAAAAAAAACTGATAAAAAAATTAAGAAATCAATAAATTAAGAACCTAATAACCTCCTATTTATTCAATAAAACACCTAAAGTAGTTGAATATTCAATCATAACAATATTCAACAAAATCAAAATGAAAAGATGGCTTAATATATTGAGGTCTAAACAATTACTACTATTTCAATTTATTTGTTTACTTTCCATTTTAGTTAGCTTCAAACGATATCTTTATTTTAAGACTATAAGATTTAAAAGTCTTTTTTATTTTATAAACTTTGTATCAAGTCAAATTAGACAACAATTGAAACAGAGAAAGTACTTAATTTTAAAAAAAGGGATATATACTAATTCTACTCATACTTACTTTCAAATAATTACGTTCTTACCACTAATTAAGAGTTATAGAGGAATATATACAAAGATACATGTACTTCTGCTATCAAATACACTAGAATAGAGAGAGAGGCGAGCGATATGGGGAGGAGATGGTCATGTATCCCATATACATATGAATCTACTGAAATACAATGTATCTAGAACAAATTACACTTAATTTTGACCTCCATTTATCTCAAGATACATATATTTAGATGTACCAAAACCTGGTAAAATTTGTAATATTACAACTAGAGTGTATCTAAGTTATTAGCTTCTAAACTAGTGGGATTTCTGTAAATCTCCGTAAAAGGAAAACCATATATGTGTTTGGGCTCTTCACTTGTAATTGGGTCTATTTGGGCCCTCATACTTTGAATGCATTTGTAGACTCTATTTGCTTCTCTCAAAGATCATTAATCAAAACTTCCCAATATGATGAAGGTCCTTTAGCTACTGTATTTTGAAATATGAAATTTGAGTTCCATAACCAATCCAAGTTTTGAGGCCCATTAAATAGAAGAGGGAAGCCTTTAGTTTGATATGGGCTTGGGCTTAACATTTGTGATAATACTCTTGTCATGTTTGTATAGCCGTTTGGGCCGACCTACATCTCATTCATTTTCACAAAATTTTACCCCAAGCATTTGGACCCAAAACCCCCTCAATTTTGAGATTTTTTTCTATTTGTATTATAAACGTTAAAACCTCTCTCAACTTGTATCTCATAAGTTCTTCTAGGACTATACTGGATATGTTGTTGCTGTTGTTTCGTAAGTTCTCTTTATTCAAAAAAAAAATCACGTGGAAACATATACCTATCACGATTCTCATAGTAGTATATTTTTCTTTACTATATTAAACAACAACTACATACAAAATAAACTATGGGTTGTATTTTGTGTATTATATACATAGTGAATGTTAATATTTTAGCCAATAAGTCATGAAACATTAACTATTGCATAGTCATTGTAGTCAGTAATAGGGGGACCAAAATAGAACTCTTATGTTTAATTTCATTCTTTTTCTGTGACCACTTTTAGGTGTATTATTGTATAATGAATAATGAAGGGAAAGCACATGAACAGGTCCAGGTATATATATTTATTTTATAGCAAAATTATCATCCAAGACTTGTGGATAAGAGCCAAATGACCAATTCAATTATTACTGTATATATTATATATATCATGTATTTATTTGTGGCCACAAATCAAAATTGGACCACAAACCACATCAATTTCACATTCAGTTTTATCATATACACCAAGTTTGCCATAAATGCAATGTAAAAAATGTCTTTTCTTTTGTCTTAAAGTTGCATATTTTCTTTGGTATTGATCATTAATATATGATATAGAGATTTATGATATGAAATAGTAAAATTAATCAGAATCTCAAAATAAATATCGAGTAAGAGAATGGATTCTTTCACTCTACTTATATAGTTTAGCACTCACACATCATTCACTTAGAAAACCTATAAAATAAGATAATCAACATGTAAATAATTGAATCCTCATGACCTATATATATAGTTTGAGATATTGTTCATACATTCAACAATATAATCTCCTTCAAACTAACGTCCACACGAGTCACTATCAAGAGTCACAAGTCATTTTTAAGATTCATTTATCCGTCATTTTTCATATTTATCTCGTTGAATCATCATTTGTTATGATAATAACTGTCAATCTAAAAATACTCTTAACATATTATATATATTATTTTCCACTTTAAATCAAGTTTCCAAACAGTCTCATACTATATCTATATATAACTTCCAATCTTTTCAACTATCAATACCAAACTTTGTTCGCGTGATACCGAACTTTCTTGTACTCATGACAAAAGTTATGAACCAAACTCAAATTGGTCAGAGTTTTTTTTTTTTTTTTTTTAAAAAAGTAACAATGAATAAATGACTACATACACATAGGTATACACTAGGACCTATCATACCATTCTTGGTCCTGCAAATATATACAATCTTACAAAAACAGTCCCACATGGCTACACATAAATTGCCAGATACTCATTTTTGCTTTTGGTCCAACTCTTTTAAGTGTACTAACAAAATACCCCAAAACAGAAAATGAAAGATTGTAAAAAATAAATGTAGTCAATTTTCTACATATATAATATGATACTATAGCCAAAAAAGTTCATCACATAAAGATTGTTGTTGTTACATCATGTGCATGCAGTGCCAACTATTTTGGGACCAAAATAGACCAACCAGTGATAGTGAATACTTTAAGTCATTTTTTTTTACATTATTTGTGAAAGTATAATTACTTCTATAAAATAAGCAAATAAGAGATCGTTTGGTCTACGAACAAAGTTAAATTCAGTATTATATTAGTCTTGAGATTATAATCGCGATAGATAATCTCATGATCTTATAATTTTGACCTAGTTTTAACTAATACCCACAATTTATACTAGATAACCTCCTAATTCCTATAACCAAATGCCCGTAAGGGAATAACATGTAGCTTGCCCAATGCAGGGACGACGTCAGAATTTCAACTAAGGGGTGTCGAAGTATAAATAAATACAATCGTGTAGAAGTTAAAGAGTGTATGTTTTTACCTAACTACACACTATAATTTTCCAAAGAAAGGGATGTCGATCGACACCTCTCAAGTATATGTGGTTCCGCCACTGGTACAAGGTGCATCGAGAGACGACATTTCAATATTCAAGAATATGATCTAATAGTCAATAAACTAAGTATAGAAATTGTGAAAAATCGGTGTTTAAGTTTCACCAGACACAAACTGACGAATTCTTCCTACTATTAAAGCTTCGATGATACAATTACTCAATATTTGTGTAAATACGCAAGAAATTGACAAAAGTACACACAAATTAATTCGAACATATATCACAGTTATTAAAAAAAATCACATCCAAACATTCAACAAAAGGTTTAGGATGTGTTGTCAAACCACACTAAAATAATTTAAAATCTAGCCAATTGATGTCTCTCTCAAATTCTCAAAAATGGTCCTAAAAATCAACCCATGTCTGTAGTTTAAGCTACATAGATTGTGACACTTGTTTCCTATCTCTTTCTCACAAAAAAATTACTTACTCTATCACTATATATCTCTATATCAAATCATTTATTTTATTTCTTATTTGTTTGCTTAAATGTTATTTAAATTATACCTTAGATTTTTCTATATATGTCCAACTCCAACTTGTATCTATCATCATTGTTGTTCCCATTTTTAATCATATATTTAATTATAAAATACCTTGAACTAGTTTTTTTTAATTAAAATGTATTTTATAGTGACAAGTCCACATGAAAATCATACTAAAAGATAAGCATATACATGAAGGGATACTTCGTTATGACTGACATTGTTTTTACTTTTTTGAGTTTTGGATCTCGAAATATAAATTTATAATTATCAAAAAAAATTTATGTGTATTAATATATGAGTTATTCAAAAAATTATTATCGAACTTCATTTATCTTGAAATTTTGTATGTCTATCTAATATGGCTTGGGCTTAATCGTCATGACTGATATAATTTTTATTTTTATTTGTGTCAAGTCCTAAAACGTGAATAGTTTTATCTCATATATCAAATTTGTGATACGAAGAATCGTGATTATTCGTATACATGTATTTTATACGAAGAATTATCAAACATTTTTCTATGTATGGGTTAAAAGTGGATTGGATAAAATTAATTGACATAGTTAAAATGGAATATCTATAAAAGAGTGGTGAATTTCTTATGTTTTTTTTAAAAATAAATAAATAAATAATATATTATTAGGATAATTATTTAAAGAGATTCTTTTTAGCCGAGGTGAACGTAGCCTATTAGTCATTGGTTCATCATAAACTTACTCTCTAGAGAATTTTATTCATCTCACATATAATATGGAGAATTTAGAATATATTAGCACTCATATTTAAGAATAAAGAACAAAGATTTAATTGGATAATATTCACGAGCAAATGACAAAGCGATAATGAAGTATGAGTCTAAAATACAATATTAAATGGCAAGCTATATTAAATCAACATATCATAAATCACATGATGACTTCTAAAACATTTGTGAATACAAAAAAAAGAGTCAATTTAAACACGAACCAAAAACTCACGAAGAGAATTCATGATCTTTCACACAAATGCTCTACATTTAATATTAGATCTGACTCTGTAATTTCAACGAATAGTAAACTTAATATACCTACTAAATTTTAATTTCAGATTCATCTCAACTTCATATAAAATCTAATTTTTTTTTTTAACTATATATAATATATATGTAGTTATGTCAAATCGTTACAATTAGTAAGATGGGCTCCTTGAATAGAATAAATCCATGCACACGAGGACACAATCATATGTTTGTTTTCTCTTGGAATAACATTAACCATTCATTAACTTCGAATATTTTTAGCCATTGTTTTTTATTTAATAATAGTATCAAAATTAATTAACATTGTCCATTTTCTTCCTACCTTTTTCACGTGATGTGATTCCATACCATAAATAACTACATATATAAGTTAAATAAGTCAATTATACAACTTGTGTTATTAAAAAAAAAAGGTCTCGTTGAAAGTATGAACAAATTGAACAATATGGACAAATCGTATGAGTAAAAAATGTATTAATTAATTTAGAGACATAAAAGAAACAACATGGAAGCTTTTTTTAATAGGCTAATATTATGATTGTTCAAGATTTATAAATAAATATTTCTATATCAACTTAAATCACATCTTTAAAGTTATTTGTTAAAAATAAATGGAGACTATGGCTATATTTGCTTGATAAAAGAAAAAGAAGAGTTAGCTTGTACCTAAAAGCATAAACATTCTCCCCAAATTAAAGAATCAAAAATTTGAAAGTAGTTTTCTTTCTTTCTTTTTTAAGGTATAATATTTGAGAATAAGGAAAATATAATTGTACTTATTTAATATATGTTGGAAGATATATATAAATGAATATAAAATATTCTATCATCCTTAATCGACAGTCTCAAGTTGGAATTTTACCTTTATTATAAAACGTTAAATACCATACACACCGAGCTGGGAAAAAATGAATATAAACATCTTTCATGTAATTCTAAAAGAGGGTAGGGACATGTTTGGTATGCATCAAAATCTCCACCACACATATTCTTTGCTAGGTAGGAAAATTAATTAGCTCTGCCAAAAAAAAAAAAAAAAAGTGGGACAGAAAAAAAGAGGAAAATGAAAAGAGAAGCAATTAATCAAAGGGTGTATTATTCCATCCTCCATTTCACATAAAAACAAGGAAAAAGCCATAAAATGAGTAACCACAAAAGTCTCTGCCAAACTTCATTCTCACCCCATATATATGTTTAATAAATATAGGTCCCTCCCTACATTTAGTTGGGCCTTTAACCATTGCCCCCGGCCGCGGTAATATAATATCAAAGCAGATAGAGGTTTTGAGATCGAATTTTATCACAATTTATGTGAGGCGATCCCACACTTTAACATACGTTTGATAGACGTACTATCATAAATTCGCTCGTCGAAGGTGTTTTCAATGATTTTTTTAAAATCAAAAATCTAACATGTATACGTTTGTTAAAATTTAATTGATTTCCAATATATTCCAACAAATATTTCGATTGCATAACTTTAAAATATTATTTAGTATCTATTTATTAGTATTCAAAGATTGAATCCGTCAAGTCTAAATTCTGAATCTGAATTTTATACATTCTACTCCACCCCACAAATTGGAATAATACCATACATGTCAATATATGCATATTTGGCTTGAGTCAGTTTTTCTCTCCCAAAACCCTAATATATCCCATGCACATGTCTACAGCATGGGCAGACACATGAAAATGGACCCATTCTTGTCTTTGCTCACGTGTGAGTGTGAGATTAATTTGTATCTACACATTGTATAATAATGTATACCATGATAAATGATTGTGTGTGTATATATATCAACGTATATAATATATATAGTGTATATAATATGCATGGTAGGTGACTTCAATATAATGTAAAAATTGTTTGTATAAGATTATGTAATTGTTACATTTGATGTCCTATATATGTATTTGTAAATTGCAATGACTTACTACTATATCAATCAGTTGGACATGTTGAGCATTTTTCTATGAGAAAATTTTGATACATTCTGATACATTGCATTGAGATTTTGAATATATCGCTCAACGTCTTAATACATCGCTTCTTGATTTCACATATATTATTCTAGGTCCTGATATATTGCGTATAGTGATATTTCCGAGAATAAAAGATAGTGATTTTTTTTTATAATTTTTCAAAGGGTAGAAAGTTTTTAAAAAATATGATAAAGTTATGTATCTTGGTAACTTTCCATATATTTATTATCACCTAAAAGTGGCTAAATATATATGAGTAATGTACCCATTTAAGATGTTATGTTTTTGGAAATTATTCCCTTCCACCCTCCCCCACCAATAGTAACAAGTCATTATTAATAACTATAACATTAAAATGAAGACGTTAACATTTTTTCATTAACACTAGGACGGTTTAAAATTGAATCGAAATTAATAATTCGAATTGAAAAAAGTTATTGATTTAGCGATTTTGATAATGATTTTAATTTCTTTTGTCATCGGTTTTATCGGTTCTTATTTGGGGGATTTTCTTAACTGGTTAACCGATAACACGATAGTAAATTAAATAATTATATTTATACCTTTTTTTATATAAAGTCCTTAACATAGAATTTGGTTTCCTACTTTTATTTCTGGTTGTCTCAAACAATGGTTATTCTACAATGTAAAAGTGTTTTGCTTTTGAGCAAGATGTAACTTGTGAACTCATGTGCATGGTTTATTTGGTTTGTAACCTTGTTTCTAAATGGTTTTCAATGTTTTTTTTTTGTCAAATTTTAATGGTTAAACAAGCCAATATATTAATGGTTCTATAACGATTTGGCATCTCTATACACTGATAACCAATAAGCCAAACCGATAAACTTTAAAACCGAATAGAACGATACACAACCCTAATCTAGAGTACGAAAATATTACTCGTTAGACTCATTTAAATTTGTATGGAATAATTAATATCCATTTTAACATGTTCAAATTCAAGTTATAACACTATTCTATAGGTAGAATCAAGTTTGCTCAATAATTTTTCGACTTACACATGTCTTTTTTGCATAGTGCATGCTAATCTTTCCTGTATCGCGTTCAATAAAATATGTACGATCGATTACATCAAATTGATTCATATATTAAACGAACAAAAACGAGACAACAAAAAGGGCAGAAGAACATGATATAGTAGCTGGCTAAGAACATAATAATTTTGTCCAAAACAAAGTATTATGGTGAGAGGGCCACAAATGTCTCCAACTCTTAAAAAAACATTACAAATAACAATTTCCTTAATCATCAAATAGTATATTATATTATTTCAAAAGGGAAAAAAATCAAAGTTTGAGACAAACAATAGTGGAATAAAGGGATACAACAAATGGAGGTGTTCGAATTTTCTATCTTTCTTGCTGGCTATCATGTCTTGTAAACTTAGATTGATTAGTTCCCTCAATATTGACAAGCAAATCAACTAACATTATGTTTGGTTTTTTCATGCATATAGATAAGGTACGACGTGATAGAAACACACATGTATGTTTGCTTTTGCAATTGAGTATTATAACTGTGACATGTTCTGATCAATCAAATATATAGTAATTATAGCTAAGTTCAGTATAATATATCGACAAATGGTCATAATCTTAATAGTTGATTAGTTGGTTGGTTGCTTGAGCTTATTTCACTGTGATTGTTTGATTCTCCACCTTGTAATCCGCATCCTTGCCCAATTGTTGTTTTATAAAAAAAATTAAGAGAAGTATTGGAAATACTCCTAAACATGACGTGAATTATTAGTTTTATCTCTGAATTATTGGCATCCTTAAAAATGCCCCGCTACTTGACTGACCGAACTTAAATACACAATTTATCTTGCCACATGAGGGAAATATACCTTGAATTCTTGTTAAGTTTAGGGGTTTGTCAACACCTCTCTCGGCTTTTTATTAAGAGTCTCATGCTCCTACGAGAATTTGAGACCACTTGTTATGTCACGTGACAGATCAAGGGTGTATTAAATTAGTTTAGTTAGTCAACTAAATGAGTGTTTTTAAGGCTATCAATAGTTCGAGGACAAAATTAATAATTTACGCCAAGTTCAGAGGTGTTTCCAATTCTTCTGTCAAAATAATTGATGGATGGTTCAAGTCGACTAATCAAATGATCAAATCGGGCAAATGACTTCCTTGCTCCACAACTATAAATATAATTAATTAAACAGACCACCAGTTCATTCCTCAATCAGTGTGGGACATTTACCCATTTTGCGGCCAACTAGATTGTGGATCGGGAGCCCAAACAGGGATAGACCTTGCTGTGATATATATCATGTAAAGATATGACACCAGACCTAAATGAACCCCAAAAGCTAGCTGAGAGGATTGCCAAGTCCATATAAGGAAACCGCCAATCCATTCCTAGCTCAACCGATGTGAGACTTTTACCCACTCTAACACCCCCTAACAGGCCCAATTGGAGCGTGGACAGGCAACCCAAATAGGAATGAATATGGCTCTGATATCTTGTAAAGATATAACACCTCGATCTAACTCAACCTCAAAAATTAATTCATAAGAGGAGGATTTTGCATGTCCATATAAAGACACCCACTCTAACATAAAAATATCCTTTCCTAGTTAATAAAAAAAAATGGATTTATTTAAGTTATAATACATTGCGGTTGGTACATATAATTGTTACGGCTATCCAAAACTTATGATGAATCGAAGTAGATAATCTTTATGGAATATTATACTTTATAATATAAGTTAATAACGTCTATTTCTTTGAAAAATATTGCACATCGAATATGGATGGTATAACATATAGTTTAACCACATGAAAATAATTGAAAATATTCAGTAAGTCATAGATTTTTTTATTTTTTTTTTGTTTTGTGTGGTAACACATGATATATAAGCTTAAAACTAAAATACATAGCAAATATGTTATCTTCAAATTGTTTTAAGTCTTGGGCATGGAAAAAGAAAGCCTAACAAATAATATATATACAGTAATAAATGTCAATTTAGTTGAAACTATTTTGGTCAACGATGATGACAAAATCTTGTAATTTCAAACTTTTCTTTCATTTTCAAAGCAACTATGTAGGTGTAATAATATTGACTCAAATTAATTAATTGCTAGGATAAAATATGCCATTAGAATGTTTTATTACTATTTACTGTTAAAAAAATCTTTGAAATTGTTTTTGACTAGAAAATTATATATAAAGACAAATTGAGGTGCCTAAATTCTTAGATTTTAATAATTTTGACGAGCTTTTGAATTTTTTTAGTGATATAGGGTCCCATTTCTAAAATTGATCAAATGATGTGTGATTAAACACTTATAGATTTAGAAATATGAATTAAGATTGACAGTAACAAAGAAAAAATGATTACATTAACTTTGTTTTTTTTTTTGCTTTCTTTGAATAATATGTTCTCATTTTATGATTAGAGAAAATATTCTTATACGCAAGCATTTTCATTTCGACACCTTGAACAAATAATCTTAGATATTATGTATCGTTCTCTATCTTTTAAGATGTATGTACGAAGAAAAATACATCTAAAAAGAAAAAAATACGATATGAATTTGTTGATTTTTTATTTTTTAAAAAGAATTTATATGACTAAATATAGGTTGCCTATTGATACTAATAATAACACGGCAGTAAAGTTATAAATATTTCTTTATACTTGATAAAAATCATTTGATTCAAGTCCTCATGAATATTAATTTTATTAGGAAATATTTTACTTCGATATGAAACTTTTTATCGAGAATCTAAATTTAATATATACCAATACATATATTAGACCAATGAAATACCAAAGGGAAAAGGTTAATACTAAAATTTTAAAGGTGTGAATGTTCCTTTCCACTTGTTGAAGTTAGATTGAATGGTGTGTCTCTTATATTTTTTTAATTGTTCTTTTGGTTAAAAATAATAATTAAAAAAGTCATTTTGGTGGCTAATTTTTAAAGAGTTTTTTTTTTTATTTTAAAAAAAAGAGAAATAATTATGGGGAAAAAGGACAAAAATTCAATATTTAGAAAATTGAAGACAGTGCTTCTCCATTTGGGGAAAGAGCCTTTGGTTTCACCAAAATATTACTATTAACTAGGAAAAAAAAATAAGAGCTTAATATTAAGTAAAGGTTGGGGTATCACTTATCGAGACCACAATATCTTTATTTTTTATGTCAAAGAAAATCATGTTTTGATCTAATCTTGATAACATCAACAAAGTAAAAAAAGTTAATTTTTTAAATATAAACAGACTAATCGAAATTTTTGACACCTTAAATTTATATAATAGCGTTTAATATAACTATTTATGTTGAATTTTTACAAATAGACTAATCGAGATTTTCGACACCTTAAATTTATTCAAAGGAGAAATAATTTCAATACAATAAGAGTCATTCCTAAAGTAGACAGGTAAAGACTTGACATCATCAGAATTAAACCTCAATCCCTATATTTTGCGACACGTATAATAGTAAATTCACAAGAGTCATTCCTAAAGTAGACAGGTAAAGACTTGACATCATCAGAATTAAACCTCAATCCCTATATTTTGCGACACGTATAATAGTAAATTCACATTAATCTAAGTCAATTGTGCGCTTGTAACGACACTTGAGAGGCTAATATACCGATATCACTAAAATTAAACACTATATAGGAGAATAATAACGCGTAATATGTACGATATAATCTGATTAAGAATGAAATAATTTTATCGAGTTCGGTTCAGATGAGGAAGAGACTCCCTACAACCCACGTTCTCTATCCTTTTAAGCCACGTCACTAACTTTTTATTTTATTTTTTTTACCGCCGTAATTTATGGTAAAAGATTAATTTCATAATCTCATAGGGCTGCGGTAAAAAAATAAAAATTTGTAGAGTAAATCGAAGTGTTTGGGAGGAAAAAAAATGCAAAAAAAGTAGTGCATATGCCCCCTAATAATAGGACAACGTAATATCAACGTCTTTTAGATTGAGAAGAATGTTGTGCTACGTGACATTTCTTTCTTGAAATTTAAACAATCTCAATCTACTACTATTCACAACTTTCATGAGCGATAAGATTATCCCGTGGTGGTCGTGATAGAGTTGGTGTAATATGTGATATTTCGTAAAAAGGATTGATAATTAATTCTCTTTGTTAATGTCTTTTAGTCATATTCATTGCATTAGACGGTTACCATCACTTATATGGTATGCGAGTATTGCATAAGAATGAGTTTATCCAGTAACATCAGAGGTATTACGGTTGTGGATTAAAAATACCTTTAAATTTGACGTAAATTATTAGTTTCGTCATCGAACTATTAACGACCTTAAAAATATCCCTCCAGTTGATTTACTGAACTTTAGTACACGATGATCTTACCACGTGAGTGAAATACATTTTTAAATTCTCGTCAAATTTAGAGAAATTTTCAACACTTCTCGCGATTTTTTTTATCAAGAGTCTCACGTTCTTGCAAGAGTTAGAGACCACTTGTTATGCTATACGACAAATCAGAGTGTATTTAAGTTCAGTTAATCAAGTAGAAGAATATTTTTATAGCTATCAATAGTTTGAAAACGAAACTAATAATTCATACTTATGACGAGAAAACTTGGGTCTATTCTTTGGGATTAGGGGGTGGACTAAGTTTGCGTGGGAGATAAAATTTACTCACATTCGATGTTTATGTATACTAGAGATAAATATTTAAATGTGAATAAGTTGGATGATGTTAATATTAAGAGACTTATCTTTATTTCTTTCTTTCTCTATCAACTTTGTGTAAAGATAAGAGTATCACAATGTAATTAATTAGCATGCTAATTAATTTACACCTAGCTAGCTAATGACATAATTAAAGACACCATAGCTTAAGAGCTCATGAACTATTTTTAGTTGAATATATGACTTTTTCAACATTTCAACATTATGAAAATGAAAAAAGTAAGACAGTTTTTGAGGTGATATGTTCATTGTATTACAACCCATGCTTGGGTTAGGAGTAGGGTAGGATTATGGGCACATACATCAATATCATCATCTGTTCATTATTTATCATTTTCCTTTTTAATTTCTTATTCGATTTTCGATACTCATTCTGTAATTCTATTTTATAAAGAATATATGGTTTACTAATAGAGACAACACTCTCTACTAATATTTTTTCTTTCATTTTCCATACTTCAACTCAAGATTTCAGTATTAAGGTGGAGTCAAAATTTTAACGAACAAATACGTTTTTAAGTGTTTAATAAGTAAGTTCGAGCAAGCCTCTGTATCTAATGTAGTTTCGTTTCTCCAATGTCATTTTCCCTTTTTCATACTTATTTTGACTAGTTGTAATCGAATCGTCAAGGTTCTTCGAGATTTCTTACCTCTACGACGCAAGGAAGTGATGTGTAGCTGTGTACACTATATCCTTCTCAGACATCACTTGTGAAATTTCGTATATATTGTTGTTTGTTAGTTGAGCAAGCCCGAATCTAAACTTCTCCTTACACACATATCTTTGATAACATATAAAGAATCATATTTATCTCATATATCTTTGATAACATATAAAGAATCATATTTATCTCATCATAACCTTCGTGTTCACAATCATTATCTAGACAATATAGAGATCAAAAGCACTTTTGACTCATGCAGCTTTGTGCTCTCTTTTCTTTTTCTCTTTGTATATGAGTTATCTCACGTTGCTCTCAATTAAAGCCCCCACACTTAAAGTGCTTTGTTGCCAAATTATTTAAAAAAAAAAAGAGTTGCAAATTGCATAGATCCATTGTAGCCTTAATAGGGAATATAAAATAAAATTTACTTTCAAAGATCCACCCAATGTTTCCTCTTCCTTTTTTTTTCCTTTTTTATAAACAACAACTCTTTTAGCATCTAATGCTACTTTTTTCTTTTGAGGTGAAAATTCTTAACTTTGAATGTGAAATGTCTCTTCTTTTTATGAAAATACATCATTTTCATATTGCAATGTCAAGAAATATGGAATCTTTTTTTTTAACATACCACGACAAAAAATAATCAGGTGTTCATACTAAGTCCGAAAAATCATACTTCTAAAAGATAAATATAAACAATCTATTAATTTCACGATTTAAGCCTGTAACATGAGATCTTTTGGATCATAGTCTTAAAGAATCTAAAGTAATTTACAATAGAAGTAAACAACTAGCAAACCAAACTATTACAATAATAACCTGAGTAAATAAATAAATACACACGATACGATTGGTTGATTAAACAAAAAAGGTACTAAAAAATATAACATTCAAAAGTCAAAATCAATTTGAATTTCTACTAATTGACAAAAAAAATTTACAAATTGATAATTCACACGCGTAATGATTATGGGAAAGAAAATATAGACTATATATTATAATTAATCATCCCTTTTGCTTCCATGTTTTGCTCCTTGTCTCCTCTTTTTTTCTAAATTTTGCAACATTTTTGATATTTTTTTTCTCTTCAAATGGAGGCTTCAAAAACTAATTTAAGTCAAATTTCTTGTGTCCTAATGCTCCAAATATCTGGGAATTTTCATGAGTAATTTTAATTAATTCTCATCCCATGAATTAATTAAACCATTAATGATTCCCACTATTTTTTCCCTCCTTTCTTCACTTGACATTTATTCTTATAATCCAAGAATAATGTAGTACACTAATGTAATTGGCAACGCTATCAACATCCCGAAAATAACCCTGAAATACGAAGAAAAAAAGTCGTAAAAATTATTGCACGATTATATATGTTGCACTGTAATTTAACCTGTTATCACAGATCGAGATATAATTTTACTTACGCAGTACTAAGAATAGCTGGATGAACATTGTACTCCTTAGCAAACACAAATGGGACAATCCCTTGTGGCAATGCAGCCTAAAATTCAATATACCAAATTATTTTTAAAAAAATAAAAAATGAACCAATAATTTTAATGCAACATTTAATAAAATAGATAATAAATTTGTCAATTCATGGCCACCAAAAACTATATATTAAAAAAATGGCTATATGGATAAAAAAAAATTTACCTGTACAATGGCTACATGAAGAAGAGTACCACGAAGCCCAACAGCAATCGAAGCAGCAGCCATAACAGCTGGGCCAGTTAGAAACCTTACAGCCATTGCAAATGTAGCCACAGTGTTACCACATGCAATGATTTTTGGTTGAAGAGCCATAAACAAACCTACACATAAATTCATCGTGACTCGTGAGTTTAACTGAATTCGTTACTTTCAACTTTAATTATGTATACAAATGAAATAACGTAAGTTCAAGTCGTATGTTTTTTTAATCCACAGACTAATCAAGATTCTGAATCCACCTCTTGTGTTTAGATAGCTATTGAAACTTCTTACATTAAATTTCAACTACTAGGTACCAAACCAATGATTAAGTCAAGTAAGGACCCCACAATGACTATGATTTTGATAATATAACTACCCTTTTAATACTACCATTGGATTTTGATGGTCAAAATTGTAAAACTTAACCTACTAGAAATGGTTTAACCTATGAAAGAGAAAGCAAGGTACAATAAATAGTTGAAAAATATAAATGATATGTTTAATAATGCTAAGAATTCGTATTACGTAATTACAGTTCTGTTTAAAAGTTTGATAAAAAAAATTATGGTAAAAATAATTTATTCAGAACTCAATACGATTTACTTACCCAAGCTAAACATAGCCATTCCAAGACCAGCATCAGAGAGAATGGAGATTGACTTCTCTATAATTTTGGGCATATGCACATGCCATCTAAACAAACAAACAAACAAACAAACAAAACAACTAATTAATTGATGGATAAATTTTAAGTTTTTTCCCACTAATCTACTAAAAATGTTTGAGAAAGTTAAGAAAGTAGTAATTATTTTTTTAAATCCATAATTAGCTTACCTGAATGAGATTAGAGACCAAATCAGACCAATGAGGCTCGAATACGTGTTTGGGTTACGGATAAGTTTACGCCAAACCATGATTAAGATCAAACGAGTCATAACACTTGCCGGAGGCATCTGTTTTCCCATACCAGCATCTTGTCCTCCAACGAGTTTGGGGTGTAACTCCGATGTGGAGCTAGTGGGTCCCTCTTTTTCGCCTTTTTCTTCATCGCCATCTTTTCCACCACCATTGGCACCTCCAAAAGTGAAATCCTCACCACCAAATTCCCCTGTTTGCGGAATGGCTTCAAATATAAAATTATTTAAACATATATTAAAATAATATTAAGACACCTTGTCTGGCGAATTTGCTTTTTTTAAAATATATATATATATATTTAAATAGTTTATATTCCGAGTTAATTAGTAAAAAATAAAGAAAGTTGTACCTTTACTATCTCCATTTTGAGTATGATCAGAAACCAACATCCGAATTTCTTTAGCTCCATCGGATCGACCCGATTGTTCGTTGGCATTGAAATCATTGCCACCGAACACGTGGAGGCCACCGGCCTCCGACACCGGAGAATTACTCGAGCTCCATACAAACATGTGAAGTTCCTTAGCATCATGATTATTACCTTTAGCATTTGGCTGTTGCTGTTGTACTTCCTGCTTCTGCGTTTGTACATTTGGTTGCTGAGGTTTTGTGCTTTTAGGCCCTGCGGAAGCAATTTCCGGGTTCGGGGCAGGATAAGATCCCGGTGCAGGCTGCTGCGCCGGGAAATACCCGAACCTCGGGGAGCTCTGAACTAGACCTCCCGGAGCACAGTTCTCTTCGAAATTAGACGGTCTCGGGGTCGGACCCCGAGATGATTGTACAGAATACATATCTGCAGGACCAAAATTAGATAATCTTCCTCCAGGAAATCCCATCATTGAGTAAAAATCATTATGATTAAAATTAGACCCTCGAGGAGTCGGATTTCTCGAAGAACTGAGACTGTAAATCTCAGCTCCGGTGAGATTCGACGGCCGATGGTCCATAGCAAAAGATCTCCGGGACGCATTTGATTTCCTCACAGTAACATGAAGTTTTCCATCTTGACCAATTTCAGCGTCTGTTTCGAGAAAATCATGTCCATCTAGAGATACAACATCAGATTCAACTTTAAACGAAACAATTGAAGCAGCAGTTTCTGGGAATTGCTCCATTATAAGCATTTTCGCACCGCGATATTCGAACAAAAAAAGCAAAAGTGTGTACCAAATAATGCACTGCAACACCACTACTTGTACCATGAGACTACCAGAGTACTCACCATACATAGCAATTAACAAAGGAATACCCATCACCAATGTATTTGGTAGTGTTGAAAGGGAAAAAATTGTAATACTCCATTCAAGGCTACCATTTTTAGTTAAATTAGCCCATAGTGAAAGTACAACAAGCATAATTACTTTCTGCAGTGAATCCGCCGCAATGAAACGGAAATTCATCTCATATGGATTGTTCATAGCTATGAAATGGAAAGACAACAAAGGAACTGCGAAAATTGCTACGAATCTGTTGATACCGGAACATTGATCGGGAGAAAAGATTTTCCACCATCGAACAGAACCATAAGCTAATATCATAGCAACGTACAGAGGAACAACTGCTGTTAACACAACATACAGATCGTGCCAACTGATCATTTTCGTAAAAAAATTGTCAAATCGAAGAAGAAAAAACCGTTATTTAACTGCAGCACTGTGTGTATTGCAGTTGATACTGCAGTACTGGTGCAGAAGAATTCTGCAGCAAATCGCAGAGAGAGATTAAAAAGGACTGATGAGAAATTAAAGTGTTTTTTTTTTCTTTTTCTTTGGTGGAAGAGGAAAGAAGAAAAAGTAGTGAAATTACATGAAGGTGTAAAATGTGGAAGATTTATATATAGGGAAGAGAAGTGAGGGTACCGGTCATCCGAACCCTCTTCGATATAAAGTTGGTTAACTTTCACAAATCTCATTACTTTAGATTTGAATTACTTAAATTTACGCTAATTTATAATATTATATTATTTATCGTATTTTGAATCTCAGATATATAAATCTCGTATCAAGTAGTGTGTCTAATTGATACAAAATTGAAAGTCATTAGATAAAAAGCGTGTAATTAAGAAATATGACTGAAAGTGTCATTAATTAAGGCAAAAAAATCATATTTATATGAATTATTATTCGAATACATGTATATATTTTGTTAAATACATATATATTTAATAAGATATATTGATTAAAAAAAATTAGATACATATACTTTTAAGACTCATTGTATGTCGTATACATATATGTCATATACATGCGTAAATTTTCAATATGTGTGTATATTTATTCATATACATACACACTTAATTAGATACACTAAAAAAAATTACATATAATCTTAATTTAATAATGTTTCAAATATATCAATAACGTGCTAGATATGTCGATAATTTCAATCTGATCCAAAAAGTCTCTTTCTCGTCTTCTTCTCGTTAAGGTTTATCAAAACTACTGCATAAACCCTCTTTTCATTTGCAACAAATTACATACTATCTTTCTCTTTTCTTCGTCATATTGTAGTTTTGGATTTCAAATTTAAGCGGCTAAAAAATATAGAGAATTGTTGTAATAATTTCCATGTTTTTGGAGCAACAATAAATAAATATTCTTCTCAAATCACTCGCCATTAAAGAAAATTAGAACTCCAAATCAATAGAGTTCTACCTTAAACTTTTAAAAATTAGAAGACAAAATAAGCTGAAATTTATCATCAATACATGACTTTGAAAATGATTAAATAGACACAAATATCAAATTATTGTGTTGTTGCTTCAGATTTCAATTTTAACGGTTTAATGATGAAATTCATAGTGGACAGAAGGAAGAAAGATAGAAAATGGTGGTGGAGAGAGAGATTGATGAGAGAAAGCGAGAATTGATTTACATGAAAGCTTGAGTTGGGGATGGTTTAACTGTGCTGATAAATAATTTTAAGAGATATGGATATCTGATGGTATCTTTAATAATATATGATATAAAATATAAAAAGTGATAATTTATGCAATTGTTTGAAAGTAAAGATAAATTTAGTATAGATCGTAATATATGTCTAATAAGATAGTTTATCCTAAGAAATTACATAACATATGTATGGTATTTTAAAAATTATTTTTATGTATTCATATAAATTTTGAAACTCGTAAATATAAGATTAGCGGTTGATTTAATAGTTAAGAAATTCAAATTTTGTCTTGCAATTTTAATTTAACTTTTAAATACTGTATTTTTATTTTTTAAATTTCTTCTATGAATATTCTGAATTTGCTAATGAACTTTGGAACTTTGGTAACTAATATTTTAAGAGGAAAAATTGAGTTTTTTGGGACCATTTGAATTTTTTGAGATGAGATATTGATAAAGAAAGAAGTTAAGAAAAAAAGGGTTCATTTTTTTGTTGTTGTTGGGTGGGGTGGAGTGAGTTGGTTACAAGTTGACCACATAGTATGGTTAGATTAAAGGGAAAAGGGCTTGCATGTTTTTTAAAATTTTATTCAAATACAAAATTTATATTAGAGTTTTGATTAATTAAAACTTACGGACTTCATGTTAAACTCATCAAAGGAGAATCACTTTACTAAATTTTCTTTTCCTAATTAAAATCTGAATCCAATTTTTTTTTAATTTAAGAATAAAAGAACCGTATCCATCTGCGAGAGTTTGCATATACTCTCTTCGTTTTAAAAAGAATATTTCTAATTTATTTTTAGTTCATTTAAAAAAGAATGATCCCTTTTTTTTTTGGCAAAACTTTAACTCTAACTTTCTACGTGGCATGTTTAAAACCACAAGATTAAATGGTATTTTGTTACATTTGACATAACTTTAATTTAGAATCACAAGATCAAAAAGTCTTCTTTCTTTTCTTAAACTTCGTTCTAAGTCAAATTAGGTCATTCTTTTTAAACGGAGGAGTAATATAATAAGGAACGTGGCTAGTATTTGATGGGCTTAGTTTTGTGTGAGGACGTGGACAACTTTTCTTTCTCTATATTATATTTATTTTTAATTGTATAAGCAAAATTTTAATTTGAAGTATCATTTTGTTATTATAAATAGTAATTTAGACTTTTCATTTTAACTTTCGGTCAGAACATAATTATTATATTCCTCTTATCCTCTGTATAAGGATGTAAACTAGCTATTAAATTTTATTTTATTTTTTGTCAAAAAGTTTCCTATGTTTAAAGATTAAAAAATTCTGCCAAAGTGAAAAAAAGAAAAAGAAGCAGCAGGTTCTCAAGCTGCAATTTTTTTTTATTAAATACAGTAAGATGAAAATGACATTGGTTCTTGTTCATGAACATGTTATACTACTTTTTTCTTTTTTGATTTTGTATCGATACTCAGATAGAGCTGTTAGATTTTAAAAAGTGTGAATAAAAAATAAAAAGTTATAATTTTTTAGGAATAGTTGTGATTTTAACTAAAAGTTATAATTTTTATAAAGAGTTATAACTTTTAATTTCTTTTTTTTATATTATTTCTAAATTGTTTCAGATTCTATTTTCTTTACTGATTTTAAGTTTCTAATTTTCAAAACACTGTGTTTCATACCAAATTATTCAAAATTATTGTTTTAAGTATCTTAGAAATGCAAATTGAACATCGAGAACAACTAAATCTATTTCCATATTTACATTCATTTTTATTGGATGATACTCTTAATATAACATTTATCATTTTCAAAAGCTTATTAATATGAAACCTCTAACTAACGGTAAAGAGATTCCAAAAATTATTCCGCTCCAACACACAGTGTAACGTATTTACTAATTAGAATCTATATCTATATTAATACTAAAACCGAATTCTAACGGCATAATCATGAATTTTATTACTATACTCTAAACCAAATTGGTTAAAATCTACGCAACTTAATCATATTTACCCTCCTTTAAACTATTAATCCCATTGTGTGTTGAACTCTTTAATTTAACAAAACCTTTATTTAGGAAAAAAATACCATAGCCAATAATACTCATATATTTAGTCAAAATCTAGAATTCAAAGATGTATTTAAATTAATTTCTTCTTTATATACTTTTGGGATTAATTATAATATTTCACGTGCTATAGTTTTAGGTGAATCTTTGTCTGTGTCCGTGACCTTTTTTTTAGGTCCAACAATATCTTATAATTTCCCTGAAATATAAAATCTTATACAGTATTTTCAACTAAGACAGGTTTTTGAATTTGGTTTGACCAAAATTTTAAAAAGATAAAGAGCTAAAATCTATAATATTGGCCATATATATATTCCTATCTCTTTAGAAATTTTAAAAAAAAAAAGAACATAACTTGCCTAATATGCAACTATTTATAAACAGTTTCTTGATATAATATTCCAATATTCTGCGGTTTATGTTATTTTCTCATAAAATTGACATAATTGTATGTACACATTAATATTATCATGCTCCAAAAGCATATGTTATACATTCAATGGTTAAGTACACAAAAGAATATAGTATATGATGAATAGACGGGGATATTAGGTGTGACGAATAAGTAAACGTTATTATATCTAATAACGAGGAACAAGACTGGTGAACATAAAAATAAATAGAGTGAGTCGCACATTCAGTCAAAAATATCTGACTAATTATAACTAGTTTCGAAATCATAACGTAATGATTTTTTACTATTTCAAATCCATACATCATAACACATACTAATAATCATCATTGTAGATAATAATATACATAATTTATAATAGTATGATTCAATAGTGTATGCTAAAATTTAGCTAATGTTATAATTATATATTTGTCTCTTAAGAAGAGTAAAGAATGATTCGATTTATAAAATAGGACAGGATATACATTACATTATATACAATTCAAGAATCAAATTTGGTGAAAATTGTAACAAAAAATCAAATCAACAAGTATATATATGTATATATTATTATTATTCAAGTTTCTTTTTTAAAAAATCATTTGCATATTAACAAACAATTGAAAGAAAGTTATACTTTTTTCTTTTGTTTTGTTTTTATTTTTTGGGTGGGAAAACTAGCATATGTCACACTCATGTCTCATATGTACCTAAAAGATCAATCAACTTTTATTCCTACATGATTGAGTAACATTATCATATTCATTTCATTAAAATAAAAATAAAAAAAATAGGTAACAATCTTTTCTTGAATTTGATTTCACTCACCACTATATAATCAACTCTTCTTAAAGTCCCAATTAAAATAAAGTTTGTTTTGGACAATGATTTGACCATAAGAGGACCACCCTTTCCACAAACACCCAATCACCAAACTTCTAACTAAACTACAAGTTAAAAAGAGAAAAACAAAAGGTTCTTCTATCTAAAGGAAGGATTGGTTAGTTAGAACCATCAAGAATCATATATAATATAGTTTAGATCAATTTAATTATATTTTAAAGATCTACATTTCATGGGTCAAGATCTTATTAATAGCTATGAACATATATGTTTATTTGTCCGACTTTATGTGACACAGTTATAATATCACAAATCAGATAAAATTATGGTCTTGATAAAAAATAAGATGACTTCATGCTGTCATAACTATGTCATATATAGAATCAAGATTATTCAGAGATAGACTCAAAATTGTAAGTCTAAGTTTATGAATTTTGTACTTCATGTTTCTTTTATGTTTTCCGATATTCTAAAATAGCCGACATTTTATGAAGTATATATAATAGAACCTACATATGGATACACTAAGAAAATAACGTAGAGCGTAACTCAACATCGAAAGATAAATCATGAACTGAGGACTATTGAAAAACAAATATGAAGACTGAGTCTTCATTAAGAACCGATGTGGGAAATTTTGATACTTTAGCTCTCAGAGTTTGCTTGTTAGAGCGTGGATAACACAACACATTATGAAAGGGATCAATATTGTGTAAATTAAGAATCGAATTCTCATACTATGATAATATATTTTGCCACTTAACACTAATTAAAATGGGAGTAAGTAAGAATAGACCTCAATTGACAAGTGATGAAAGAAGTACATACCAAATTAAACAAGAATTATTCTCATCCATATATGAAATGCCAAATTAATATAAATCTTTCTTGATAAAGCCCCCTACCCCCCCCCCCCCCCAACCCCCACCCTCTCCTTTTTCCCTATCTTGTCACAATGCAAAGTAACTAATAAACTTCCAAGCTAGCTACTTGTACACATCTATTTTTGCAATATGTAATGTCTTTGAAGATCCTATCTTTTTTTTGGTTCCACAATTAAAAAGAGATAAAGAAGAAAGACAATGAGATGCAAGTGAATAGGGTATATGGTACATAAAGGAAAAAATGTGACAAAGGTATGGTCCAAGTGAAGTGGTTTTAAGTCACTCTCTTGAATGTGCAAGTCAAAAAAAGTGGGCTTCTTTGGCCCATTGGACTTGGCCCACCACCCACACTCTCATGCTATTTCTTTCATTCACCATCTACTAGAACTACCCTTAGTCCCTACTAGTATAAGTCTCTCTAGATGATGCACACTTATAGGTACTTAAATGGTATTCGATTGGTTTTGTATTTCTTTATAAATAAATACAAAATTACAAGCATTCTTCACTTTTACGCATTAGAGATCTGACGGGGTCCATCTCTATGAACTAATCAATAGACGGTATCCATAAATCTTTTTTTTTCCTATTATATCCTATGTTTTACTAAATATGCATGGATCAGTAAAGATAGTAGATTTTATGAAACAATTTCCGTTGATTAGGTTTATATGATAGGTATTCATGTCAAAAAAAATTAGGAAAATGTAAAATGCATAGTCACTTTTCATTATTTACTAGAAAATAGGATGATTGTTTTTACCATTAAATTACTATATTATTATTATATGCATACATATATGACTGATTTATCTGATTTATGAGATTTAAAATTAACATGGCATTGAAAGTGATTATTAGCCTTTCCATATGGAATTGGATTGGGCCTTTGCAAGATTTACTGGATCAGCTTGCTAATATGTAAAGCCCAGTCTCTTTTTCTCGGCAAATATTAATAAAATAGCCATTTTAATGTTGATATTTGAAAAATAGTCACTATCATGCAGTTTCACTTTAAAAAATTGCGGTAATTGAAGCTCTAACAAAATTCATATATTTTTTTACTACGGGACTAAAAAGTGTCTAGTACGCGCTATTACTACCTCTTTCTCTCCTTTTTTTCCTTATAAATTCAGTTTACATGAACTATATATTATCGTTTTTGCTAAAAAGTATTAAGAAAATAAAATATCGAACTATGTTTGACATTTCAAAAATCAGTTGCTAACAAATAAATTAAATTAATTTCATTTCTTCAAGAATCCTTCAAGATTCTAACTTTTTTTTCTTTCCTTTTTTGCTCTATTCCTTCTTTTCCTAACTTTGCCTTTCTCATGAAATTAATTATTAAGTCTCAAAATACATGGCTCTTTTGGCTAGTACCATGTTTGGGAGATGAATATGAGAGAGGAATTAAGTTGAGAAAAGGAGGAAAAAGAGCAAAAAGGAAAGGAAAAGATAGAATCTTGATCAATATTTGCCATAACAAATTAAATGAACTTTTAGTCAAATTTTATGTGTGTTTAATTTCTTGTGGTGATTTGAATAAAAGAGTGGTGGAGTAACACTAGTAACTTTGTAGTGAACTAATTAATGATTTAATTTTGCATGAGATATATATGTTAAGCACCAAGGTATTTATCTCTATTTATATATATAAAAATAGCTTGAAATATACATAAACGTTCTTGTTATAAGGTAGCACCCTTGGTATTGCCCCTTTATTTTTGTATATTACTACGGAGTCATCAAATTTGCATGCAATTTTTTTAAAAAAACAACAAGAGAGGTGAATTTGAATAAGATTGGAATATAATACTATATATATATATATATATATATATATATATATATATAGTAGGATATATACGGGTCTATTGAAAATAATCTCTCTATCTTCAAAAGATAGAATAACGTAAGGTTGCATACACACCACTGATCTCCACAGATTCACATGTTAAATTACACTAAATTGACAGTTATAATTAAAATACCAACAATATATTATGGGATAAAGTCTAATGTATTATCTACGGAATGAGTGCACATAGAAACAGGAATATGAAGAGACATGTCATTGGTCATATAAGATTATACAAAACTAAAGATGATTGCATTCAACAGGAGGTGCAAGTGATATATATATATATCAAATAATCTCGCTTGCCTCCCTCGCCTCTCTTCCATTTCGCTCACCACTGTCCCATGTATCTGCTACCTCAGATACATGCGAACTGCTCCAGATATATAAAGATACATGTATATAGTATGTATGTAATTTTCACGTATTTGGATATATATATGAATCTCGCTCGCCTCCCTCCCCAATATCGCTCATCTCTCTCTCAATTTTTGTGTATCTGGTAGCAAATATACATATATCTAAGTGTAAGATGCGTTAGTAAATCTTAATAAGTAGTAAGATACATTATATTTTTTAAAGTATAGATAATAATAATAATATATATGGTAGTAAAATATGTCTAATTATATATGGTAGCTTGGTAGTGAAGATTGCACCAAGTCCACAACATGTACGATTGGGCTTGGCCCAATTTGAGGAACTTTGAGCCCACAAAAACCTTCCTAAATCGAACCGTTGGCTCCATTACATTTGCAACTATATATATATATATATATATATATATGTATAACACATAAAAAGAATAAAGTATGGATGGTTAGTATTAGTGTATTATCTCTATAATTATCCTCCTCTAATAATATTTCACAATAACGCTTAGGTTTCTTAAAATGGATTTCATGTTATTTTATATTATATGTTTTATGTAATAGTATTTCATTGTAACAACAGAAAATTATCCAAACAAATGACGATATTAATGAAAGGTTTGAAGTAGCGTCAATTTCCTTTTTCCTTGTACGTTACATACCTCAACTAGACTAAGGAGAAATCATAGTATCGGTATGGAAAAGTGTTCATACATATAAGTATGAGAAAACAACAAAATTTGATCGAAACCATCATTAGTCTCATAATTAATTATATTAACTCAAATCAAATCCCTAAGATTTACTAGTACTTTACCAAATTTAGTTATACATAATTCAATTCAATGTATAAAGCTACAACAACTTTGCCACTATATATATGAACATTGTTAATTATTAATGTCCGACCTGTTATTATTACTATATATTTGTCTTGTTTAGAAAATTCATCAAATCATCATTAGTCATTAATACAACATAATTATGAAATAGGCTTTACCAATTACAATTGCTGCGTTAGTGTGTCCCTTGTCGGCCTGAAAATATTGGTATGCTACTTTACTAGACAAGTTAGGGTTATTGGTGTCATTTGTAGGGCCACCCTTGTCTCCGATCGGAGGGGCGGAAGGATTAGAATTCAGTAATTTTAACTTAAAAATCTGATAGCGGATATATTGAGGAATTATTTGAAGTTAACAGTTTTAACTTAGATCGTGTATAGGGGTGTGACTAAATAAGTGAAAATGATTAATTTTTGAAGATGTGGTCGTGGAATTTTGAACTCAAATTCATTATGTTCGAATTCTGAATCCATATTCTCTATCTACAATCACGAAGGATAAAGTTTAATTTGAATATAAAAAAATAAATTGATCCTTGTAATATTTATCAATCACGAACTAATTAATGCATATAAATGAAGCTTAGATAAGAATGCGCCCCTCTATTTGAATAATTATATTTAGATACACCTTTGATCTGTCACATGACATAGCAAGTGGTTTCAAACTCCCATAGATGCATAAAAATCTTTTAAAAAGTCGAGAAAAGTGTTGAAAATACCGTTAAACTTGACATCAATTTAGGAGTGTATTTCACTCATATTGCAAAATCGGAAATATATTTAGGTTTAGTTAATGAAGTAAAGAGGTATTTTTAAAGCTAATAATTCAATAATATAACTAATAATTCATATCAAATTTAAGAATATTCTCAGCAGTTCTCTCTTTTTTATAATACAAAGTTCAACCAATGAAAAATAGATAAGTAAGATAAAAGGCAACACTAGCTAGCGAACAAAACGAACATATAAAAAAACCCAAAAGTTGAATTTAATAAAAATCCCTAAACTATTGTTTTAGAATCGTACAATATGAACATATGAAAGAAGAAAAAAAAACTTTAAAAAACATATACATACCAATAACTACATGTCAAATTGTTTCCACATCTAATTACTTAGTACTACTAATTTTAAATTCTGGATTAATCTCTGACATTAGTCATGGTGACACGTTCACAATGAGGGCACATAGTGAGGGTAGACGCCGGTAGGGGATGACAACTATGGGGTGATAACACCGTTGGCGGACCTACTTTCATGGCTCGTAACTCTTCAACTTCTTTCTTTAATCTTCGATTTTGTTCGCTCAATGAACCAAAGCATCTCTTTAAGTACTCACATTCCATCTCTGTTTGCTTTAGCTTGCTCCTGTTTAACATAAACATAATTAATTTATGCTCGATTAATTTAAATTCACACTTTATTTTGGTACGAAAGGAATTAACTAATGCATTGATGATTGAACCTTTCTTCTAACATTAAATAAATGCACGTGCATTATGGCAAACACCTGAAAAAGTTGATCTAATTAAATGCTCAAATTGACCGATCGATTATTATTAATTCTTTCTTCTCTATAAGGGAAAAAAAGGAAAAATATTATACGGAGTCCGCTTAATGTGAGATATAATAATCGTAAATTAAAAGTGCATAACTATTTTATCTTATGTTTAATTGAAGATATAGGCAGTTATGAGATTAGTTATTATCTCATACACTGATATACATAATGAAATAACTTATCTCGAGATAATTTATTTCCAATTAAACAATTTATGTAATTATAGGTAGAAATAAGGTACTCTAATACTACCTTTTTCTTCATTTTACTTTACTTGTCGCCTATATTGAAAATCTATTTTAACAAATCGAAAGAGTTTTATATATATAATCCTTAGTGTTAAATAATTACATAAAATAATACTAAGTCAAATTTATAATTTCAAAGTATCTTTAGTAAATATTAAGTAGAAAGTTGATAGGACTTTAGTGTTACAATTCTATTTGCCTCTTCTTTGGTGGAACCTCTTTTAGTGTGTAACCATTTTGAAAGAGTCAAATTTCCTAATTTTCTGGAGTTTGTTCCCACTATATACCTCAAAATCAACTTTAATTTTTTCATTCTTCGATATAAATTTAGATTTAATTATACCTCATTAAAGTATATTTAGACAACGAATAAGAAACAACAATAATATATTATGTGAAATGTCACTTATAAGTAGTGTTAGAGTAGGGTTGAGTGTACGCAATTCTTATCACTATCTCGTAGAAATAGCAAAATTGTTTCTATAAAGATTATAATATATGTAAAAAAAATTAGTTATAAACATAAACATAAAGAAAATAAATTAGTGTAATTACTTCCTCACCATTAATTATCTCTTCTCAACTACCAACACATTAGCAATATTACTACCTACTCCACTTATTTAATTGGTTGTTTAAGATTTTGAGGCATTTACTATTAATAAAACTAATGTCTTCTTGGAAGACTAGTAACGTAACAACTCGAAAATTAAAACATTCTGTCATTTTTACTCGTCACTGTTCATATATAAAAAAAAAAAGTCAATTTTCTTTTATGTATTATCTTTGATATTAAACTTTCCAAATTATTTTTCTAAATTTATATAAAATAATCATGTTAATTATTATTTTCTTAATCAATATGTCATGTTCAAAATTAGTACGATCTATATGATAAATAAAAGTGAATGGTACCTTGCTCTACGGTTTTGAAACCAAACCTCCACTTGTCTTGCCTTTAACTTTAATTGCATGGCTAAAGCTTCCTTTTGTTTCTGCATTTATTTACCATTACATTAAGAAAGAGAATAAAATTATTAAAATATGATTTAGTTTGATTGAATATAAAATCTAAAAAGAAATTATCATTCTTTCGTAATAAAAATAATATATCACGTAGAAAATACTTACCGGATTCAAAGTATGATTTTGTCTAAAGCTTTCTTCAAGAAAAAAAGATTGTTGTTTTGTTAAACGTAGTTTTTTCCTTGGAGCTCCATTAATATTATTATTATTATTATTAGAGCTCTCTTCTTCTTCTTCTTCCTCCATGCTAATTTCTTCTTCAATATTTATATTTGAAGGTACTTGATTTATATCAAACTCTCTCATCATATTATAACGTACACCACCCCCTTCACCTTCATGATCAATTAAAAAAAATAATTAAACACAATATATATATAATTACAAATAGGAAAAGATCAACATAATTAAAAGTAATTAACTCATCACACATGTATATATAAAAAAAGAATTAGCTATGATCATAAAGGTGGTCAGTTTAACACTCTTTTGTCAAAAAATTAGAAACAGATTCAGAACTTAAACTCAGTAACTTAAAATTGCATCTAATACCCCACAAAATAACAAATTGTAAACACTAATATTGAAAATTCTGATTTCGTCACTCATGGAAATAAAAAAAATGTCATCTATAGAATATATAAAAAGGCCCTAGCTAAAAATATCAAACTATATATATAATTTAGCTTTTGAAAAAAAAAAATAATTCTCTAGTGATAAATTTTTAAAAAAAGTGATAAATAATTAATTAAACTTACCAGAAGAAGGAAAAGATGAAGAATTAGAAGAAGATCCAGGAATAGACATGGTTAGCTCCAAACATGTTGAATTTTCTGGCATAATCTCCATTTTATTAGTTTAATATAAGATAAAAAAAAAAATCTTAATATTTTGCAAGAAATATTAAGAAGGCTAAATTTATTTATTTTTTCAGACGAGAGAATAAAGTATAAATGGGACAAATGAAAGAAGGGTGCAAGGGAAGAAAATAATGAAAGTGAAGAACCAATTAAGGGTCAAATAAATAGAAGGAAAAAAAATAATTAATTACTGTTATAAATTTCTTGTATTATTAATTGTGATATTGACTAATGACTATGGTCGTCAAGTCAAATAGTCATACATATTTTATTAAATCACACGTTATCTAAGATTTAGTAAAGTAAGATCGAGTCAATTTTTATATTGCCAGATATTTTTTTTGATAGTGTAATTAAAAGATAATATCGTAAAATAGAATTGAACTTTTTTTTTATCGTTAAATATTTTGTCTAGTAATATGAATTTGGAAAAAATATATATAATATTTGTGCGACAAATAATTTTGAGAGTGCAAGTTGTGTTTTTTTTTTCCTTCCTCATGTTTGGGCAAAAAGGAGTTTTGTCGGTTCATAAGTCAGATACTTATATGATTGGAATTTGGAAAATAAGAAAATGCCCTCTTTTTTATATTTTATCTTTTAAAAAAAATAGAATTTTGATCGGAATTTTTAATGAGAAATTTTGAATTTTGATATCTGAAATGGAAGAAATTTTTGGTAGGAGCACTTTTTTCTTGATGAATTTTATGTAGCGAAACTATATTAAACGAGTCAGAAAATGATAAATTATATCATATTTATTCAAAAAATCTTGTGTGATTTTTATTATTTTTATATATAAAGTTCTTAAACACCCTTCAAAGGAGATATCTAATAACCTTAATCATAGGTGATAACTAAAGTTGATCACTTCAATAATGTGCAAATTGACTAATTTTGGGTACAATTTTTAACATTAAGAAAATACCTAAAGTGTGTTTATATATATATATAGGTGTTGTCTACTTTACTTAAATAGACAATCTCAATAAATTCAAAATATTATTAAAAAAGTTATGGGACATGTATTTTTTTTGGTTTTCATTCGGAGTCCGAAGTCAACTTTAGAGCTCTGATTAAATTCGAATCGCGCACTGCAAAATTCACTTGAGAATGATGCTCCTAACAAGATTTCGTTTATATCTAGAGATCAAACCCAAAATCTCTGATTAAAGAGGAGATGCACTCTTTTAATAAACTTGGCAAGTCAAAGTCCTCTTAATACACATTAATATGTCAAATTAAGGAGCTATTATTTCTTATAATTAAAATGTCCACTAATTTGTTCAAAAAGAATCTCTAGAAGTGACATTTATTTATTATATTATTTTATTTTATTTATTTTGTCTTGTTTATGAATAGTAAAGCTGTTTTATATAATATGGCATTTAATTCATTTGCAGGTGTGGAAAAAATTAGTTTAACGTTTCATTTGCATTTATGGCAATAAGAAAAGACACCAAAATGTACTACAAATTAAACACCTTCATTTAATTAGGGAACTTTGTCTCTTTGTCTTTTTTTATTTTTTAAATACTACTCCATTCGTTTAAAAAAGAATGACCTAGTTTGACTTGGAACGGAGTTTTAAAAATGAAAGAAGACTTTTTAATCTTGTGGTTCTAAATTAAAATTATGTCAAATGTATCAAAATGCCCTTTAATCTTGTGGTCTTAAACACGCCACGTGAAAAGTTAAAGTTAAAATGTTGCCAAAAAAAAAAGGAATCATTCTTTATGAAATAAACTAAAAAAAAAATAGGAATATTCTTTTGAAACGAAGAGAAGAGAGCAATTATTTCTTAAAATAATCTCTTTTATTTTCCTTATTATTTTGGTGGCAATCAATCACTTTTTTTTTTGTGCACGAAAACATTATATAAAAGCAAAAGTTATATAATTTACTCCAACAATTGGTACTACATGTATATAATTCCTGTAGGAAAAAAAATTGTTTAATTACTGAAATTTCCTATCAAAATAATAATTAAAAAATTTATTTTAAAATAATATTTAACTTAATTTTTTTTCCTGAACTTTGTGATTCTACAAAAGACTTTCTTCTAATTCTTTTTTTTACGTTATGAATATTCATATTTACTTTCTACAAAAGACTTTCTTCTAATTCTTTTTTTTACGTTATGAATATTCATATTTACTTACTGACTTATGAATATACAATTTAATTTATTTATGATAAATGTAAAATTTTAGTTTAAATTATTAAATTTTGTCAAACTCGAAACTGTAACGGTGGTTTTGCCTTACTAACTTGTTGTAGACATTTAATTAGCTTGACTTCAGCTAACTTGCGTGTCCAAAAATTCAAAACATAAATTTACCCAATTTTTCAAAACGGAAGTATTACTCAGAGTAGTATGATTATCAAAATAATAGTTATTTAGATTAGTTAATCGCTTAAATTAAAAATAATCAATGAAATATTGTGATTAATTACAAAATCGTAATAAATTATTCTTCTTTTTTATACCATTATAGGTACGTTTGTACTCACAAAATTTATACGTTATAAATTCTCAAATTAAAAGTTATAAAGGCATGAGAAATATAGCAAGTCCTTATTAAAAAAAAAGAAGAAAAACTATATAAATATCAACTTTGACCATATAATTTTATTGTTGATATGTTTTATTACAATTGTCATATTAATATTCTAATTGCATACTGAGTCATCTTCCTCCTTCTAGACTTTGTATGTGGTTCCAATATTGAAATTTTGTATTTATATATTTTTACTTTAACTTGATAATAATTCTTGCCAACATGTGCACTATAAGTATTTAGATAAATTAACTACAAAATTTTCTTATATTTAAATTTGTGGAATATATTAATTTTAATAGTGAATTTGGCGATTTCGTGGTTGGGATTTGGTAGAAAAATAAATAAGTCTCTTTCACACATGAAAAAAAGAACAATATAATAAGTAGAGTCAAATTTTCGGATTAATTATATACTTATTCACGTATTTTTAATTAATTACGGAAAACAATGATTAAAAAATGGAACCCAAGCACACGGGTGGACAGAAAAAAACTAATCTATGAAACCCAACCCAAAAGACAATTTTGGGCCATGGGTTTGATGATTAGGTTGGAAATATGTTGTATTGTGGGACATGTCTTGATCATTGGTTGGGGGACATTTGGCCCCAACATGTTTGCTTCTTTTATAGTCACATTTCATTTGCTTACTTTGCTCCCTCCTTTTCTTTAATCATATATTAAGATAGATACGTTTAAATATATGTATGTTGCTATTAAAATATTAAAATAGGAAGAGAGGTGAGCGAAATAAGGAGGGGATACATGCGAATCACAGTAAATACACTAGATAAATGTATTTATATGTAAATGGACACTAGATACATTGAAAAAGTGACGAGCGAAATAGAAGCGAGGCTAGCAAAATTTGTTAGGTATCTTTAAAATTAACTCTTCTTATCCATTACACCAAACGATCCTAAGAGAGAAACCTCAAATATATTGAGTAGTAGAGAGAATATTGAGGTCAGACTTTTACAAAAACTATCATCTTATCTTGCACAACATTACAATTAATACTGGTCAACGGACCGGAACCGGTTCACCGGACCGAAATGAATCGGTACCGGACCGGAACCGGTTCACCGGACCGAAATGAATCGGTACCGGACCGGACCGGAACCCGTTGACCGGTATGTTGACCGGTACCGGGATGAACCGGACCGGAATTACCGGGATGATTCATCGGTTCCGTCCCGTTCCACTATATACCGGGATGAACCGGACCGGAATTACCGGGATGATTCATCGGTTCCGTCCCGTTCCACTATATACCGGGATGGAACCGGAATGAACCGGAACGGACCGGGATGGAACGGGACGGGATTAACGGGACGATATTTTTTGGAATTACGAAAATATTTTTATTTTTTTATTTTTTAAGTATAAATTAATAGTTTTTAAATTTATACTATAATTTTTTACTTAAATTTATTTTAAAGATATTTTATTAATTTTTTTGTTGTTGTTAAGTTTGAAAGTTTAATAAAGTCTAATAGGGGGCGGGGTGGGGGAGGGGTGGGGCTGCAGCTGCAGACAGCACTGCAGCTTTTGAGCCTTTTGATATAAAGCTGCAGAGAGCAGAGCAGACTGCAGGGGCGGGCAGGGGCTCGGGACAAGTGTCAAAATATAAAATATAATTTATAAAAAATATAAATATAAATTATATAAAATATAAAATATAAAATATAAAAAAATTAATATATATTAAATAAACGGGAACGGAACCGGATCTAACCGGAACGGAACCGGAATAGACCGGGATCAACCGGTACCGGTACACCGGTACGAAATTACGGTTCCGTCCCATTCCGTGTACCGGTTCAGACTATCCCGTCCCGTCCCGTAGGCAATCGAAACGGGACGAACCGGAACGAACCGGAACGGTACCGATACGTCCCGTTCCGTTGACCAGTCTTAATTACAATACATGATAACAACATAATGTTATCGGCTAAAATTTACGTAACAAGGAGAAGAAGAACCATACCTATTGCAGTAATTTTTACGTTACAAAATGCATAAATGAAATACTAAAGAAGATCACAATGAAAACAATCGTGCATAACTGATAAAATATCGATTCACGCCTAGCTTTTACTGCTCTTTAACACTCGATTTCTCTTTCAATTCAAGCTGAAGTGACCGCTTGACATATCATCTCGATCCAATGAATATTCAAGTAGCCATCCAAATAACAAAAATTCAAACCATTTTGGTGTGATTTTATGGTAAAATGAAATAGACAGGTAGACGATTGAAAAAACAAAGTAGAAAAAATAGGGTTTCTACGAAGCGAAAGAAGATTTTGGGAGAGTAACTATGAATTTGAAGAAAGATTGGTGAGAAATGAGAATATTAATAAGTACAGAGTTAGAGTTTCTTTTTATATAGATCGGTTCGTTTAGCGATTTTAATTAACTATAGTTAATTACTCCTAACTAACTATTAGTTTAATGCTTATTAAACATTGGGAAAACTACTCAAATTTGACCCATTATGCAAAGTATTTACTCAGATTAGACTCAATTCAATATATTTAGGAATAATTACCAAAAACACAACGGTGTGTTATGTATCAACAATAGTAATGTACTGAGACGCGATATATTGAGTGATGCATCTGAAATCAAGATGTGATGTATTAGAATTTTGAAAATCAATATGTATAAATATGGTCCATTGTTGAAAATTTGACCCCGCTTCTTTATAGTTACATTCCATTTGATTACTTTGCTCCCTTCGTTTTAATTTAGGAGAAACTATATCGTTAGACATATTTTACTATTATATATACTACTATTACTTATATTTTTAGAATATTACATATCTTACTACTAATTAAGAGTTTTCTATTCTATATTGATGAAAATAGATTTAGATACATGTATTTTTGCCACCATATTCACTAAATAGGGAGAGAGGCGAACGAGATATACACTATGTATACATGTATTTGAGATATCAAATACGTAGAAGAATGACGAGGAAGATGGAGGGGGAGGGTGGGGGGGAGGAAGACACATGAGATTGTTATGTATCTCAAATACATTGAATCAACTTGAATACAGTGTATTTAGAACAAATTGTACTTAATTTTGACCCCATATATCTCAAGATACATATATCAGGATGCACCAAAATATGATAAAATTCGAAATATTACAAACTAGACTGTATATAAGTAATTAGATCCTAAACTAGTGAGATTTATGTAAATTTCCCTTTAATTATTTTATCTTATTTTGATTTGACATTAAAAGTTTAAAAAGTAAAGAAGAGATTGAATCTTCTGATCTTTAATAAAGTATATGCAAATCTTGTGGCCTTAGCCCTTAAATAAAACATGTGGAAAGTTGCAATCAAAAAATTATTAATAAGGGGAAGAGACATTTCGTTTCGAAACAAATTAAAGAAAAGTATCACAGAAAATTGAAACAGATGGAGTATTATAATTTAAGTGGTATATAAATCTTATAATTTTTTCCTCAAAATATGCCATTTTGGCTAAGAGATTTTACTTCAAAAATAAAACATGTATGCAAAATGTACTTTATATGTGTCTTAATTTAACTGAAGTAATAAACAGTATGAAAAATAATGTTAGCTTATATGATATTTTAAATAATATATATAGGAACTTATATTTCACTTTCATAAATACTTTTAACCACCCAAAATCACTCCCAATATGACATTATTCATCTTCTATATATTTTATAGAGTCCGGAGCCTAAAGGGTGAAAAAATGTTAACAAAAATTCTAAAACGGTATATAAAATTTTGGTTTAGCCAAAACGGCAAAATCGCTCACGAAGTAGCGATTTTGTCCGCGAAAAAAGCAAAATCGCTGCTATAGCAGCGATTTATTAAATTTGATTATTATTTTAAAAAAAAAATAATTTTAAACAAAATCGCTCCCAAAGGAGCGATTTATCAAAATAAAAATATTTTTTAATAATTTTTTTTTCATTTGTCGCTGCCTCAGCAGCGACTTAAAGTTATTTTTTTTAAAATTATTTTTTGCTTCTTTTTTTTTTAAATTGTTTAAATCAATTTTTTTTTTTAAATCAAATCGCTGCCAAGGCAACGATTTTTAATTTTTTTTTTTTTTTTTTCAAAATCAAATCGCTAAATATTTTTTTTTGATTTATTTGATTTTTTACAAAAAAAAATTAATAAAAAATCGGATTTTTTTTAAAAAAAAAATTGATTTAAACCATTTTTTGAAAAAAAAGAAGCAAAAATTTCTTTTTTTAAAAAATCACTTTAAGTCGCTGCTAGTGCAGCGACAAATGATAAATTTTTTTATTTTTTTTTAGAAAAAATCAAATTTAATAAATCCGATTTTTACTTTTTCCTGAGACAAAATCGCTACTTCATGAGCGATTTTACCGTTTTGGCTAAAAAAAAAAATTATATACAGTTTTAAAATTTTTGTTAACATTTTTCACCCTTTAGGCTCCGGACTCATATTTTATACATATTAACCTCACTTCTATTATCAAGCAAAGTTAAATAACCTTTTTTTTTTTATCATAAAAAGTAATTTAATAACTCTTGTGATACTTAGATAAAGTTATTATGACTGAGCAACAGTTAAAACAAGAGTTCTAGCTTTGAATTACAACTTAATCATCAACATACAATGAACTTCTAAAGACTTAGCTGCAGCTTGCAAGAGGTCTTACAAAATTGGTTATACACAAATGAACAATATCCATCTTACAACAATACAAAAATGAAGTTTTTCATTGATTAATGTACATCAAGATCTTGAAATCATATACAATGTTGGTTTTGCACAAGATTGGCAAAGACTACGCGACCTGTATGGCTTAATCTACGTCACCTGCGATAGCAAACTTCATGACTTATCGGTTGTAACTGAAGATTAGTCACCTAGAAGACACAGTGGTTGCCTCATGCTAAGTTCAGCCTTGATGTTTGGATATTTCTCCAGATCAAGGGAATCACCCAAAATTTTCTGGAAGCATGAATAACAATATCTTAGTTTTGTTTGGCAGAAAAACTATACAATGAGGGGATCAATAGAATATCCAGAGAGATGTCAAGTAAACAAACCAGAAGCTCAAAAGAAATGTATCCGACGCAGGATTGTAATAAAAAGACAGGAAATAGCAAGACATGCAAAACCAGTGCAGCAACAGATGGTAATACACATTGAGCATAATAAACTATGCGATAACTAGCAACCACTTACAGAAGCTATGAAACAAATTTCGAGGAAAATACACAAATGTGTCCTCATTCAGTTATGAGGATTATGTGCATGATCTCACTGTCTGGAATATTTTTATAGTTGACTATGTTGTTGAGACAAAACAGTATGCCGATGAGTTTGTTTACTGTCTCATGCATAATAAAGAGAAATAGTAGAATAAAAGACTAAACAGATGAGTTACCAGCAAATGCTAGAAACTTTTATAGGTACCTTATAACATGTAATCTAGAGGGGAAAAGTACAAATGGTTAAAAAGGAAAGGAAAAATGCACAAGTACCCCCTCAACCTATGCCCGAAATCCCAGAGACACACTTATACTATACTAAGGTCCTATTACCCCCCTGAACTTATTTTATACGTAATTTTCTACCCCTTTTCGGCCTACGTGGCACTAGTTTGAAAAAAAAGTCAATCATCGTTGGGCCCACAAGATAGTGCCACGTAGGTCGAAAAGGGGTAGAAAATTATTAATAAAATAAGTTCAGGGGGTAATAGGATCTTAGTATAGTATAAGTGTGTCTCTGAGATTTCGGGCATAGGTTGAGGGGGTACTTGTGCATTATCCCAAAAGGAAATAAAAAGGCAAAATAAGACAATGCTGCATAAAATATGAAACCAGAGAGTAGATTAGAGGATGTATTGTGAACTTGACATGTTTGGTTTCTCTATCGGCCAGCATATTCTTTTGCTATATTTATTTTGTGTTGTTCGATGCTATTCAATGTTCTATTAAGCTGTAAAGAGTATCGAATTAAAAATTAGCATAGACAGGGCTCCTGTAATGTGGTTTGTTCTTTTACAAAAAAAGAGAACTTTTGGCTATAATTCATGCTTCTTATATACAAAGAATATGATCAAGAAACTTATGGATTAGATATTGAAGTCATTGGTAGAATTGTACTCACCAAAGCAGCAAGATGTGCATCTTGTATGATATTTCCATCTATCTCTAACCGAGCAATAGGAAACTCTGGAAGATGTCCAGACTGCTTCCTCCCAAGTAAATCTCCAGGTCCTCTCATTACAAGATCCATATTTGCGAGGTAAAAACCGTCAGATGATTTCTCAAGCACCTGCAAGCGACTTAGACTGCTGTCAGTTGATCCCACCAATATACACTTGGACTTTTTTTCTCCACGTCCAACTCGTCCTCTAAGTTGATGCAACTGAGCTATTCCAAATCTCTCAGCATTCATAACAACCATCATAGATGCATCTGGAATGTCAACCCCAATCTCAATAACTTGCGTTGAAAGCAAGATATTGGTTTCTCCAGATCTAAACAGGTTTAATGCTTCACTTTTCTCATCGCCCTTCATTTTTCCATGTAAAAGACCGCAGTTGTACCCTGAAAACTTTTGAGATATAGTCTCAAGATCAGCCGAAGCTGCACGAAGCTGAGGCAATTGCTCGGATTGTTCAATTACCGGATAAACAAGATATATTTTACCCCCTGCTTCTAACTCATCAAACATCATCTGTACCAGAAATAGTGCTAAAGGAAGTTAGACAAAAAACATATGTCGGAAACAAGATCAAGCTTGTGACTGACAAGTACAAATTGACTGAATTCTTATTTAGTATAGTAACAATGATTCAATATTTTGGAATTCAATAGTCCCATTTCTCCAGGTTAATGACTACAAACAGCAAAGCCGATTATTCTGTCAAGATGGAGCAGAGAGTTGTAGATATCACTATTACCAACATGAACTACCTAAATATCATGCTTCAAATTTCAAAGAAATACGAAGTGTAAATGTGCCTGAGATCAAGGAAAAGAAAAATATACAGACCTGATAGACCTTCTCAAATCCAGGTTCATTTCCTTCAATCACAAATGTTTCAACAGGAATTCTTCCAGGAGGCAAATCAGTGATCTGTTGTTAAAAGAAATCAAGCAAAATAGTACATAGAAAAAGGTGATTATTCTGAAGTTACAGCAACAAACAAAAACTTCTAGCAACCAAGTCACACAGTTGAACTGCCAATAAAATCAAGAAAACCAGGTAAAGACGATTCAAAGAGCAAAAGGCCTTCCTTGCCCAAAAAATTTCAAGTATGCCTAACTAAATCTTGTTTAGCCACCCCTTAAAAACTTGCTAGAAGCTTAAATGTAGGCATAACAAATCTTTGTATGCAACATGGTTCACAAAAAGAATACTGCAACTTCCCAAAAGGTATATAAGTGAGCGGAAAATGAGAGTTAAAAGTCAAATTGAAAATATGGAGATGGGCCTTGGGCAAAAAAACAACTTAAAATTTACTTCAACTCCAGTTCCAGTACTAAAAGCATGTATTGATAATCAGAAATGATCTCAGCTAACAGGCAGTATCATATTGACATAAGGATACAAACTCTTAACACACCTGTGTCAAAGACATGTCTCCATACAAAGCCAGAGCCAGAGACCTTGGAATTGGAGTGGCCGACATAGCTAGGATATGAGGAGCCATAATTACACTGTCCTTGGAGGAATCTTCTGAGATCTTCGAAGAGATCTTGGAACTTATTGAGTTATAATATAACTGCAAGACCATAGAGGCTTCAATCAATTCCCGGTTAAAGAAAGAAACCACGTTAAACCAAACATGTGCATTAGTTCACAAGATTCCTATCCTTTTAATAAAGTTTCATCAAATTTAAATTAGTGCATTGGCAACAACGCATGGAGATCGTTACAGATCCTTGAAATTACAGGCGATCTTGTATCTAAGTGAAATATGTATCTGCATAAAAAAGATCACCATTCACCAGTTTAGGCTTATGCATTATAGCATAACTGCAAATGATCATGTTAAGCATAATATGTTTTTTCCTTTAAAAAAAAATATATATCATATTGATTCATGAAACTCACAATTAAGCATCATCACATAGAAGCAGTGCAAGTTTTCATCAGTAAATCAAGTTATCATTAATAAAATTTAACCAATCATCTAAGCAACATATAGCTTCAGTACTCCACAAATAAAGTATACTATTATATCATGTTCTGCACTAGTTAGTGCAAAGGATTGATCTCCACTTCATTACATGCAAAAAGAAAATTAATAACCTGACATTCACAAATAAAACAGTCAGATGAAGAACGAGTGAACGATCTGTAATTATTCCTAGTTTGGTTTTATCTTGATTGCATAGTGGGAAATTCTCAGAAACTGTTAGATGCACAATCTCCAATCAAGGCGAGGCAGGTCCAAGCACATTACCTTGCTGTTAAATCGTCCTCTTTGGATTACTCCAAAGCGATGTTGCTCATCCACAACAGCGATGCGTAGAGCCGAAAATTCCACTTTTTCAGCAATTAAGCTGTGAGTCCCAATGACCAAAGAGATATCGCCAGTTTGGAGACCCTGCCAACAGATGGCAAACAGTAAAATAAACTGAAAGGAGAAACGTAAAACCCTTGATAAAAAAAGCATGTCAGCTATAGGTGATTTTGTGATAATAAGGAGAATTCTTCAGCTTAGTCCTTCTTTTGAGCTTTTAGGTAGGGGATTCATACAACCTAACATGATATCCAGTGCAAGGAAAGGTGGAAAGGTCTTAAATTCGAGTGACTTCGTTATTGATGAACAAAATATCTTTGGTAGGTGCCTGACTCAAGAAAAAGAATCAGGCTTACACACGATGTCACGAACCTAAGAAAAATAAAAGTACAGTATCTCCCTTCTAACAACTTAAATTCTGAGACGAGACTGTTCATAATTCAAAAATAATAAATAAATAGATGAAATTGGCTTCTTTTTTTTAATAGGTCCGATAGCAAGATGTTTTTGAGATAGATGTAAAGGTTACACTATACTCATGAAAAAGTAGAATAGAAGTCAGAATTTAGTGCTTCATGTTTTCAAAGAATTATCATGCTTTAAATATTTATAGGCGAATACCAAGAAACTCATGCTGATTCCAGAAACCTTTTTGTCCTCTGACTCTTCATTCTTGTGTTCTCCTTTAAGAACATTTTACTACAGAAAATTTAGACTAAACCACATGTGTTTCTCTATTTCACTACCTTTTAAGCCACGCTGTGCTAATATAGGTACCTTCTCACTCAATTTGATGCCTACATTTAAAAGTCAGCAAAGCAGCTTTTGCTTAAAGATATCCCAATTCCCACATCAATTGGGTGGCCAAAACCATTTAACAAGGAAAAGTTGAAGTGCTGCCTTAAGATTTCTTACCTGGCGAATCAACCGTGATTCCTTTGCAGATGTTGAGCCAGTCAATAAAGCAACTGATAGTTTGCATTCTGCCGCTTCCATGTTTGCTAATAAGTTTTGAATTTGCTCATAATGCTGAATAGCAAGCAACTCGGTTGGGACCATAAAAGCTGCCTAAAGATGAGAACTTAGCAATTATTACATGTGGCACTGGGTAGTTAGAAGGCCGAAAGAGTTTATAGCTCCAAGCTTGTATTCAAGAAGGGATGTATGAAAACCAAATTCTTTTTTTGGATACTTGTACTAACAATCATAACATAGCTAATAAAACAAAGCAAAATATAGCCACAAAGAAATCACAAGCTAATGCAGAAAGAAATATTAATGCTGACTAACCTGGTAACCTAAACTGATAACCTCCAAACATGCTAAAAATGCAACCACAGTTTTCCCGCATCCAACATCACCCTGAAAAAGTGAGCAAATTTGGAACACCCATTCAAATCCGCAAAAAAACTCTAGTCTTCCAAAAGAAAGTCAAGTAATTCTATTTCAGAAGCGAAGAACATCATTTCTCAGTTGATATCTGAGAAAAAAAAGTTAAAGAAAAACCATTAATTGACAGATGACGAGTGTAATATCCAACTCGACTGCCATTTTAGTTTGTCAAAAAACTTGAAATTAAAAAGAAGACGAACTAGGAAAATGTTGTTTTTAACTTATGCAGATGTCATTTTAACCTTCCGTTAAAATCATTTGTGTCTTTTAATAATTAGGTAAACAGTTTCATTTCATAAAATCAATAGGCCAGTGTCTGTATACAAGAAGTATGCCAAAGAGTAAAAAAATGTACAAAAAGATATGGTTCCCTACAAAAGACGCCCAATCCTCTATACATCCCCGAACTAGATGGGTGCACCACAAATAAATGAAGAATTGGAGACTCAACTGCCCAAAACTCATTTCTACTCCTTCAAAAACCCTCATATTTCTCTCTTTCCAGTCTCCAGGTGATCTACATCACAATGAATGAATACCAAGAATAATGAAAAGTGTAATAAGAATGAAAAATGTGATGTTAGAAGAAATGAATGAATACCTAAAATAGTTTCCCCTCCCCACCCCAAAAAACAATTTGCAAGTAAACAGTAAAGCACATCTCACTACCTGTAGCAGACGATTCATTGGGACAGGTTGCTTTAGATCCCAAATAATTTCTGAAGCAGCTCGCAATTGACTGGGTGTAAGAGAATATGGAAGAGCCTTCAGAAATTTCTTAGTCAGCATGGACCATTCATCTGTGTTTATCAAATTGAATTCAGATTTCCGATACTTATCCAGCAATCCATCTTTCTCTACTTTTGTACCAAGACCTTCAAGCATTTGGAATAACCGCCCAAGCTGCAAGATAATGAAAACAGTGAGTGATACTAACAGTATCCCAAGCCACAAGATCATGGAAAAACATCCATTCTCTGTTTTTTGTAAGAACACAAGCATCCGTGTCTCATATTGTGTGTCAAAATCTGAAAGTTGGTTATTGTGGCTCTATTTTCATGTGCATATTATCAAATTTCCCAAAAGCTAATTGACCATGGAAAAGTCACATTTGTTTTTTTTTTATATATAAAGGTAAAGTTGTATTCTTCAGCATTAAAGGTATGCTGGCTACCTCCAAAAAGTTACAAGATATATCCATAATTACATAGATCCTAGGAAATCTACCAACTTTTCTACTTCTTCTATACGTTCTTCTTTACACCAAAAAAACAACATGTTCATGCAATTTTCTTTAACTTTCTGAATAATAGTGTTACTGATATTCTCATGACACTTGAGGTTTCTTTCTCTCCAAATAGCCCACCAGACACAGATAGGGACTATAGACCACCATCTTTTTTGGGTCTTGCTCCCCCCCACCTCACCCACACACACATCCAACAGCTCAAAAGATCAGGGGTATGTTCTGGCATCACCCAGGGCTCTTGAGAAATGCTGAGAACCATGTGCCACACCTGAACAGTAATCCTACAGTGTAGGAATAAGGGTAAAGTCAAATTTGTTATAATCAACATACATGGTCAAGCAGATCCCTGCCGAATTACAGGGTCTATTTGGAAGAATGAAGCCTAGACTAATCAGAAGGCTAGATGATTTGAACTTCTATCCTTAATGGAATATGCACTGGATATTTGTACCAAGGATTTTGACGCTGTTAGGAGAGTGGAATATGGAATTTGATGTATTAATTCTGGGAGATGGGTAGAAGTAGGGACAGTTAATACTAAGACTGTGGCAGCAGGTTCAATCTTGGAACAATTTTGTTTTCTTTCTTGAGTTGCAGTTCCTTGGGTAATAAAATAGTTAGTTACCAAAACAAAAATCAAGTTCAGATGAGAGAGAGAACCTTCGTGATACAATGCTGAGATTACTAGGAATATTAAATAGTAGTTACTGTTAAAAACAGTTATTACTGTTCACTGTTGCTAAAATTTGTTAGAAGCAGTTATTTCATTAGCTTAGCTTTAGCTTCCATTTCAATTCTATAAATACAAATGTAATACAATTGTTAAGAGATTGAATGATATGATAAGATCTTCTCTTCTATCTTTTACTCTGTTCTTCCTTAGCTATTTTCTTCTTCTTCTTCTTCTTCTTCTTTCTCTTCTTCTTCGAGGTTAATCCTCCTAGTTGATATATCCGTTCGATTTGGATCAATTGGTATCAGAGCTGCTGGTCCTCGGCTGAGAAATCATGGTTGTTCGAGACAAAAATCAAGACAGATCTTCAGAGGAAATGGAGGGAAAATTGTCTCAGATTCAGGAACAATTGCAGAAGTTGATGGAAGGTATGGTGAATATTAATGATAGAAATGTACAGACAGATAAGGAATTAATGGAGATCAAGCAAGCCCTAGGAAATGCGAAACAAAAGGGCAAAGAAATGGATCAGAATAGAGCAGAATCATCTGTGGGTGGAGACAGAGCACAAGGGTTTTGCAATACAACTGGGGATCTCCAAAATTCTAATGGTAAATTTCTTACCCGATGTTCTAAACTTGATTTTCCTAGATTTTCGGGATCGGATTTAAGAGCATGGTTGTATAAGGTGGATCAATTTTTTGCCATGGATGAAGTTCCATATGATCAGAGGGTAAGAGTAGCTTCTATCCATTTGGATGGTGAAGCTATTGCTTGGCATAGATCATACTTGAAGTCTAGGAACTCAGTTGTAGATCCTTCTTGGTCTGAGTATGTGTTGGCTGTTAATGAAAGATTTGGGGAGGAATTTGAAGATTCCATGGAAGCTATAAAAAATCTACAACAAACTGAAGATGTTAGAACATATCAGGCTGAGTTTGATAGGTTGTTGAATGGTGTTAATTTGTCAAACGAAAATGCTATCAGCTGTTTTCTGGGAGGGTTAAAAACTGAGCTTAACAAGGCTGTTAGAATGCGAGCACCCAAAACCTTAATGCAAGCTTATAAGTTAGCTAAGTTGCAGGAAGAGGTTTTTGATGCTCAAGCTAAGTCTTGGGGAATTAGTAGAAACAGCAGGAATCAGATTGGTATTCTTCCTACTCCATCTAGGTTTCAGGGTGTACAAAAACCTACTTTTTCTAGCACAAATGTCAAGAAACATTATGAACCAAATGCTAACAGATTCAATACGGGTAATACTGGTAGAAGGTTATTGACTGCTGCTGAGATGGATGAGAAAAGGGCTAAAAGACTGTGTTTCTTGTGTGATGAAAAGTATGTACCTGGGCATGTTTGTAAATCCAAGAAACAGTTGTATTTGGTTGAAGTTCTGGAAGATGGGGAGGTAATCATGGAGGAAGAAGTGTTAGAAGTGGATGAGTGCATGACAATTTCCTTACAAGCATTTACTGGAAGTACAGGTTATCAAACAATTAGAGTAACTGGATACCATGAAAAACAACCATTACAGGTGCTTATTGACACAGGTAGTACTCATAATTTCATTGATGAGTCAATGGCAAGGAAGTTAGGGTGTAAAGCTTTGCCTATACATGAGCAATCAGTAAGTGTCGCTGATGGTAGGAAGGTTCAAACTGTTGCAGTGTGTAAGAATTTGAAGTGGTTACTGCAGGGTACAACTTTTTCTTCTGATTTCCTATTACTACCATTGGGAAATGTTGATATAGTGTTGGGTGTGCAGTGGTTAAACACTTTGGGAAGGATTTTGTTTGACTTCAAAAATAGAACTATTGAGTTTGTGCACTTGGGAAGAAAACATGTTTTAAGGGGAGCCAGTAGCCAAATCAAGACCACCAAGGCCAAATCCTTGAACAAAAAGAGTGATGAATCAGTTCAGGTTTTCATGCTTACCTTGGTGACTGATGCAACCTCTGTTTGGCAATGCAACAGTATACAAGTAAATCAAGGTACTGATATTCATCCTACCTTAACTGTTTTGATGGAACAGTACAAATGCATCTTTGATATACCTACTACGTTGCCCCCTCATAGAGGCATCTTTGATCATAACATACCACTCATTGACTCAGCTACTCCTGTTAACAAAAGGCCTTATAGATATCCAGGAATGAAGAAAGATATTATTGAGAAACTAGTACAGGAAATGCTAGATCAAGGTGTGATACAACCTAGTTCTAGTCCCTATGCATCACCTGTAGTCCTTGTTGGGAAGAAAGATGGGAGTTGGAGGCTTTGTGTAGACTATAGAGATCTGAACAAACTGACAGTAAAGGACAAGTTTCCTATTCCTATCATTGAGGATTTGTTAGATGAATTAGGAGGAGCTGAAGTGTTTTCTAAGATTGATCTTAGAGCTGGTTACCACCAATTAAGAATGAAGGAAACAGATACATATAAGACAGCTTTTAAAACTCATGAAGGACACTACGAATTTCTGGTTATACCATTTGGTCTTACAAATGCACCTTCTTCATTTCAGAGTCTTATGAATGTTGTATTCAAACCACTCCTTAGGAGGTCGGTACTGGTTTTTTTTGATGATATATTGGTGTACAGCAAGGATATGTCAACTCATGTGAACCATTTACAAGCTGTGTTTGATTTAATGAAGCAACATCAGTTGTTTGCCAAAGGTTCTAAGTGTGCTTTTGGGGTACCTGAGGTAGAGTACCTAGGTCATTTCATCAGTGCAAAAGGGGTAGCTACTGATCCTAAGAAGATTTCTGCAGTACAGGCTTGGTCTGTACCTACAAATATCAAACAACTGAGAGGGTTTCTTGGTTTAACAGGATATTATAGGAGGTTCATTCTGAATTTTGGATCCATTGCTAAGCCTCTCAATGAATTATTAAAGAAGGATAAGTTTGTGTGGAATGAGGATGCCACTACAGCTTTTCATGTTCTCAAAGATGCACTAGTGTCTGCACCTGTCTTAGCATTACCAGACTATGATAAACCATTCATAATTGAGACTGATGCAAGTGGTTCAGGAATTGGTGCTGTCTTAATGCGGCAAGGGCATCCAATTGCCTATATCAGTAAGTCATTGGCACTTAGACATCAGGCTATGTGTGTATATGATAGGGAGCTGTTAGCCATCATATTTGCAGTTACTAAGTGGTCTCATTATCTGTTAGGAAGACATTTCACTGTGAGAACTGATCAAAAGGCACTAAAACACCTCCTTGAACAAAATATTCACACTGATTTTCAGATTGCTGGTATTTCTAAATTGATGGCCTTTGATTTTACTATTGAGTTCAAGAAAGGGACTGACAATAAGGCTGCTGATGCTTTATCAAGAAATCAAAGTGCTGAGTTGTTGGCTATTTCACTCCTAACTCCCAATGATACACTTTTGGAGAGAATTAGCCTAACATGGACAACTGATGCTGAGTTGCAAGCTGTTATTCTTAAGTTGCAAGCAAGGCCTTATAAATTCTATACCTGGATTGGTTCTCAGCTAAGGTGGAAAGGCAGGCTAGTAGTAGGGTCTGATTTGCAGTTAAGACAGACCATTATTCAGTTGTGGCATTCAACACCACAAGGTGGTCATGCAGGCATGGATGCAACTATTAAGAGGCTACAATCTCTTTTTTACTGGAAGTCATTGGCAGCTGACATTAGAACTTTTATTCAGAAATGTGATATTTGTCAAAGGCATAAGTATGATGCAGCAGCTTACCCTGGACTACTTCAACCATTACCTATTCCTGATGGTGTTTGGATTGATATCAGTTTAGATTTCATTGAAGGTCTTCCTAAATCGAAAGGGAAGAATGTCATTTTGGTGGTGGTGGATAGATTTAGTAAATCTGGTCATTTCATTGCTATTGCACACCCTTACACTGCTGAATCTGTAGCTCAATGTTTTTTGGACAATGTTTTCAAATTGCATGGTATGCCAGCTTCTATAGTAAGCGACAGGGATCCCATTTTTTTGAGTTCTTTTTGGCAAGAGTTATTTACATTACAGGGGGTCTTACTACATAAATCGACAGCATACCATCCTCAGACTGATGGTCAGACAGAGGTTCTTAACAGAACATTGGAGACATATTTGAGATGTTTTTGCTCTGATAGTCCTCATACTTGGGCTACTCAACTACCACTTGCTGAATGGTGGTACAACACCACATACCACTCTACTTTGAAATGTACACCTTTTGAAGTTTTGTATGGTCAGAAACCACCAATACACTTGCCTTATTTAGCTGGTGAGTCTTCTAATGACATGGTTGATAGATCCTTGGAGGCTAGGGAGGCTGTGATAGCACTGCTCAAGTTTCATTTAGCTAGAGCACAACAAAGCATGAGAGATAAAGCTAACAAACACAGGTCTGATAGACAATTTATGGAGGGAGATTGGGTTTACTTGAAGTTGCAACCTTACAGACAAATTTCAGTGGCTTCAAGGCCCTTCAACAAGCTTGCTGCAAAATATTTTGGTCCTTACTTGGTCCTTTCTAGAGTTGGTGCAGTAGCTTACAGATTACTTTTACCTGCTGATGTCCTTATTCATCCGGTGTTTCATGTTTCCCAGCTTAAAAAGTGTTATGAGGTGCCTACAGTCATTAATCATCCCCCTATTTTACATCTTTCAAGTCCTTATTGTCCCATTCCTGAGTCGATATTGGAGAGAAGGATGATCAAAAAAGGTAATAAGGCTGTGTGTCAAGTCTTAGTTCAATGGTCTGGCTTGGATGCTTCTCAGGCTACTTGGGAGTTCCTATATGAGCTGCAGCATAGGTTCCCTGCATTTCACTCTTGAGGACAAGGGTGGTTTCCATTGGGGGGTATTGATACAATGCTGAGATTACTAGGAATATTAAAAAGTAGTTACTGTTAAAAACAGTTATTACTGTTCACTGTTGCTAAAATTTGTTAGAAGCAGTTATTTCATTAGCTTAGCTTTAGCTTCCATTTCAATTCTATAAATACAAATGTAATACAATTGTTAAGAGATTGAATGATATGATAAGATCTTCTCTTCTATCTTTTACTCTGTTCTTCCTTAGCTATTTTCTTCTTCTTCTTCTTCTTCTTCTTTCTCTTCTTCTTCGAGGTTAATCCTCCTAGTTGATATATCCGTTCGATTTGGATCACTTCGTACCAAAACCATAATGGGTAGCTCAATTAGGTCCTACAGCACCTTGACAGAGTTGATTTTCTTATAAGCATACAGAAAGTGGGAACAGCAATACTACTGGTCCCCCAATAAAGGCATTTGATGGAATCAGAGATTTGTGCTGCATGTTCCTGTAGACATCTGGTACAAAAACAATGCTCTTGCCATGTTACCCAGGAAAGGAACTTTTTTCCCCAACTGAGTTTTACTTTTCTAATATCAATGTTTGGGGAAGATATCTACTACTCAAAATCCAAAATACAGCAAGGGTTTGAAAACTGAAGTTCTTCATTTTAAAGAGGTGTAATTTACCTCCATGCCTATCCCTCTGTCTTACTAAGCTAAATAAGATTAATATTCCATGGTCATGATGGAGTAGCTGCTAGCAAACAAAGTCTTATACAGGATATCATTATCAAACATGGGAGAGAAGTTCTAGTGTAAAATAGCTCCATCTTCCTCTCTATGATAAACTAAGGGAGACTAACACCTTGTCATGAGTCATGACAAAGGCATAGCTACCTCTGAAAAGGATGAACCTAAATAAAAAGTTACAGTTAGACTGCAGGTACTAATGATGACAGGAAGGATGAGAGGGAAAGATGATGCAGCTTAAGAGAGCATGATTCTTCCTAGTACTGTTTATGAAAGGAAGTAATGTCTCTTTTTCTTCAGTCATTGGTGGAAGGGTGGTGCAGAAATAAAAGCATTTTTTAAATATCACAACAGAGTGAAATCCTAAAGGACAATGATCTCATTTTCTTCAGTCATTGAGTGCCAGGGTGGTCAAGAAAACAAAAGCATTTATTTTTAGAAACTTAGAACAGCACAATATTCTAAAAAACGAACAAAGGAAGAACTGGAATCTCCTGGAGCTTTGCAAGGTATGGTGTTGGAGAAGAGAGTTGAAACCTCCCATCATCACAACAAAATAAAGGTCCAAGAACGGTACTTCTTACACAAGAGTGTGACTGTTCCAGCATCATGTGAAATTGTGAATATTAATTAAGGAATCAAAGTCAAAAAAAAAAAAAAAAAGGAGGGGTGACAAAGTGCAGCCTAAAATCCAATTCACAAGAACGGAGAAACTAAATTCAGCGTTCTTTATACTACTTTAGTTCTTCCTTTATGTAGAAATTGAATTCAACAACTAAGAAGCTATTTAACTCCTTTAATATCCAACACTATGATTACCTGAAGATAAAAGAATTCATCAAATACAAGCCTTTTGCGCGCTAACTCGGCCTCTTTTACACTTTTTGGCTGGTGAATTCCTGCATATGCCTGTTTATTGTAAAGCCACAAGAGGAAAAAGAAACAATCATTCTCAACAAAAAAGGAGATTGGGAGTAAAAAGAGTTGTCGATGACATAGAAATAAATAAAAGTATCTCTTCTTTAATGATTAAGCTTTTGAATAAGGTGGTTAACACAGATCATCATACCAGAGCAAACAAAACCTCTAGGTTTGAGTTCCTCCATCACCCATTAACAAAACATTGTTCATGTCCTTGGCCCAAGGAACGAATCGTGCCCAAGAAATAGATTTTCAGCAGTCTCGTTAATATTCTTGCACATGATACAAGCATCAGAAAAAGGAGACTGGAGAATCTCCAAATTACTATTACGAGAGTGGTACTAAAGGAGGAGTGAAGGATATGCCAGAAAAATCCATTGAGCCTGAACAAAGATAGCTAAATCCTGAATTTTGTAAGTCAATAGGTAAACTAAAGGAGAAAGACTCGGCTCTAATTTTCTAACACCACAAGCATGGGACGATGATTTAAGTGTGCAAAATACTCAACCATGAATAAGATCATCCTTCACCAATGAGAGAGGAAATGTGAGCCACGAGAAATAGAGAGCCTATTTTAGAGATCAGACAATGAGATCTTGAGGTGCCAGTAATAGATATTTCATCAGCTTCTTCATAGTTATTCAAGAAATCTCATAAATTTTCTCAGGAAAGATTGATTGTATCACTGCACCCTTAACCAATTAACCTAACTTTCTCTCACAAAAGAAGGGTCAATTTTGTTCTAAAATAAAGTAACTGAAAAAAGCACTAAGAAGCATATCATATATTCTATTTCTTAGTCTGTTGTGCAGAAAATAACAAGAAACCTTGTGTTCTTTTTTTCCTTATCCTCTTCAGCTTTATCACTGTTACACTCAAAAGAATGTTACACATCATGTTTGTTTTCGGAAAATAGGACAAGCAATAAATGTAAATTCCTAAAAAATCTCATTTTCAACTGTCTCAAGGCCATAGAATTTCATTGAAATGATACAAGCAACTATTTCCAGCAAAAAAGACGTAAAATCCCAACACCACACACATCATTTCATTTTACAGTATACATGGTGCAGTAAAAAATAATAGAAGACAACGTAAATCTGATGAGCCATATGAGAGCGATAACTTACATCATGAAGGCATAGTAGCCCAAAATCATGAGCAAGATCTTCAGGTATAGGATCGATATTGGATGGAAGCACCTTTAAGGCTCTATTAAATATTAAAAGAAGGCATATAATACTTGAGAAGAATGATACACAGTTAAATCAAAATTACAAAAAGCAATAAACAAATAAATCATGCAAGATGACAAAACACATTTAACAACTTACAGCTAGAAACTATGTTCATGTTTCAATTAAGAAAACAATTAAATCTAAAGACAACATAATGAGATCAGCTGGAATAGTTGCTACAGGCAGACACTACAAGGAAGCTGGTCAGAAAACAGATGCTGACAACGACAAATTTGGGACAATAGAAACAAGGTCAAAGAAGCCCGAGTCCACATCTGATACATGAGTATTGTTCAGCTATGTACTTTCATCACTCTTATGTCATGTTTACATTCAAAAGAAAATGGAAGTTGTCAGACCACCACAAAGAGTAGAGTGCTAATGCTAGTGGTATTACAGGCATTATTTAGTTACATTTCATCAGTTAGAATAGTTCAGTTACACCATTTGACAGAGGAATAAGTAGCAATGGTAAATCTCAATTCACAATATTATTCAAGATGTCCTTTGCACTTGTGTGCTCTAAGCTTGTCTTTAACTCTCCTGCACATGCAGTCCATGAAAATTTTAGAGTTTTTTTATTCCGATAAATGCTATGCAACTTCAAAAAACTAAAGTAAGTTAATGAGATCATCACGATACATGCATATGTTTTTGTTCTGTTATGTCATGCAATCCATGAACATTTTAACTTCATTTTATACAAATCGAATGCTTTTTGAGCAATTTCAAATAACTAAAAGCAAGTTCAATGGAATCAACAACATACATCATGTGCCTTAAACATAGTCGTCCTTATTTAGGCAATGTCTTACAAATAACATACTACATAAATGCATGTAAAACTAGAACAAAATAAACAAATGTGAGAATGAACATAAACACATAAGCTTCTCATGACAAAAATGGCAAGAAATGGTTTTTTAAATATACCATTTTGCACATACTACGACAAAGTAGCTCGGGTTTGAGATCTGACCTTGAAATCACATCCCTAAGGAAGTTAGAGCTCAAACCTCCTTTTGAAGGATATATAGGATACGGCCTCCCTTGTGCACAAAATGATGGATCCTTTTCATCTTGTAGCACATCCATATTGTATTCCCTCATCTCATAATGATTTTTTGATCTCATAATCCGCACCTTTCATATAGTAACATACAGATAACAATATGTGAGAAATTAGAAAAAACAAAATAATACACAGTGCCGCAATGATAACTGACATGTATTCATAACAACCATAAACAACCGATTGCTCCACATAACAGCCTACAATTATGTCATTATGTGCAACCTATTTAGGACCCATGTGCTAATTAACTAAGAAGACTCAGACAATGAACAAGAATAGTGAATCCAATTTATCATTTGTCTCATTACTAAGGAGTAGGAAACTAAGAAATCTAAAACTCTGCCCCTTTTGACTTTCAAAACAAATGACTGGATCTCTAAAGCGGCTATTTGACACTTGAGTTTCAACTACCCATGAGAAAAGTTCATCAAATCGCACACGACAAGTAACCAACTGTTTCCAGATCACGCTATAGACCATAAAAGATCTAGTTTAGCTTAAAAGTTGACTTGTGCAATAAGTAGTTAAAGTTTGTCATCATTAGCAATAAAGTTAAAAATTGCTAGAAGATAATAATAAATTCATCAAATTCTTTCAATGATGAATTAAAGATTGATCAACTCACCTTACCACTGACACATACAATGTCTCCAACCTTTTGCTTCTCCTCTAGGCTCTTGAGAAAAGGTAGATACGTGAAGCGAGTGCCTCGGAAAAACTTTTTTAAGTGTAAAAATACCGTTTTCTTCCTGCCATTATCAGCTTTATCACTCATTAAGTCAGCACCATCATCCCTAGAAGTTGATGGTGATTCATTATCTACAACATCACAAGCTACAACAACCTCAAGGAATGACAAAGAATAACTAGCTCTTATTCCCCTGCATGGAAAAATACAAAAGAACATTATTCAGTTTAACAAAGATTGTTTTTATATTTGAAGTTTGAAGTATTGGCAGATGTACACTATTGTGAAAACATATACACCAGTGAAAGCAAGATATCTAACTTATCCAGTACGAGCTATTTACTAAACCCATATTACTGTTCTAGCGGGTACCAATCAATTAATACTTCACTCAAAATACAGGAACAATAGATTCCAAGCAAACTTGATATTATTCAGTAAACCTATTAGAAACAGCAGATAGATCCTAAACACCCTCTCAAGAAAAGGAAGACAACAACAGTAACGTTTCAGACCAAATAAGTCATGGTCGGCTATATGAATCCTCACTTTTTAATTTAAGCTCAACTCATATCATCATCATATCAAATTAAATAGAAATGAAAATTTTAGATATTTAAAAACAATAGTATTATTATTATTATTATTATTATTATTATTATTATTATTATTATTATTATTATTATTATTATTAATAATAATAATAATAATAATAATAATAATAATAATCTCTAACAATTATAAAAATATACAAATATTTTTCTCTATTGTGCCTTATCTATAGCTACCCAGTCCCTTTTTAACAGTGTCACACACCAAAGTTTCACACCTATGGACTTAAATCATTTGTAGGCCGATGCAGGACATGATCAAACCATCTCAAGCGACCTTATTTCATTTTATCCTCAACATGTGCTACTTGCATGTTTGCACCTTCGGATGAATGTAGTCATTGTTAATCATAGGGGATATGTGAAAGGTGTATGTTACAAGTCAAAAATGAGGCTATCTAACCAAATCTGAGCGGAGAGGTAGAGAGGAGGCCCATTATCCCGAAGTTTTGAAGTTGATAAACAGATCTCTAAATCCAATATAAATAGTGCTAACCATTCCATATTCTAAAAAGAAATAGAAATGTCTTACATTCAAAACAATTAGCATCAATCATGAACAGCTAGTCTTCTTGCAAAGCATAAAAGGTAAGGTAAGAACTTCTGTAACGGTAATTCACCTTGAGGACTTGATTTTTCCAATAAAAATCAAGTATTGCCCATCCTCAATTCCAATCTGTGCATTTTGCAGATCAACGTATGTCCGAGGAAAATGCTGCAGCAATTTGCGCGACTACACATATACCAGATGATTATTAGAGTTGTGACTTTGAGAGCAAAATTATAGTAGGCTAAATGGTTCCAAGTCTCACTGTGTGAAAGCCACAGTTTTCCAGCTGACGAGAGTGTCGTTTGCTGAGCCCAGGAATAAAGCTAATAGATTGATCAAGCATTACTTCAACCAATTCATCATTCTGTTTGACCCCATGCTGAGACAGGTTAGAAGGTTTATCTACAGTGAACTGCAAGTCTTGTCTTGTTTCTGTCTCCAAAGTATCAGGAATATAAGTGGTTGAATCCATATTAGTAGCTCCCGAATACAAAATATGCCATGTTTCATACAGTGAATCAGGATCGATCAATTGTTCACCCACAGAGCTAGACAGAAACTCTCTACAAATTTTAGTGGCCCACAGCCCACTGTCTCCACGGATGGATGCTGTCCCATCGTATAATTCAACAGGTGGAGAAGAGCTCAACCTGATTGAAGAGAATTGTTTACACATTAAGGAGAAATCAAAGTCAACTGCTCCTCCATCAGGATGAATATCAGATTGTTTTTCAGTTCCGTTGCCATCAATCAGGTCATCTAAACCATCATAACTCATCATCACAGAAGCCTGGGAGAAATTCAAATAGCTATCACACGATGAGGGGAAATTTCTGGGGAAGGAAGATGCATCAAAAACAATTTAAAAATCTACCAAGTTAGGTAACATCTTTCCTTCTACATTTCTTTTCTTTTTTTGTTGGAAATGGTAATGTTGTATTCTTCCTTCTACATTTTTGTTCAAGACAACCACAACAGTTTCCCAAAGGAAAGACAATAAAGTACAAACGAGTAACCAGAATATTTCATACAACTGGGTCAAACAAAATTGAGGTAGCTCAAGTATGAGATAAGCAAACAGAAGGTAACATGTGTAATCATTTGAGGCACCTTTTGAAGAAAGAAGGGTTGCGGCATGTCGATGGCCAGAGTAAGAATGTAAAATTCTGACAAATCCTATAACTACGGATACAGAGGTGCATTGACTTGATGATACTAATTGACTAGGATTTAGGCACCTTCTCCATACACCCAAGCAAACCCATCATATGTTCATTACACCATTCATAGCGAATCAAAACAAGAGAAAAGGCATTTGCAATTATTAAGCATATTACTCCCTTCCCAGCTCACCCGAGATTCTAGAAAATACAACAAAATGCATCTACAATCCATCAAAGATCACAACTATAGAACATCTACCATCCATCATCTAGTTTAGCTAAATTAAATGGACAAAGGCCAGTCAAATAGAGTAAAAGATTATAGAAACCTCACAAGCACATTTCACAGTAATTCAAATTAACTTAAGAAGCATCCATTATTTATGGGCCTAAATGTTATGCTTGACATCTGTACTTGAGCTACCATATTCCAGCCCCTCTAGTATATGTACATAACTTTCTTTCTTTGTTGTAATCCTCTAGTATATGAACATATATGTACCACTCTTTATTTTATTAAAATTGGAGCAAGTTATTTCCTCATGCAAGAAACTATATGCTCAGATTTTCCCAAGAACAGATTATGTAGTATTTCACCGGGAAAGCCGATTTAATCGTTAAAGGTATAAGTTTTATATTCAAACCAAACACTATGGTTCAAGGATATTAAAAAAGGAACGCCGGGATGAGGGAACCATTGATTTCAGTACCATGTAAGGGAGGTTTATCTCTAGCCCCAAGCTTTTATGTGACTTCACTAGAGAAATGCAAGTTATCTACCTCCTATTTGTGATGACTTTTATAGGGTTGCAAAATCTCTTTCCATTCTAAGTAGCAGAGACACTAGCCCCTTGCTCCTGTTATATATCCTCTCCTGCTTCCCTTTCCTTTCACGCAACTAACATTAAAAAAGATGGTAGTAGAAATTTAATAGGACGCCCAAATAAATAGAGTATCTCACTATCTTGAAATATATTGCTCCATTGTGAGGGAAGATTCCAATACTAAATGCCACAGACTATTCATTTATGTAATTTCAAGTGACATGGCTTGAACAAGCATGCCCAAGTCTTAAGATACATTATGATGACAGGTTATCAAACATGAGAATTGATATTTCAAGTTCTTATATTTGCCTTGTCTTCTACACTTGTTTTTCTCATCCTACTGATTGTTTTCTTCCTAGAAAGTCTTAACTGTTTCCTCTTTAATGCAAACTTGCCGCAAACTCGATCATTAGTCAGATAGCACAATTGTTATCGACAAAAAGGAAAGAATACAATAGGAAAAGAAACCCTCATGAGGAGGAAGCTGGGGGACTAACTAAAAAACATAATAAATTTTCCCATTCATCAAGAATTTAGACAGATTTACTGAAGCAGCATGATACATATATGTTAGCTGAGTCTAATTAAAAAAGTATGTAACCTTATTTAAAAATTTCGACCTATCTTTGACACTAGTGCAGCCATAAGCATCTACTTCCTTCAACAGTTTCCCCGCAAGCTTATGCTTCGACCTAGATAACACTGTCAACATCTTGGAATAAAGAAAATTGTTAAACCTGCATGATATTAGAGGGGTTAAATATAGTATTCAAGTCAAAAAATTGACTCAATTAGGAAGAATTTATATAACTATAAAATTATCAGTACCTCATATCTTTACTCACAAAGTTCCTATATCCTTTCTGAGCTTCAAATATCAGTGCACTTCTCAAGCACTTCTCACTTGAACACTGGAAAAGGTAAATGAGATCATAAAGAGAAGAGCAGATGATCAAAAACTTCTAAGATTGACACGTTCCACAGAGGAATTTGGGAAGAAGCTACAACCTACATACCAGTGAAATCCCACTAAGTGGTGTCTAGGGAAGGTAGAGTGTTCACTGCAATGTATGAAAGAAATCCCAATTTTTTTCTCTCTCCTCTCTGAAATGCTCTCGGCATAGGTTCTGCTAGTGTGCACTGTGGGGAGTATGGCAGGAAAGAGACGGCAAGGGAGACCTAAGAAGAAAATGGTAATCGCATTTGGGATTAAGTAGGAAGGAAGTAGGAATGTAGGATCGCAGATGAAAGATCTTCGCGAGCAGACTATAGAAGCAGAATTAACAATGGGAGTGCAATGAGGTTGATGAATGAGCACATTGGTAGCTCACAACTGATCCAATGGAGCATCAACTGGAGCGCAGAGGCTACACGAGAGTTATCAACTCCAGATCTGGTGGTTTCAGCCGCAAAGGCACCAATGAATACTGTTCCATTACTGGTGAACACTGTTCCATTGAGTACTGTAGATCCAGTGGAAAGGCACCATCTGAAGGGTCTTACAGGGAACTTGGAACCAGAACCAGTGGGAATAAAGGAGGCTAATGCATAGGTTAGCTTATTTGCGGGAAATCAAGTTGCCAGCAGTGGTATGTCCTTAAATTATATTACACCTGAGCTAGTTAATGGAAAGCTGGTAGTCAAGCTGGATGAAAAGGAGAAGGAGAAAGAAGAAGTGAAGTGGAAACACTCGCTGGTTTTGTATGTATTGGGGAAATGCCAGGATATAATTATATGAAGCGATTTATCTCACAAACATGGGCTAATGTGGCAAACCCTGACCTGTTTTACCATGATGAGGGCTATTATGTGGTGAAATTTCACTCTGAACCTGACTTGAAGGAGATCTTATTTGCAGGGTGATACAGCATAAACAATAACCCCATAATCTTAAAACAATGGACACCCAAACTTGACTTCAAATCAGAGTTCTTAACTAAAATCCTCCTCTGGGTAACATTTCCAAAGTTGCCATTAAATTGCTGGGGGTGTGACTCTCTTAGTAGAACTGCTAGTGCGATAGGAATTCCAATATTTGCTGATGAATGTACAACCAAACAAACAAGGATATCCTATGCTCGAATGCTTATAGAGGTGGATGTCACCAAGCCAATCCCTACAGAGATTACGGTCATGGATGCTCGTGGTCAATCATTCCAACAAGTGATTGTATTTGACTGGAAGCCTGAGTATTGTGAAGGTTGTATGATGGTGGGACATAACTGACACAAGGATAAGCCCAAGCAAGTTGGTCAACCAAGGACAAAACAAACTCATCCACCAGCCAAACAGAAACAACCTTGGATGATTAGAAAAGTTCTTGGAGTAAAGGATCACCTACATGTACTGCACCATGCTATTTATGGCAGGAGAAGCAAGATAAGGCAAGCCTATAATCAAATGCTAGGTGATTACCCAAAAGGTTGATTGAAGAGGTCTCGTATGTCGCAACTTAGCAAGACCTAAAGCCATTTTAATCTTATGATTGCAAATCCAGAACAGACTCCTTACAACAGATAGGTTGCTGAAATGGAGAATGCAAGTAGATCCTAAATGTGTTATGTGTAAGCAGGAAGATGAAACAAGAGACCACTTATGGAGGAGATTACTCCAATGGACTACCATCAGTCAACCTCCAAGTTAGAATGAACGCAGACCTTACCCCTTCCTCGAGGAGGTAGAGAGGTTGTTTCCGTTTTGGGTAGAAGCTAATGGCTAAACAAAAGAAGCTAACTCCCCAAGCTAGGTTTAAGTTTCACACTCATACCATTAAGATGTTTGGGTTCACGGTTTCAAGCCACAAAACAAACGTAAGGTTTTGTCCATAAGCCTCATTGTGATAGTGGAAGCTTAGTGCAACCAGGCTGCCCTTTACTCAGTCTTACTTGTTAGCAAAGTAGTGATTCTAAAATCCGAAACCCATAAAGATGAAATCTTGGCTCCACCTCTAATATGTTTTCACAATTACAGAGAAATCAACTAAATTACAAACGAGGCACACTCAAATTCAAGATAGCAGCTTTGTTAAAAGCATATACTGATAGAAATGGGGAAACTCAAAACAAACAGAAAAAAGGGCTTACCATAGTATTACGTGAGTGCACAACAAGGGTTGAAACAGCCATGGATGAAGTATAGACATCAAATTGAAACTGATCTTCAAAATGGAGTAATCTCTGCTTTGGGATTACACTCTTCTTCCATAACACTCGGAACACAGTTCACAGAGTGCTGAAACAACAAAGCTTATTTCTTTTTTTCAATTTTTAGCCAGAATTATCGAATTGACATTTTTTTTTAAAAAAAATAAAATAAAATAAAGAAATTATTTGCTATTCTAATCTTGGTTAGACCTTAATTTGTTAAATTAAATCTCAATTTTCAATTCTTAGTTATGATACGTGGCTATCATAGGTACTTCGGGAAATGGAGAGGTCTGGTTCGAAACGTGTAAGTCATATAACTTAGTCTTTTCTGTCTCCCTACTTTATTCTTTCTTCTAAATTTATATAGTTTCATAACACGTTATCATCACGATTGTTGTATTATTCTTAAAGAATTATGATAGAATACGGAAAAAATACAAAAAGATTTTGCATAATTTATGCAATAAGGTTCTTATATCTTCAAGGTATGATTTATCTTTACGTTATAATTATTTATGTGACAGATTTAGAGGTACCATCTGAAGTAAGTATTTAAAGAGACTTGTCGACTTTTTATTTACTTTTAATCGATTAGAAAGAGAATTTCTTAATTTATTTTAATAATTAAATAAGCATAATTTAGTGAAAGGTATGTTTTCAACCTTTATATGAGGTGCGTGATCTATTACGCTATATTTATTAACTACTAATGTTGATTTTAACAAATCAATAATCTCATTTTTGTGTGTAATTATAATATACGATCATATTAATGATCATCAAAAGTGATAAAATTACAATTATTTTGAAGGCTTGAGGTTGAGCCTCGTTGTGGACAAGACGATAGATTTAAGTTTTATCGCACCCAAAGAAAAAGACGATGGATTTACGTTCAATCGCACCAAGAGGGTAAGACATTGGGTTGTCCTGGTGCAACATGATGAGAAGATATTGGGTTCAAGTTTCATCGATTTATGGCCTAAGACATTTTTATATGGATAAGACATTAAATTTGAGTCTTAATGCACTATGTTGATGATATAATAATGACTAAAGAAAGTGCTAAAAATATAGATTCATTCTCTAAAGGGATGAGGCGTAAGCTACCATGCTAGGCATGAGAAAGATTGCGACCTTTGGTCAATGATGTGGTATCACCAAGAATGTCTATAAGAAGACATGTATTATAGAAAGGTTTCATGTTTTATTTCCAGGCTTGTATTGGACAAGAACTAGTGCAATTAAAGCATATTTTATGATAAATTAGAAGTTTACTAATTTCAATACTTTCTTTATTTGGCATGATTGTCTGAGACATCATTAGTCTATAATGTTTAGACGAACTATAAAAAATTAAAATGGACATCTATGGATAAATCTAAAAATTCTTTTAAATGATGAATTTTCTTGTACTGCTCGTTAGCAAATAAAGTTAATTGTGAGACCATCATAAACGAAAGTTGAGAGTGTATCTCCTGCGTTCTAGTAATGTATACAAATATTTGTGGATCTATTCATCCACCTATGGATTGTTTAGATACTTAATGGTCCTAATAAGTGTTTCTTCTAGATGATCTCATGTGTACATATTGTTATCTCGCAACTTGATGTTTGCAAAAGTATTGACATAAATAATAGGGATAATGCATAAGTACCCCGTCAACCTATGCTCGAAATTCTAGAGACACATTTATACTATATTAAGGTCCTATTGCCCCGCTGGACTTATTTTATAATTAATTTTTACCCATTTTTGACCTACACTATCTTGTGGACTCAGCGAGTGTTGATATTTTTTTCAAACTAGCGTCACTAAAATTTCGTGTGACACTCGACAACTTACTCGATAAAGAATGGCTTGAAAAGATTTCGAGAGATTTTGGAAGAAAACTTTTGTATTGCTTGAAAGATTAGTTACAACTTGGTTGATGCTTTGCAAATGAATGTCCTCTATTTATACTATAATTTAGGAGCTAAAGTGCAAATAATAATTACTTTACAAGTCCTTAAAGTATTTACACTTTGTTTCCTCTCTAAAATTCTCCTACATATTCTAAGATATTCCCTAGTCTTCTTGAAATATCTAAGAGGTAAAGGATCAAAATTACCTTTCAACTTTATTTTATTGATTGATTTTACCCCTGCCGTTAAAAGCAAGCTATTTTTATCCCTATCGTCAATAAAGTTAACAAATATATCCCTCTTTGAATGGAAACCCCCAAATCAATTAAAATTACCCGATTTTACTTAAATTACCCAATTTAATCCGACCCGACCCACTTAATAATATAACTCATTTTTTTATACAAATCAACTTTATTTTCTCCACCACCAAAGCCACCACCTTCTCCGAGATCTCCTTTACTACCACCGTTGAAATCCCCACCTCTCCCACCATGGTACAATTAACATTCTTTATATTTTTAGCGGCAATCAACATTCTTTGTATATGTCCTTAAAACCTTTAGCGATATTGATTCTAATGGAACTTAATTAATATCGGTAAAGACTTTAACACTTTATTAATATTAATATTTAAACCGCTAAAAGTTATATTTGTTGTATCGTAAACTCTGTTTGTTTATATAAATTTAGCGATATTGATTCTAATGAAACTTAATTAATATCGATAAAGACTTTAACACTTTATTAATATTAATATTTAAACCGCTAAAAGTTATATTTGTTGTATCGTAAACTCTGTTTGTTTATACAAATTGCTAGAGGTTATGAACGAGTTATTAAACGTACATTGGTTTTAGTTACTCTACAAAGTATCGGTTCTTTTATCTCATTTTTCATATTTTATAGAGTATGTATGTAATAACAATTTTTTATACATATATTTATGTTCCACAATAAATTAGTAACTTAACTATAAAATAAGTACAACACCATCTTGAATACAAACTTAAAAGACACACAATTTTTTCTTTAAATTAAAAAAGAGATAATGTCCAAGTACCCCCTCAACCTATGCCCGAAATCTCAAAGACACACTTATACTATACTAAGGTCCTATTACCTCCTGAACTTATTTTATTAATAATTTTCTACCCCTTTTCAGCCTATGTGGCACTAGTTTGAAAAAATAAGTCAACCATCGTTGCGCCCACAAGATAGTGCCACGTAGGCCGAAAAGGGGCAGAAAATTATTAATAAAATAAGTTCAGGGGGTAATAGGACCTTAGTATAGTATAAGTGTGTATATGAGATTTCGGGCATAGGTTGAGGGGTACTTGTGCATTATCCCATTAAAAAATTACAAAGTTTTAATTGCGAAGTTGTGGTTGAAACCACAATGGTGGATTAGGAAAAGGTCGTTTGATCCTTTGTTCTTGCATTGAGTAAATACCGGATTGACGATAAAGAGTTAAAGATTTCTTGTAGAGAGCATCAATGCTATCCGTAGTAAAATAGATGCAATTTGGTTGATATCCATTCAGATCATCACTTGTTGCAGGAATTGAGAAAGAGCTGCTATTTGGCGATACAAATACTGCTTGATCATCTAAACTGGCGATATATTCAAAATTGTTATTTGTTTTAGAGATACCTTCATATCGCTCGATTATTAATTTACTAGTATGATAGATATGGAGTTCATAATCATCCTCATGTTCAGACAATGGATCTGACTTGTTCCAAATTATAAGCAACTCCCCCTTAATAGACTTAGCTAAATACACATATCTTAGGCCAGAATAAGCAATAAAACGAAGCTTATTATTATCACAAGGCCGAATATGAGGAGCTGTGTTATGTTTTACTATATCTATTATTTTCATCTTCACTTCACAACAATCCGTCTTGAGGATAACAACGTGATTCATTTCTTCACCGATTCTCTTATTATTATCATCTTGACTTAACTTAAAATTGTTCAAATCATAATCCTTATTTGAAATAAGAATGTATAACACACCATCATGAAATAACATGCTTTCAGTATTATAGCCACTAATTGTTCCATTTGCATCAAATATCTCCCATGATCTCTCTTCTTCTTCTTTCACTCCAATATCACAATTACAAAATGCCAAGATTTCTTCATCATTCATTACATCCCCAAAAACCGCGACAGTTATAAGATTTCTAGTCAAATCACCTGAGATTGAAAATACGTAAACAGAATAGATCATACATGCTATTCTACAATGATTCTCAATATATGATGAGCAGAATGGTATTGTTGTCAATGAAGGGAGTTTTACATCGATTTCTGAAATAGGGTCGAAAAGGAACATATCAGGGTTATGGTTGGGTCCAGCAACAAGAACTAACCAACCATTAGAAGTTGCACAACAGAAGGTAACACCATGAGATACCTTAGGATATTTATTTAAGATACGAGTAGGTAGTTTAAAAGTATAAAAACGACCTTCTGACAAACTATAGAAGTTGAATCCAATATGATCGTTATACAAACAATCTTTTATCTGTAAAAGCCAAGGAGCAGTAAGATGATGATTTGATGGCTTGAGATGAGCAAGCATTGATCTCCATGACTTGCAAACGAGAGACATACGTACATAGTCACCAATGCCAACTCTTTTCAGTATCATGTCCATCGTATCTATGAGCATATCTTCTTGCCATAGACCCATTATTTGGTAAGGTATATTAGTTATAATAAAATCTAGGCTACTACTTATGAATGTATTTATAAAGACAGCAACAACAAATATAATCCTAGACGGGCTGAAAAATCCTAATTTGATAGTAACTAGGAAAAGTACTCCCTTCGTTTCAAAAAGCATGACCTAGTTTGACTTGGAACGAAGTTTAAGAAAAGAAAGAAGACTTTTAAATCTTGTGGCTCTGAATTAAAGTTATGTCAAATGTATCAAAATACTCTTTAATCTTGTGGTCTTAACCTAGTTTGACAGGTTTTCTTTTGGCAACTGTTTGATTATCAATTTTAAACGTGACATGTTTAAGATTATAAAATTAAAATGTATTTTTATATATTTAATATAACTTTAATTAAGGACGATAAAATTTGAAAAAAAATTTGTATTTTTTAAACTCTGTATTAATTCAAACTAAATATTTTTCCTCTCTCTTTTTCTTTCCCCTTTCCTCGATGGAATAAGCTTGTAGTTTGTATACGATAAAATGTGTTTGGGTTTTTTTCATTGTTCAAATAATTAAACTGTTCAAAATTTAAGATAGAAGTTTAAATTTTTTTCTTTAATAAAGTTTGATATTTTATAAATTGCACTATTTATAAAATTATATTTATAATTTCTCAAAGAATAATAATGAAAAATATGATTTAAATTATGTTATTCAATATTTTTTTAATAAGTGTGTATTGTGTCATAAAAATTTTCAATATGGAATAGAGTGAGTAATATTGTTTCATATCACTATTCACTTCAAGTTTATTTGTAAATAGAATAGAATAGATAATAGCACCTGTAATTTTTAATATGTTAATTACAACTTAAAAATATTTTATAATCTTGAAATATTATATACGTACTAAATTGGAAAATAATAGCAGCCTTATTCTTTCTTTACTCTCTGAACTCTGAAAAGATGAGCTCGTTACTCAAATGGAAAATAGTGAATTTTATGAGATACGTTTTTTTTAATTAGAATAGCGAGTTTGATAATTATTTTTAAGAATAAATAAAGCAATTATTTGTTATTTTAATAATGGTTACACCTTAATTTAGGTAATTCAATTTCAATATTTAATTCCTAATTATCACATGTGGCTGTCATCTAAGTACTTTGGAAAATGAAGAGGATGAGTAATGGAGAGGAGCCTTATATGCTAATTTCTATGTTTCTCTTAATTTAATGTGTCACTATTTGTTTAGTATTTAGTGATTAATTATTTACTCCCTCAATTCCATATTAATTAAATTTTTAAGGTATTTTACACTTTTTAAGAAAAGTAGACTAAGATATAAATTAAATATAATTTTTCATTTTTATCTGTATTATTATCAAATTTATTGAAGTCATCATATTAAAACTCCACATAAAGGATAAAATTGGAAGAACACACTAAAAGTAGTCTTGAAAACTGAACAATTAAATTAATTTGGAAAATAAAAGATGCCTCAAAAACTTAATTAATATGAAACGGAAGAAGTATAAGTTAAATGTACTTAAATTCATTGTTAAGCCAATTTAATAGCTAAACCTCAAGGTGAAGATCACATACTCTAAACGAGTTGGTGGGATAATATATAATGTTTGTGTTTTCACTTATATTTGAAATTGGTTTGATTGAGCTAAGTTCATTTATTAATTACAATAGCAGGAGATTTGAAGAAATATTAATATATTAATTAGTGGTTGACTTTAATTTATGTAAAAAATTAAAATTTTATGAGTTCAATTTTTATGATTTTTTTAAAAGAAATATTTAAGATTATTTACATTGAATTAAATTTTTTTCAAAAAAATTAGGGAAAATATTTACGCGGTTAAGCAAACTTATACTACTTAATTGCTTATCATAGCTATAGTTTGTTATAATTACCACTCGTGACTAACATTGTACGTTAATTATGTGGGCTGACTTCAAGTTTGTATAATTAATCACTCTGTATATGTATAATTCGCCAGAATATACAAATACATATGTATAATATCTAATTATCTGACCGATATACATATACAATTCACATTTCTCCACTCTTTGCCCTCTCTCGCTCGTCTTTCTCCTCCCTCTTCCAATCTCGCTCACCTTTCTCCTCTCTTTCCCAATATCACTTGCAATATATACAAGTGCATATGTATAATATACAATTATCTAACGTATATACATATACAATTCACCTCTCTCCTACTCTCTGCCCTCTCTCGCTCGCCTCTCTCCTCCCTCTTCCAATCTCGCTCGCCCCTCTCCTCCCTCTCTCAATCTCTCTTGTCATATATACAAATATATATGTATAATATACCATTATCTAACCAATATACATATACAATTCACCTCTCCACCATCTCTCGCTCACCCCTCTCCCAGTCTCGCTCGCCTCTCTCATATCTCTCTCAATCTCGCTTGCCATATATACAAATATATATGTATAATATACAATTATCTAACCGATATACATATACGATTCACCTCTCTCCCACTTTTTGCCCTCTCTCTCGCCTCTCTCCTCTCTCTCCTAGTCTCGCTCATCTCTCTCCTCCCTATAACATGTAGCTACAAATTGTAATTATCAGATTATAGCTATGGATAGTAATTACACTATTTTAAAGTGGTTTTATATGAAAGTTTTCCTATTTAAAAACATCTATTTTTATAAGGACGATATATCAATAGGAACGGAGAAAGACCAAGTGTGTTTGGTATGAAGGAAAACATTTTCTGGAAAATGTTTTTTCAATTTTCTCATATTTGGTTGGGACAAAATATTGAAAAATATTTTCCAAATCAATTCATTTTCCTCAAAATTAAGGAAAATGACTTCCCTTCAAAAATTAAGGAAAACATTTTTCAAAACTCTCCTCTAATTTCAAATTATATTTTTTTTTGGGAAAAACATCAATTTTTAAAAAATATTTTCAATTTCAAAATTTTATTTTTTCATCCGATCCCTTCCCTGACCCCCACCCCCACCACCGACCAGCCCCCCCACCCCCACCCCCTCCCCAAAAAATTAATTTTGTTTTTTAAGAATATTTTCAACTTCAAATTTTTATTTTTAAACTCCTACTCCCTCCCCATCCCCCAGCTAGCCCCCCTACCATCCCCCCACCCACCCCCACCCCCCCAAAAAATTAATTTCGTTTTTTTTTTTAAAAATACTATCAACTTCAATGTTTATTTTTCACCCCCCCCCTCCCCCCTGCCCCTGCCCCCACCCCCACCCCCACCCCACTGCCAACCAAAAAAATAATAATTTTATTTTAAAAAATATTTTCAATTTCATAAATTATTTTTTGCTCTAGTAAAAATTAAAGATGTCTCTCAAAAAAAATTTCATTCATAAATCAAACACTAAAATTCATTTCCGAAAAATATTATCTACTCACCAATCAAACATGAGAAAATAAGTTCAAAATCTACTTGTTTTCCAGGGAAACATTTTCCTCCGTACCAAACACACCCCAAGGGTGTTATTGAATTATAAGGATAAAATAGACACAACATGTAAACTAATTATTTTATTAATTTTATAAAATGAACAAATATTATTAAAAATTTCAAAGTATTATAATGAATAAGTAAAAATGGATGAATGTACTTTCTCGTAGTATTTTGTTACTAGAGAGGCAAGAAAAGTGGGGATTAAAAAGGGAAAGTAACGAGTATTTATCGTTTACAAACTACAAACTAATTCATTGTTAAGCCTATTTAATAACTAAACCTCAGGGCGAAGATCACATACTCTAAGAGTGTGTTTGGTATGAAGGATTTCCAATTTTCTCATGTTTGGTTGGGACAAAAGTTTTGGAAAATGTTTTCCAAATCAACTCATTTTCCTTCAAAAATTAAGAAAAACATTTTCCAAAACTCTCCTCCAATTTCAAATTACATTTTTTTTGGGAGAAAATATAAATTTAAAAAAATGTTTTAAATTTTAAATTTTTATTTTTAAACTCCTACCCCCCGGCCAGCCCCCCACCCACCCCAACCCCCCCAAAAAATTAATTTATTTTTTAAAAATACTATCAACTTCAAATTTTTATTTTTTCACTCCTACCCCTCCCCTCTGCCCCCACCCACTACCCCCACCCACCCCACCATTCCAAAAAAAAAAATTATTTTAAAAAAATATTTTCAATTTTATAAACTATTTTTTACTCTACTAAAAATAAAAGATGTCTCTCAAAAACATTTTTCATTCATAAATCAAACACTAAAAATCATTTTCGGAAAAATATTTTCTACTCATCAACCAAACATGAGAAAATAAGTAAAAATCTACTTGTTTTTCAGGAAAACATTTTCTAGAAAAACATTTTCCATGGAAAACATTTTCCTCCATACCAAACACATCCTAAATGAGTTGGTGGGATTATATATAATGTTTATGTGCTTCCACTCATATTTGAAATTGGTTTGATTGAGCTGAGTTCATTTATTAATTACAATACAATAAGAGGAGATTTGAAGAAATATTAATATATTAATTAATGATGGGCAACTTTCACATATAGCAAACATAAAATTCATATTTGTACGCTATAGCAAAGTTTGCATAATTGCACTCCATATCAAACATATAAATGTATAATTCGCTATACATATACAATTGAAGCGAATTGTATAAAACGAAGTGTATAAAACGAGAAAGAGAAAGAGACTTGGGCAGAGAATTGTATAAAAATGAAGTGTATAAAACGAATTGTATAATTATAAGTGTGTAGAATGATTACATACAATTTGAATTTGTATAAAATGAGAAAGAGAGAAAGACAAAAGAGACTTGGGCAGGGAATATACAATTGAATCGAATTGTATAAAACGAGAAAGAGAGAAATTATATACAATTTGAATTTGTATAAAACGAGAAAGAGAAAAAGACAAAAGAAACTAGGCAAGGGAGTATTTTATTGTATAATTATAAGTGTATATGACGAAGATATATGTATTTGCATGTGTATATACAATTTTCTCTCGCTTTATACAAACAGAAACGCAATTTATACATTTCGCTTCTGTTTCTATAAGCGAGAGAGGCGAGGGTGGCGAGCGAGATCTGGAAGAGGGGAGAGAGGGGAACAAAAATATATGTATTTATACAATTTCCTCTGCTTTATACAAATAGAAACAGATTTATACACTTGTTTTTGTATAAAAGTGAGAGGAAGCGAGCGAGAGATGGAGCGAGAGTTTGAAGGAGAGAGGTGATTGACAAACAGTTTGATACGGGACACAATTAAATCAAAGGGTGGTTATAGCAATTAATTTGATTTATTAGTTTGCCATTATATATACATTTTTCCCATCAATGATTGACTTTAATTTATGTAGAATTTTGGTTCAATTTTTATGAATTTTTTTAAAAAACATTTAAGATTATTTACATTGAATTCAATTTTTCAGAAAAATTACGTGGTTAAACAAACTTATACTACTTAATTACTCATCATCTATAGTTTGCTATATTACCGCTCGCGACTAACATTGTACAATAATTATGTGGGCTGACTTCGAATTTGTATAGTTAACCACGTTTGTATACATATAATTCTCTAGAATATATAAATACATATGTGTAATATCTAATTATCTAACCGATATACATATACAATTCACATCTCTCCCCCTCGTTGCCCTCTTTCGCTCGCCTTTCTTCTTCCTCTCCCAATCTCGCTCGCCTCTCTCCTCTCTCTCTCAATCTCGCTTGCAATATATACAAGTGCATATGTATAATATACAATTATCTAACCTAGATACATATACAATTCAACTCTCTCCTACTCTCTGCCCTCTCTCTCTCGCCTCTCTCCTCCCTCTCTCAATCTCTCTTGTCATATATACAAATACATATGTATAATATACAATTATCTAACCAATATATATATGCAATTCATCTCTCTCCCACTCTTTGCCCTCTCTCGCTCGCCTCTCTCCTCTCTATAACATGTGATGTAGCTACGAATTGTGATTATCAAACTATAGTTATGGAGGGTAATTAGACTATTTTTGAGTGGCTATATGTGAAAGTTCTCAAAAAAATTATAGTGCCTATTTTAACAATATTTTAATTTTTTCTTGTATATTCTCACTTTATTTTTTTTCCGCTTGATATTTGTCAGACTCCATTTGGTACGTTATATGACTTGCACGTTTCGAATGAGGATGGTAGTGACATGTAGGGGTGTGCACTATTTAGATTAAATCAAAAAATCAAACCAGATCAAACCGAATTCTAATTTGGAATGGTTTTTTGGATTCTTGGTTTGCTTTTTGATTTATAATTTACTTTGTTTGGTTTATTGGTTTGGTTTCGAATTTAGAAAAATAAAAACCGAAAAAACTAATATATATATATATATATATATATATATATATATATATATATATATATTATTTAGAATTAAGTTGGATTTAAACACCTTTGTAAAAGGCATAATACATAAATGTGCCCTTTAACTTGGCTTCAAATTTTATTTATGCCCTTCAACTTCGGAGTGTGCACAAATAGACACCTAAACTTGTATAAAGTTGAACAAATAGACACACATTACTATATATTATCCTACATGTCATTTTTGTCCTATGTGGTGTCCTACGTGTATTGTGCCATGTAGGACTCATGTGTTATTTATTTAAAAGTTGGATAGTTAAAGTGTTTGTTTGTGCATTATGAAAGTTGGAGGTCAAAGTTAAAATTTGAAGCCAAGTTTAGGGTCCAATATATGTATTATGCCTTTGTAAAAGGGCCTAAAATACCCTCGAAGTATTGGAAATGGTACAAAATTACCCTCCATCCACCTATTGGCTCCAAAATACCCTTGTCATCCACTTTTGGGCTCAAAATTGACTACTTATTTAGCTGTATTAAAATTAAACTATTTAATTTTTTTTAAAAATACTTGGCGCTCAACTATTGGTTATAATTTAATTTATTAATATAATTTATAAATCAACCCACTACGTACCGACTCATTATTAACTAAACCCCACCCAATTAATAAATCAATTATAATATCAAAATTGTCATAAACACTACTAAAACACGACGAAATTGTAGATTTCTGAAAATGACATCCAAAATTATTCGAGTCTAAATCAAAGCCCCAATTAAATTTAGGTTGAACCCCTTATTTAGGAGGATACTTTCAATAGGATTCTATTTGAAGCTTGTATTCAAATTTTATGATTAAAGTTAAAGAAGTAGTACAACCCGAATTAATTCATGCACTTTTTTTAAATATAATTTTATAAATATTTATGGTTTGTTTTAAAACCTTTAATATATTATTTTTTAGAAAATTATCTATGAAGTAACGTCACATAATTGAGAAGAAAGAATAATTAAGATGAACATAGTCAGACTATAAGTTTATCGTTAATTTTTATTTAGACACTTGAATGTATGATAATTTACTTCTATATATATTTTCACCTCAAATTTTTAAAAACTCTCATTGGAAGTAGCTTTCTTGTTGTTGCATTAGTAATGTGACGATTTTATTTTTTTGGTGGGATTTAATTAGTAATGGATGGGTAGTGGATTGATTTATAAATTATACTAATAAGTTAAATTATAGCAAATAGTTGAGCGTCACGTATTTTAAAAAATATTTAAATAGTTTAAATTTAAAACCGTTAAATAAGTGGTTAATTTTGAACCCAAAGGTGGATGACAAGGATATTTTGGAGCCAATAGGTTGGTGGGAAGGATATTTTGGAGCCAATACGTGGATGAATAGTAATTTTGTACCATTTTCAATACTTCGAGGGTATTTTAGGTCTTTTTCCGTTTTAATTATGATTTAGTTTAGTTTCTTATGTTTACATCTATAATTAATATACTTTTAAGTAAGGGATAATTGTATATAACAACAAACTAATAACCTAAAATAAATGGAGTAGCTAGGTTTTGATTTAATTGTGCTCCATAGCAAACGTTTGCAAAAAATTGCCAGGCCTCTCTCCCAATATCTCGCTCGCCACTCTCCTCCAATCTCTCCCTCGCTTCCTCACTTTTTATACAAACACAAGTGTATAAAAATTGTTTCGAATTGTATAAAATAGAGGAAATTGTATAAATACATATATTTTTGTTCCCCTCTTCCAGATCTCGCTCGCCACTCTTCCAAATCTCGCTCGCCACCCTCGCCACTCTCCCAAATCTCGCTCGCCACCCTCGCCTTTCTCACTTATACAAACAGAAACAAAATGTATAAATTGCGTTTCTGTTTGTATAAAGCGTGAGAAAATTGTATATACACATGCAAGTACATATATTTTCATCCTATACACTTATAATTATACAATAAAAATACTTTCCCTGCCCGATTTCTTTTGCCTTTCTCTTTTTCTCATTTTATATAAATTTTAAATGGTATCTAATTTCTCTCTCTCTCGTTTTATACAATTGGATTCAATTGTATATTCACTGCCAAGTCTCTTTTGTCTTTCTCTCTTTCTCATTTTATACAAATTCAAATTGTATATAATCGTTCTATACACTTATAATCATACAATTCGTTTTATACATTTCCTTTTTATACAAGTCTCCGCCCAAGTGTCTTTCTCTTTCTCGTTTTATACAATTCGCTTGAATTGTATATGTATAGCGAATTATACAGTTTCTATGTTTGCTATGGAGCGCAATTATGCAAACTTTGCTATAGCATACAAATATGAATTTTTTATTTGCTCTATGTGAAAGTTGCCCTTTAAGTATTATGTTTTACGTTTTACTTGTGATTTATATTTAAAAGCATATTTAAGAAATTAAATATTTCATATATATTATTTTATAAATTGCAAATAATTTTGTTATGTTTCTAATTATTAAAAAAAAAAAGATTAACCAAACCGAAAAAAATCAAACCAAATTTATTTTGGTTTGGATTGGATTACACTTCTTCAAAACCAAAAATCGAATAGTATAAAACCGAATCGAAAAACCGAATGCACACCCCTAGTGACATGTCATAATTAAAAATTAAAATTTAAGATTTAATTACCTAAATTAAGGTCTAACCAAGATTAGAGTAATAAGTAAATAATTTCTTTTTAAAAAAAAAATGTCAATTCGATAAAATTGAAAAAAAGATGGAAGCTTTGTTGTTTCAATACTCTGTGAACTCTGTTCCGAGTGGAAGAAAAGTCTGTCAATATCAAATAACAGAAGTTTGCAATGGCCGATTCTATACTTGTGAACAAAATTTTTTGTGAATATCAAATAAGAAAACTTACAAGATTTCACCTCTCTCTGACATAAAAAGAGATGACAATTGACAAAGAAACAATTATAAAATTCGATTCATTGACAAAAGTTTCAGCAATTTATAGACCTGATGATGTGTATCGCCCCAAAATCACAAAGTTTCAGCTTTGCTAAAATCTTCAATAGATGAGAAATAAAGAAATTGATCATTAAGGCCATTTCTTTATTCTCACACTTAACTAAGCACCACACAATTGCAACACCTTCAGGTAACAGATCCATGGTTACTCTGCAACAGAAAACACATTAATTAATTAACCTCAGAAATGCACAAATTCAAACTGAAAGATTATTTATACAATTAAATCATAATTACCTAATTTCAATTCTTTGGCATCTGCACAATATGTTTTCGAATCCACTTTTTCATTTTCTCAGTAAAAAAAAAAAAAATGAACGGAAAGAAGAATTAAGAAGCTAGACAAGGCATAAACAAACATAAAAAAAAAAAGAATCAAGAGGCAAATTGCTAGAAGAATCAGAAGTGGAACTTGATCAATTTCTTCATTGTTTTTGCAAGTTTGTGGAGAAACTGATATTTTCTTGGGAGTCCTATCCCGAAATCCTTTGGGAAATCTTCTACCCATTCGTAATTGCTTGAAAAAGAAAATGGAATTTGGAAGAAAAAAAAGGAAAATTCGACGATGAAGATGAAGGAAGTAAGGAAGATGAAGGAAGCGGTTATGAATTTTGGGAGGGAAAAATGTTAAAAGTCTTGTAATCTTGAATTACAGAGGTTGAATATATATATATAATAACTTAAATGCCCTAATTAATAGACATCTTATATGTTTGTAGAAATATTTTATCGAAAATAAACACCCCAAATTTTAGTAGTTTAATTTGGTTTATAAGTTTAAAAGTCTGACAGAAATAATTTGATTTGATGTATAAAAAAGTCGAATCAATCCATCCATGTACACCCCTCTGTCCACGTATACTAAAACGACTCATACCAAAACAATAACACAAACCAAAAAAATTAAACCAAAAATTAAAGTCTTACCACAATAGTTTAAAGAACGTAAGATCACTAGATCGTATAAAGACTAAATGAAGTGAAGACTAATAATGAAATAAAATTAGGGGCGTAAAAAATAGCTCAAATAATGGTAGCTCGTTCAATCCGTCAAAGTTTTAAGGGTTGAACTTAAAATAATTTGAATTTGATTTAATCTCTACTCGTTCAAGCCGTTACCCATTGTTGACATCCAATTTTGACCTTCCTAAAGAAAAATTAGCTTTCGAGCTTCTTAAATTTCAAACGATTTGAAATAACTATTTTTTTTATAAAGTTCAAAATATTTTTTCAAGTTATTTTTAATTAATTTTACCATTTTTATAATTTTTAAGTATTATATATATATATATATATATTATGTATATTTTATAAACATTTTTTAAAGTCATTTAAAAAGATTTTAATTTTAGTAAACTAGTTTAGCTTAATTATGATTATAATTTTAAATCATTAATTTATGATTAAGTTAATTACTTTATTTCGTTAAGAATACGAAGCTCGTTAATTAATTCATATAAATTCGTCTTTTCTAAATTTTGACCGAATTCTTAATTCAATTGGCCAAGATTGCAATACATTTGGTTATCTCAAATACGATCAATACTTTCACTATTCATTGAACCAAATGTTGGGCCTTGTATTTCCAAAAAATCTCAGCCGACCCACTCTTTTTACCACTAAACCAGTTCAACTCCTTTATCTTGATTTAAAAAAAGGATAACGGTCTGATATAACTCTCAACTTTATCTTCAATTAAAGTTTAACATATATTTATATTTTTTATACATAAATTATTTTTGACTTCTTTTATTATACTTATTTGAATTTTTTATTCTTATTTTATTTTTTCTTTCATTCCTTAGTTTTTAAAAAAAATTAAATTATTTTTTTGTTTATATTTTAATTTTATTTTTGTATTTGAAGAATTTTTTTTGCCATCTACAATAAGTTTTAAAAGAATATTAGTGAAACATAAATAAATTTGATTATCAAAATAATAATTCTAAATTAATCATTGAAATAAAAAAAAAGTCAAAAAAAATATGTTTGACGAGGATTAAATTTACTCATATTGGATTATATTTTTACAAAAAAAAAATAATAAAAAATAAGTTTAAGATAAAAAAAAATTCCATTTCCGTTAGAGAAAAAAGGCATATGTGAGTCATTTGTTTATAAGTAGGGATATATATGAATCACTTTCATAACAAAAGGTACATCAACTCTAAATAACAAAATTAAAGGATATATCGAAACTTTTTCCCAAAAAATCAATTTTCTTTGTTAAAATCACAATATACTAAGTAACCACCAGGACAAGGAAAACCATAACGTCTTACTTTTTCCCCTTTCAATCACTTATCTCTTCACTCTCATTTACTCAATCCTCTTGAATGTCAATTGATTTCACAATATATTAGTATTGTATTGTGTTGTTTTAATAAATATAACATTTGAATTTGTTGATAATTGATACATAATGTCACACATCAATAGTTTAAAAGATAAGCACCCTGACTATAATCGAAATCCTAGACCTCAACTTAACCAAGTCCTATTACCCTAGTTAAGTTTAGGTGTGTCTCTAAAATTTCGATCATAAATAATTACCAACAATAATAGGTTAATAGTGTGTTATACACTTTTGTTTCTAAAGCGAAAAATGGTCAAAAATACCCTTAAACTATCTGAAATAGCTCATATATACCCTTACACTATATTTTGGCTCAAAACTACCCTTTCCGTCATACTATTGGGTCAAAAGTACCCTTCTTATTAACGAAAGTTGTTAAATGCCATGTGGATGCCACATTGCATGCCAATAGGATTTCACTGCCACATATACTAAAAGAAAAAGGGTCAAAAATACCCTTAAACTATTCGAAATAGCTCATATATATCCTTAAACTATATTTTGGCTCAAAACTACCCTTTCCGTCAAACTATTGGATCAAAAACACCCTTCTTGTTAACAGAAGATGTTAAATGCCATGTGGATGCCACATTGCATAACAATAAGGTTCCACTGCCACATTGACTAAATCCCTAAATTTTAATTACTCATGTTCCCCTCATTTCATTATTTTACAGAAACGATTTCATCCCTTCTCCCTCATTTCGCGTCTAGGGTCCCACAGTTTTCTTCGTCGCTGGTTTTCAAAGTGGATATTCGTGGTTGTAGGTTAGTAAACCTTTTTTTCTTATTTTATTGTGTTTACAACCACGAAAATCAACTTTGATACTTAGCTCTGAAGAAAGTTTTGAAACCTTGGCCGCGAAATGACAAAAAAATTGTGAAATTCTAGCTATCATACTTAGAAATCGTAAACATAATAAAATAAAATAAAAATATTTACTAACCTACAAGCATGAATATCCACTTTGAAACTCAGCCCCCAAGAAAGCTACAAAGCCTTAGCTGATAGGGGAAAGTTGTGAATCCTAACTATTTCTCGAAATAATGAAATAAGGAGGGGGGGAGGGAGTAATTAGGTTTAGGGATTTAGTTTATGTGGCAGTGGAACCTTATTGTTATGAAATGTGGCATCCACATGGCATTTAACATCTTCTGTTAATAGGGTATTTTTGACCCAATAGTTTGACGGAAAGGGTAGTTTTGAGCCAAAATATAGTTTAAGGGTAAATATGAGCTATTTTGAATAGTTTAAGGGTATTTTTGATCCTTTTTATTTAGTCTACGTGGCAGTGGAATCCTATTGGCATGCAATGTGTCATCCATATGGCATTCAAATGGCATTTAATAACTTGCGTTAATAAGAAGGGTACTTTTGACCCAATAGTATGACGGAAAGCATAGTTTTGAACCGAAATAAAGTTTAACGGTATATGTGAGCTATTTCGAATAGTTTAAGGATATTTTTTAGTCTTTTCTGTTTCTAAAGAGTATAACAACTGAATTTTATAAGTATAAGAAGTGAATTTTATAATAATAATTTAAGTGATAATATCCAAAATTTTAAGTAACAATATTCAGATAATTTTAAGTGATAATCATTTAATCCGTTGAAAAAAGAATTCTATTCACCCCTTAAAAATTTAGACACGAAAATAATTATTTGTATATTTATTATAAATATGTTATTTAAGTAAACTCTATTGAATTTGATACTAGAACGGAATTTGATATTTGATTATTACTAGTAAAACTTCTGCCTCTTGATACTAAATACAATTAAACTTCGAAATGTGAATTTTTTTTAATAAAAAAATTGGTGTTAATTAAACCTGTCTCGTCAATCTTGATAATACTAAATACATTTTTTGTTAATTAACAATACTAGCCAATAATTAACTTGTCCAGATCAATAGTTTATATGTATGGTTCTATTTTTATGATAGGTAATTCAATGATTCTAACGCAGTGATGATATAGAGCGAATTCGAATTTAATCATCGAATGAAAAATCAAAGAGAAAAATATAATTTTTTTGAGTTCCACACAGAAAAGATTATCAGTTCTCATAAAAGCAAAATGTAATGGCGTTTGGAGGCGAATTTGTGAACGAAAGAGTTCAAAATTGGGAAATTGACTCAAAAAAATGAACAAAATTCATTTTCAGAAGCAAAAACCCATGCTTAGAACTGCAACAAATCCGTACTATGATGCCATTTTTTGATATAGGCTTTGAATTTGCAGGGCACCCCACAGAAAACCTGCAAGTATTTCAGAGCTATAACTCATAAGCTCTCCCCTGTATTGCAATCCAAAGCCCTAAAAAATCATTTCAAGGAAATAAAATTAAAAAAAAAAACGAAGAAGAAGAAGAAAAGAAGATCTATAATGGTGTTTAGCTTGCATCTGCTATTGAAGAAACCCTAATTGTGTTTTTGTTTTATTTATAGAGAAGAGAAAGAAAGAGAATACTGTTGGGCTGGGCTTTTGGAGTTGGGGCTAAAATGCATCGGTCGTTCTATTTTAGGCTTTGAAAAAAGTGGATATCGAATATCGAACATTTCAATTTCGATTCGATTTGATTTTGTTAGAACGAGGTTTTTTTACGTGAATGGAGAATAAAATGAGGACAAAATCAAAGTATAAGACACTTAAAACTTAAACTTATGTTAAGTGATGATGTATCGGAACGACTTATATTGTGATTAAAAGACTATCTTTGTTTTCGACAAGAATATTGTTCCCTCCAACTACTTCTCGAGAAAATCAAAATGATGACAGGTTTCTTTACATGACATACGTCGACAGAAATACGTATGAGTTCTTTTTGAGGATTAATATTTGAAGTTAATTATATGAATTATAAATTTATCGCTACTCTGAGTTGTTCATGAATGATTTAATTGCTACTTAACTTCTACTTTTTGGTTAAGGAAATGCCATATATATATTTATTTTTATTTTTAATAATAGTTGAATCTTCAGTGCACCATAGTTTTGATACCGTTACACCGAACACTGAACCAAACTTTTGAAAAACAAAACAAAGAAAAAAAGAGATTGTTTTCAAATAAAAGTATGATTTTGACAAAGAACAATTGTCAATCTTTAGGAGAGCAAAATTGAGTAGATTATATACATGAAAATAGTTGCTAAGGTAGTTAAAATTGAACTCTTCTCATTCATTGTATTCGATGAAGCTATCGAAGCATATAAAACTAATCTAGAACGCCATACAGACGAAAATGGCTAGGTCTTGGACCTCTTAGTAGCTAAACTGTTACATTCTAGTAAGTGTTACTAATCAGAAATCTATCAGCAGCTCATCCGCGCCAGAAGATAGAAGTTAAGCATACAATGTTGCTGGCTCCTTTGACGATCTACTAATTCCATTATCATATCGTTTGTAAGTTGTATCCTGAGGAGAAATGCAGAGTTTAGAAGAAAACATATCGTTTGTAAGTTGTATTCTGAGGAGAAATGCAGAGTTAAGAAGAAAACATGAACAATAGAGAAGTGTTTGTTTCTTTTGTGAGTGAGTTGTTTTCGAAAAATTAAAATGTGACATATGAGAAGAGCTTACCTCACAGTCATCCCACACTGCCCCAACACACTTGGAAAAGCTAATGCTAGCATTTCTTATTAAGCAACGCGCTGTGTTGCTTGTTGGACTAAGCTCATTCTGACTATGACCTTCATTTACATTACTAGAATCAGCTTCGTTGACCTCGTCTGATCCTCTCTGGCTTGGAAGTCGTTTATGAGCAACAACTGTTTCAACATGTCTTTCGAAATCATCATGTTGATCAGTTTCCTCATCTATTGAAACATAGACACGCTCTCTGTCGAAAAAAATGATGAGTTTATTTGAGAGTATGCAAATTTTATCGACACAAATCTTAAATGTAAGCAATAACAAATATCAGGGTCAACTAACCTGGGCAACGAGGTATATCGCCTTGGATGGTGAGTAATATTTCTTCCATCTCCCTCAAGTAAGTCGAATTGTTCCTTAAAGCAATCAACACCACTAAATGCAGATCAAAATTCATGTTAGTATATGGGAAGACTTCAGAACGATCAAGAGAAATATTCTCAAACTCCTGATGGAAGACGCGTATATATATTATGTGTCAATTCGAGTGATACATTTTGGAAATATTCTCGAAGCTCATTTTGATTCGTTACAACAATTTCTTCTAATACATAACCAGATGACGGATATCAGACAGATTGAAACTGAGTGGAAGAGCACTGCTTCAAGTATGGGCGCGGGATGTAGTTGCAACACACAAGTGGATGAATAAAGAGAACTATTGACAGTACCTTGGGTACAAAAAGCTAGTATGTTCAGTTCCGTGAAGATACTCCTGCAACATCTGAGGGTGGTACTCTAAAATCTGTCCAGAGAAACATCAACGTTGTAGTACAACGGAGGCAGAACAAAATGAAAGTCCACGAAAGATAAGAATGATTGACAACTCATACCTCCCGGTAGATGAGTTCTGTAATATCCTCTTTTGATAGTTTCCTTCTTTCAAAGTCGAATTCAGATTTTGAAATAGGCCGAGCAGATGGTTCATTCTCAATGTTTGCTAAACTACGGAAGTACGGATGTGCTAGTGCCTGTATTAGTACAACATGAGCGGAATAAAACTTGCATCACAAACTGCAATAACTGTAATATGTTTTCTAAGTCCTACCTCTTCAGCAGACGGGCGATCTTTGGGGTCAAAAGCAATCAAACTCTCGAGTAATTTTAGAGCTAATGGATCTACATCCGGGAATTTTTGAGAGAGAGGAACAGGAGCTTTCTTCGTCATGCTGCTTAAATGTATCCTTGCTTTGTCATTTTTAATCTACACATATGGGGAAAATGGATCAAAACTTATTTGGCTATTCGTTATACATAACTAACTTATCGACTTTAACTGAGAAAAGAGAAGGACAAACCCTTGAAATAACTTCAGTGGATGGAGAACCAAGCAAATCAGTAATCAAATCCAATTGGTGGACGACATCATCCCCCGGAAATAATGGCTGCTTTGTAAGCATTTCTGCAAATATACATCCTATACTCCACATATCAACTGCCGGGGTGTACTGCAATAAGTAGATTGTTTTAGAAATGATTACAAAATTCTTGAAAGATCACATGAAAAATCGAATGAACTTGAGAAGCGTTACCAGATAAGAAACAGAAGTATATAAGAATGCAAGTTACTTACTTTGGAGTAAAACGAACCACAAAGTTCAGGAGCACGGTACCAACGAGTTGCCACATAGTCCTATACAGAGCAATGAAGTTAAGAATCTTACTTGGAATAAATCAAAAATCGCGTTTACATATAATTCTAGAAAAAGAAGGGATAGACTATGAAGCAAAGAGAAGTGTATGAGGCTATTGAAAGGTATGTTGCTCGGATTCTCCAAAAATGCACTACTTTTGGAGAATCTAACATGCACTCGTCAACATATTTGAAGAGTCCGAGTAACATAGCTTGAAAGAGGTGTAATAACTTGACATTTTGAGACCTTTTGGCTGGATATTATGGTTAAGATATATCGGAAAAAGTTTAAGTAGAGAAATGCTTCATACAGTCCAGAAAATAGCAGATGGGGTATCGTCAAATGCTGCCCGAGCAAGCCCAAAATCACAAAGTTTCAGCTTGCAATCTGCATTTGCTAATATGTTCTTTGGCTTCAAATCTCGATGGAACACGTTTGCTGTTGAATCAATAAATGAGAGAACAAGTCATAAAATATGTAAAATAGAAATCTAACTAGAATAACAGAGAGAAAATGAGGAACAGCCACCTGTGTGCATATATTTTAAACCGCGAAGAAGCTGATACAAGAAGAATTGATAATGTGCAGGCGAAAGACTGCCGTTGGCCTTAATGACATGCTGAAGGTCACACTCCATCAACTCGAAAACAACATATATATCCTTGAATTCTCTTGGACATGGAGGTAACAGAATATGTTTTATTTCAACAATGTCTGGATGTCGAAGCAACCTTAGGAGCTTTATTTCTCTAAGAATACGAGTGGCTTCAGAGACATGTTCAAAAACATTGTTGATCTTCTTTATCGCTACCTTCTTTCCTGTATGAGTATCAACCGCTGATGCAACAACACCGTAGCTCCCCTTTCCAACAACCTCTTGGATTTCATATTGATGTGCTTCACCATATTCAGTGAAAAATTCCTTGAAAGGCATTGTCTGAGATATTAAAACACGTTATTAGAACTGTACGTGCACAAGTTCATATAAGCAGACCATCAGCACAATCTCCAACCAATATGGGACATTAACTGGCTCGTGAGAGGAGGATTGTCCAAGACCATATAAGCAAACCATCAATACATTCCCACTCTAACACTAGCAACGAAAATTGATAACATTCATAATTTAACATAAAGTTGCAATCACAAATTCAACAGCTAAAACTAACACAACTACTATGCAGGTTAACAACAATAAGAGAAACACCATTACACATGAGATTGACTAAATTGTTTACAACAACAACATATCCAGTGAAATCCCACAAAGTAGTGTGACTGTACGCAGACCTTACTATCAGAAAGACTGTTACCAAAAGAGTCTCGACTCAAGCAAATCAATGCTGTAATTGAAAGAAAAGAAAAGTAAAGTTACCATTTCTTTTAGTATTTAGACTTCAATTTAAGATGCACCTGTTTAAAATCAAATCCAAGACCTACAATATGTCAAAAAAGTTAAAAATAAGAACAATGAAAGTTTGAGAAAATCAAAATACAAGTTTATACCTCTGAATTATGGTTAAGGAAAACAACTCTTAGATAATAATAATAATAATATGTCTTCTTCTCTCCACATTTTCTGGTAAGACTTCACATTTATACCTTCAAGAAAGTGTAGCACGTCTAAATAAATTTTTTTTAAAAAATAGGCAAATTTTTTAATATGTCAGCTTTACTTGTCCATATGACAATGTTCCCAGAAACAAGCTTTATCCAAACAATAATAAAGTAGAATTGAGGTAGCGCGAAAGATGATTTAGATATAATTTCAATCAATATTATTCGAAGAGACGATTTTTGAATCCAGAAAATATGAAAATAGTATGTGTAAAGAAGTTATGAAGAATTGGAAAAGAGCAGACCTTTTGCAAACTGAGGTAAGTAGTGAGAATATTTTCAGTGAAAACTTTAAAGGCTTTAGTCAGTTAGGACAAACTGATAACAGCCAACATTTTACCTATTCCTGAGGATTTTGTTTCGTTTTAGCTTATTTCACGTTTATTAATAAAAAGATAAGATATAATTTATTATGTTGATCATTTTTATCATATGTTTCTCGAGAATTGAGCACTATTAAGATAATTATTGTTTGTTAAAACAACACTTCTTTTGAAACGGATAAAGTTGATAACAGAAGCAATAGTTAAAAGGAAACAATCGATCAAGCATGTATTTATTTAAAGCTTAGTTTTACAAATATTTTTCATTATATATTATGATATTTATAAATGAATAAGCATCGTTGACATAAGATGTACATTTAATTTATATACCAAGCTCTAGGAACATTTCTTTTTGGTACGGCCAAGGACAATATTTTTAGTTGACAAATTGTTTGTTTAATACAAATTTTATAAGCCAAATATATATCTTAATTTTTTTTCAAAACACGTCATTCCAAGCTTACAAATTATTATTCAAAAAAATTCTAACTACACACTCGATAAGTGATAACGTGTATGAGATATCCTATAATTATTGAAGATGAACTAATTAGTTAGTTATATTAATCTAACAACTAGTGGTTAATTATTTACTAAGCCAACCACAAATAACGTGTAATCCCTTTTGATTTATTTAGAAAAAAACAATGATAGAAAGGGTTGACCTCGAACTTTAAGGAAATTGTCTTTTACTCTCATTTATAACTTAAAAAAAATCAATCATTGTAGTTTATTGTATTTTTTATGTGTGTTTTTTTTTGGAAAAAAATATCATAGTAGCTAAAATAATATTTATAACGAAATTATATCCCAATTGATCTAATGATAATTACAGAAATGATTTAATTAAAAGAAAAAGGCATAAGTAGAGAAAGAATATTATATTATATTACATTATCTCATTTGGGTTTTCTTATATTTCTTCATCTCGCTACAATTTGACGAACAACACAAAACACACATATCTCCTATACGGTGTTCCGAGCTTATGTTTTCACTCGAAGTTCATATTAAAATTTTAATTAAATTTGAATTATGCATTACTCTAATTTATGATATTACGTATTTTATCAGGATTTTTGTTACTATACTTAGTTTTTTTTTCCGGATGTGATGAGATGTGGAGAAATTAAACTTTCAATTTAAAGATTTTTCTTGGATTCTTTTGACAGCAACCTTTGATGTCATTAGTTGAGTTGTCCAGTTGATGTAGACACAATTATTAAGAGACTCTTAATTTTATCAACTAATTGATGTAATAAAGGTCGACTTTGAACCATAGATAAATTAGATGTATAATTAAATAAAGTAAAATGGTTATTTTATACTCCTATTGTTTGTCATGACAATTAAATAATGTTTCAAGATATATACATTTCTTTTTCTTTTTTTTTTTTCATTTGGGGTTCGATATCCACATTAGAGCCCGACTAAATCTGGATTCGCTCAGGAAAGTCCCACTTGGGGGTAAAACATTCCCTAACAAAGGTGACTCCGTACCCAAGAAAACTCGAACCCTAAACCTTTTGGTTAAGGATGAAGGAGTACTTACCACTCCACCACAATCCTCGTTAGTCAAGATATATACATTTCAAAACAAGGTGGATGGAATATGTAGTTTGTCTGTTGCTATAATCAAATAAATTGTATCAACAAATTTCAAAGTCAAATTGATATATATATATATATATATATATATATATATATATATATTATATGTGTGTGGGGGGGAAATTAGGAGTTCAAATTTAATGGTTTGTCTCTTCCACTTGCCAAAGAACATTATAAATTTATAGACTATCCTTGATATTTTATTCATTTTTGAGATCATTTGTTTGAATATGCCGCTTAAAATATTGATGGAGAAGTTACAAAATGAAGATATTATTACTAATTAAGAGATTAGTTTAACATAGAAAATATTTTTTGGAAAAACATATAAAAATATGTAATCAAATTCGTAGAGCAAAAATTAAACATAAGCTCACAAAAGTAAACGTAAAAACAACATGAATCTCACTAGTTTAGAGCAAGTTATGTTTTTTTTTTAAAAAAAAAAATTCCCTTATGTACGACATTTACTTCGCCAAATAGCATTCACATACATGTATCTCGAATATATGCGGGTCAAACACTATATCCAAAATATTTTTTAATGAGATTTAATTAACCACATTAGCTTAAGAGAGGTTAAAGATACACACGTCGAACAACAAAAAAAAGAAGGAAAAAATAATATTAGCTTAATTACCGCTAAATATGAATTTTTAGCGACGATTAGCACTCTATATAAATGTCTCTAACGCCAATAATGACATTGGATTCAATGACAATTAATTAATGTTGGCAAAGACTTTTAATACTCTTTATTAAGGAAAACTTTCACATATAGCCACTTAAAAATAATTAATTACTCTCCATAACTATAGTTTGATAATTACAATTTGTAGATACATGTTATATAGAGGAGAGAGGCGAGCGAGACTGGAGAGAGAGGAGAGAGGCAAGAGAGAGGGGGAAAAGAGTGGGAGAAAGGTGAATTGTATATGTATATTGGTTAGATAATTGTATATTATAATATATAATTGTATATATGACAAGAGAGATTGGGAGAGGGAGGAGAGAGGCGAGCGATACTGTGAAAGAGAGGAGAGAGGTGAGCAATATCGAGAGTGGGAGGAGAGAGGTGAGCGAGAGAGGGCAGATAGTGGGAGAGAGGTGAATTATATATGTATATAATTGTATATAACTGTATATTATACATATATATTTGTATAAATGGCAGCGAGATTGGGAGAGGGAGGAGAGAGGCGATCGAGATTGAAAGAGGGAGGAGAGAGGCAAGCGAGAGAGGGCAGAGAGTGGGAGAGAGGTGAATTGTATATGTATATAGGCTAAAAAATTATATATTATACATATTTATTTGTATATCTTGGCGAATTATACATATACAAACATGACTAATTATACAAACTCGAAGTCAGCCCATGTAATTAATGTATAATGTTAGTCGTGAGTGGTAATTATAGCATACATTAGCTATGATGAATAATTAAATAGTATAAGTTTGCTTATCCGCGTAATTTTCCCCTTTATTAATGCATATGTTTATTGTTGCTAAAAGTTATTTTTTGTTATAGTAAGATTATGTGTAATTTGTTAACTAAACGTGATCACATAAATCTAGAACACGGTAACTATCTTCCTCGTCTCTCCCCTATATATTTGTATTTCAAAATGTATCTAGTAGCAAAGATATATGCAACTAATTTAAAAGTTACACGTTGACTCTCTTGCTCGTCTCTTTCCTTTCTCGCTCACATCTCCATATGTATCTATACTTTAGAATCTATATGGCAAAATGCAAATATCTAGTATTGAAAGATACATGTTGACTCTCTTACTCGTCTCTCTCCCTATATATGTATTTCAGAATGTATCTGGTATCAAAGATGCATGTATCAAAGATACATGTTGACTCTCTTGCTCTCATCTCTCCTCTATCACAGATACATGTGTCTAATAACTTTATTATATGTATCTGACTTGAAATTTGGTACAAAATTAGTAATTAGTGAGATAATACGTAATTATTTCAAACTAAATTAGTATTTTGATCCTTAATAGTAGTAGACTTTATGGACAAATTATCAAGCCATATGGACCATTCTGAAGATTTGCCATCTGTGGGCCGAGGAAGCCCAAATAACATGAGCAGCTAAAGTAGGCAGGCCCAACTAGAGAGTACAGCCTACAAAACAGCACTTACGCTGCTTCACGGCCCGGTCTCTCGCCGTCTCCATTGAAACCCTAGTAAGTTGCTCAGCTCTACTTTTCTTCTTCCATTGAAATTGTTATTTAGGGTTTAAGCTAATTGAAGCAGGAATTTCTGTTCATTGTTTGCAGGGAAGTGTAAGTTTTAGACTTAAAAGGAGTTGAAAATGTCGGACAAAACCAAAGGAAGAAAAGAGGAAGTGGTTACCAGGGAGTACACTATCAACCTCCACAAGCGCTTACATGGCTGGTAATCACTGTTTTTGTTTTGGATTTCTGTTTTATACGATTTTGATTATCACTTTCATAATCTGAATCAGTGTGTTTGTTACTGTACTAAAAAGACGTATCTTTTATCAAAATCAAATAGTCAAGTTGCTCTATTGAATACTGGCTTCTTTTGTCAATTTAAATTTGGCCATAGAATATATAGCTGTGTTGTTTTATATCCAATTTCAGTTTTATGCTGCTTGCTTAGGCTTGTTGTGTAAGTGCTTCATACATTTTGAGTTTTAGAGTACGAATAACTGTTTCCGTTAGCTCATTTGACAACTTTTTATGATTATCTGAAGAAAATTTGTCCCTAGAATTATATAGCTGTGTTCTTTTATTTCCGGGTTTTAGTTATCTGGTGCTTGTTTATCTTTTATGTGTATTATGTAAATGCCAGATAGTAAGGGAGGCATTTTGCTTTCTAGATTATGACTTATTAGTGTTTCCATTGCTCATTTGACAAGTATGAGTGAGTGGAACCTAAATGAGATGGAAAAAGGCGAAGTTGACCAAAATAATAGAGAAGAAAAGTTTATGATAACTTTCTTTAGCGTACTAATTCAGTGCTCTATAGGGGCTTCCATTGACGAAACGGGTTCAATGCCATCAAAGACCCTTGCTATCTTCTTTCCCGCTGGTGCCCCATTCAATATAGTGCATTAAATATATAATGCGCTGTTTATGTAATTAGTTTTAGGGGGAAAAACTGTTTATTTTGCTAATGTTTACAAAATTTTAACTAAATTTAACATTAGAAAATGACTAATTTAATACATGAACACTATGGCTAGATAAATTATAGTAAATAGCAAAGTAACACTTTAAAAATTGAAATTAGTTTTCTGATTGGCACATTAACAATTGAATAAACAACAAAGAATAAACAGTTTACTAATAACAATTAAACAAAGAAAAAACACTTCATTGAAATGAAAAAATGATGAACTATTCTGAATACTAAGACTAATAAACAAGTAAGTATGCATTGGATATAGATGTATTAGCTCTGAACACAATCTTTTTTGAAATAAATGCCTCAATTTAAAGTTGTCTAGGGTTGATTTCGAATCGTATTGAAAGTTGATTCTTTTTCTTAGATTCAAGCTTAGAATCTTTTTCTAACTTGAATATGCCTGTGGTCTTTATTTTTGGTGAAATTCTTAACAAGATGGGGCTGGACCTTCAATGGCTTCGTGTTTTCCTTTTTTGAAAATAGAATTGGGACGGTGGAGGACTTTTTAGGAGTTATATAGTGCACTAATCTAGTATATTTGACTTTAAAGATGATTATTAAGGCCTCGTATGGCAATGGAAGTCGCAAAAAATTGTTCATTATTTTGGTCCATCTTTTTCCATGTCATTTTAGGTTCCGCGCTCGACAACTATATAGATAGCCAGGTTATAGTGTGCATGAGTAAGAGTTTGCTAATAATGTGTGAACAGTGGGCCAAATTAAGAACTAGTGTAAAAAGAAAAATGGAATAGTAAGTAAATTAATACCCCCATTTTATACAGGGTGCTGTTAGGAAAGAATATTGGCATGCTGCATAACTATTGTACACCAAAATCACTCAGGTTAAGCTTATAGAGACTGTCCAGATATTTCATATTGTCGTTATGGTTATAATAATTTCTTTTGTTGTGTTCTAACTGATTTTGTGTTGCTAATTGATCAAACAACCATTATTTTCATAATATTTTTAGTTCTCATCATTAATATGATGTTTGTGCTGTGTATTTTTGTTGATGAACCCTAGATGCTCTCCTGTAATATTTTCTTTCTGCTTGGTGCAACTGTTAACGGAGACATTCAGCTTTAGTATATATGCTGCTCCATGATGAGTAGTGGTCTAACATTAGAATATAATGCTTTGGTAACAGCACATTCAAGAAGAAGGCCCCCACAGCCATCAAGGAGATCCGAAAGTTTGCAGTGAAAGCAATGGGCACAAAGGATGTCAGAGTGGACGTGAAGTTGAACAAGCACATCTGGAGTAGAGGAATCCGAAGTGTCCCAAGGAGAGTCAGAGTTCGTATTGCTCGCAAAAGAAATGATGACGAAGATGCAAAGGAAGAGCTCTACTCTTTGGTTACTGTAACTGAGATCCCACCAGAGGGATTGAAGGGACTTGGCACCAAGATCATTGAGGATGAAGATTAAGCTATCAGTAGTCGAGAACAATAGACACATTATTTATTTGAGAATTATCAATTTTGTTTCGAAACTTAATTTGTTCCTGAACTAATATGGTCTACTCCACAATTTGGATTGTTAGATTTGTGTGCCTTGGGCTTACGAGATCCAATTATCAGTATGATCATGCAAGTATGTTTGCGATTTCTAGATTTCGTGCTGTGATTTTGGTTGTGCTTTATATAATAGTATCTACAAGGGTTAATGTTGGGTGTCTGCTAGCTAATGTTGGGAAAATTCACAGAAGATTGTAAGGTGATGGCGAGTAAAGCCCGGATATCCAACCATACAACTCGAGTTCAAATGAATTGGTCATGAACAGCAAAATTAACTTCTTTGCTCAACTTGATCATTGCAACTGCTAGACATTGGTCTTTCACTGTAGGAAGTATAGTATGACTACTCGATGACATCTACTTTCTCAGACAATCAATTAACATGTGGAAATAAGTATTTTATTACAATCAGATCATCAACCTATATTTGCAGATCTTAGCAGACAAGTTCATGTACAAGGAGCCTAAAGGAAGTTCTGAATTCCACCCAATAACAAGTAAACCTGTGTAAGGAATGAGGACTATATGCAAACAACATGTGCAGGATTCACCATTTCGTTGATTGACATTTAGCAGCTTTGCTGCCATCATTGAGGTAAGACTGGAAAGTCCTAACAACTTCTTCATACGTTGGCCTCTTGTAGTCTACAGCCTGTCATTATTTAGGACGACAAGGTTCAAAGTTAGTGTTTTGACATACGTACATATGTATGAAGTTTAAAACTGGTTATCTACTTCAGAAAAATACCTGCTCAATTACTTCTTCTGGTCTTGCCCACTTCCACTCTGAGAATTCTGCTTCTGCTTCACCAGTTGCTAAGTTGATTTCACTTTCAGCATTGGTAGATTGCATAAGAAACCTGCCAGACACATAAAATCCTTTATTTATATGTTACAGTTAACTTCATGTCTCCGGAAAAACTACTATTCGCTCATGAGAACAGACGTGTCATTTTGGCTGAAAACTAGACAAAGCTTATCAAGTGCAATCGAGCAAATGCTATAATATACTTCTTTCATCAACTGATGGGTGAATCCAAAACATAAACAAGTAAAGAAGCAGCATCAGGCGCTGATCTTTTAGCACAAATACTTGCTATGGTGATAAAGAATTTGATGCAAAATCTTCATTTTACAAAAGCAGAAGCAGGAAATCTAGATCCAATTGCAGGCTTCTGCTTTGCCAGAACCAATAGCTACAAGCACTTACACCATTAGCTCCCTACACTGCTTAGATCCTTCACTTGTCTTGACATACTTATGTCCAATGAGTTTGACACGGGTGTGGGTACTTTCTGCAGTGCTTCTAAAATTAAAAACAGCAGAAAACTACATATACCCGTATTGGATATCTGCACACCCCTATCAAAATACAAGTACCCACTTCCGGGTAGATGCAACATAGTTATCCCCTGGGAACACGGGAGTCAGGAAGTATTGGAGGAGGAGGAGGAGGAGGAGTACAAATATCTTTTATCAGGGGAGGAGGAGGAGGAGTACAACTATCTACGAAAATGCATGAGAACAAGCAAATAAAATGAGTGAAAAAAGTAGGATTGGATGGACATCTTAATTTTGGTGTCGAATAAAGAGTTTAACTCATATATTTTCTGATCCACCAATGTGATCTACTTTTATAAGGCTTAACCGATACATGGAAAAGGACTGGTGGCAGCAGCTTGAAACGTTGTTTCATAGGTGAAATATGAATAAGGCATCTTTTAAGTTTGATGATGCAAACATACAAGGTTCCTCCCAGGAAAAAGGTGTTTTATGGATAAACACAATATTTCTTGAAGATATATTTTGCCTTAAAAGAACGAAGCACAATTATATCAAGAAAACCATAGGATACCTACCATTTCTGTGCCTGTCCATGCCATTCTCCTCCCCAAAGACGGTTTACTTTGGCCTTTACGGCTGGTGGGAAGTCATACGTCAACCAGTGTGGGACCTGACAATATGAAACAACCATTATAAATAAATGATCTGATCATTCGAGCTTTTGGACACCACGGTTTCATGTTTCTTGCCGGATAAATACTTTGCGGTTAGAGGGGAATTAATATTTAACATGACATAATCTAGACATATACATCTAACTAATGAAAACTTTTCACGTTAGACGGACCTCTGCAATTATTTCAGCTGATGTTATTCCAGTTTCCTCTCGCAATTCCCTGATGGCAGCAGATTTAGGGTCTTCTCCATCTTCAATGCCCCCCTATTCAAGTAAATTACCATAAGATAGCTAAACAGTACCAGCACAGTTAAGAATATTGAGTAAAAAAATGTACAAATCAGTGTGTTAGATTGCTAAAATACTTAGCATTTGGCAACTAGGTGTCACAACTTAGTTCTAACAAATACAGGCAATTAATTTTCACCGAAGGATGAACCATAATACGATAATCTTGAATCTCCTGCTTTCAGAATTAAATTTAATACACCGTATCCTTATATTACTATCAAGGCTAGAATATAACTCTATTCTACAAAAGCTGGTAGTGAACCTTTTTCTACAGAGAAGGTATTTATAACAATGTTACCTGTGGCATTTGCCATGCTCCAGGTACATTCAATCTGGAAGCCACAAAGACCTGCAATTGCATCATAACCAGATAAGAACCCAGATTTTACGTATTTATATTTAGTAAACGTACCATTTACAACATTTTTGTTGATCAAAATACAAACGGAAGTACTTATCTAATTTATGATTATGTTTATTGCATGTAAACAAAGACGGAAAAGGGGAAGTTAGAATTAGAAATTTCTGATCAAGTGAAAACAAAATGCATCCGATACTTGACACGGAACTATCTAAGGAGAGAAAATCAGAAGTACATCCTACTGTTGCAAAGTCATTCCCTTCAAAACTTAAGTACTTTACAGGCTGAGATATATTGCTTTTACTGCTATTTGGAATTAATAACTTTGTTTATGGAACAGTAACACAATGACAATCAGAGAACTCGTTTTTTTCTGCTCTCTTTATTGATTCCTTCAATTGAACTGTTCTATTTCACATCTATTCTCATTTCAGATTACATACTAGATTTAAACCACAATCCACTTCAGTCGAAAAACTTTCTACCTCAACTTAACATACTATTCAGGTTCTCGCCCCTCACGTTCCTTCATTTTTTTTTTATAATCGTGGTGTCTTGGCCCTTGACTAATTCCACAGAATACATGTCACCTCCCGCCAGCAACATGTACAAGTTAATAACTATAACTCTATCCACCAAGCTAAGAAAGAAAGGAAGAAATCACCTAATGTTTTTGACACCGAAAACTAATGGTTCTCAACCCAGTTCATTGATCACGAAGCCACACCCTTGGGTGTCATGTTCCTTTATTTTCTTCTTTATGTTTTTGGTTTTGTAGTCCTTTATTTTCTATCTCGAAGGCCAGGTGGGTCATCCTAACCCTCTTCGACAGAAAATTACACCGTTTATACGTGATTAAAATTATTTTTTATCTATACATAATAGATGTTGAACACTCTTTGTGTGTATAATTCTTCAGATTCTGAAGTGTCTTAATGAAAATTCTAACTCCGCCACTGAATGTTGTTTGACATATTAGAAGGGTAAAACTACCTACTACTACAACTCAAATACTAAAAATCAACAATTTGATAAAAGATATTACACACACAAAGTTTAAAAAAATGGTGATTTTTAACATCCCTAAATAGATTTTGTTCTTTTGTTTCTCATAAATATGAAGAAAATAAAAAGATTTCCCTAAATAAATACAGGTTAGATCAATAAATACACTAACAAACATAAATATCTAAATCTCAATTTATTACCCTTTTTAGTACAAATATCACTAATCATGTAATTTAATTTCATCAAACTCAAAAAAAAAAAGTTGCTCAGATCCAAACAGAGAAACCCAACACATCACACCAGAAAAACAGAGTAAACATGGCTTTAAACCCTTCAATTTGTTAGTAAAATGAAAAAAAAAAAATTGAATAAATGAGAAAAATATACCAAATGATCATGATTGATGAGACAAATTCCTACGTTGGGACGATAACCACAAGGGAGATTCTCCATTGATAAATATATTTCTTCTGGGTTTGAGAAAAAACAAAGTCAGAACTGAGAAAGTTTCAGAGAGAGAAAGAGAAAGAGAAAAAAAATCACTATCAGATATCACAAATAGCAGCAATATATATGATAAAAGTCAAAACTTGTACTACTGCAACTTTAAAAATTAAAGTACTAAAAAGAGTTTAGTGGAAGGAATGAGGTGATGATGACGAACTTCCACGAGATCTCTGATTAAGAAAAATTAAAAATAATATAATAATAATTATTAAGATTTTAAATTTGAGTTTTGAATAGACAATTAAAAAGTAATTAACTCAATATGTGGCTTTAAATAATTGAATTTAAATTTTGACATTTTATTTTACTATTAAAAAAGAAGTTATTTTAAGGGATAATTGTAATGAATAGCAAACTAATAATATAAAATAAATATAGTAGTTATTCTTTAATTTATTTGTGTTCTATAACAAACTGTTTGACAGTACCCTCTCTCCCTCATATTCTCGCTTGTCACTTTCCTTCTCTCGCTTTATACAATAGAATTGTATAAATTGTGTTTCTAATTGTATAAAGCGAGAGAAAATTGTATAAACACATGCAAATATACATATCTTCGTCCTATATACTTATAATTATACAATACAAATATTTCACTGTCCAAGTCTCTTTTGTCTTTCTCGTTTTATACAAATTTAAATTGTATATAATTTCTCTTTTTCTCGTTTTATACAATTCAATTCAATTGTATATTTCCTGCACGAGTCTCTTTTTGCATTTCTCTCTTTCTCGTTTTATACAAATTCAAAATGTATATAATTTCTCTCTTTCTCGTTTTATACAATTCGTATACGATTCGCTTTAATTGTGTATGTATAACGAATTATACATATATAAGTTTGCTATGGAGCGCAATTATGCAAACTTTGCTATAACATACAAATATAAATTTTATGTTTGCTATTTGTGAAAGTTGCCTTTTTTTTAATGCATAAATTATAGATCGCAGATCAAGAACTGATTGTTAAGAACAAAAGGAGTAATAAAAATTTAAGATTTTTGTTATATAAAAAGTGTATTAATCATTTTGGAAATAAAATATAATATAGGCATAATAGATCATTAATTCGCTTAAAGTATGTTTGAACTGATTCATATTATATCACGTAAAATATATATGTCCTACGGGGTATGGACTCAACCCCATGTTATCTATGCTGGAATAAAGGATTTTAAAAGTAAGGTGGGAAATTAAAAGAGAAAATGCACAAGTATCCTCTCAATCTATGCTCGAAATCCCAAAAACACACTTATACTATACTAAGGTCCTATTACCCCCCCTAAACTTATTTTATAAGTAATTTTTTACCCCTTTTCGGCCTACGTGACACTATCTTGAAAAAAAAGTCAACCAGCGTTGGGCCCACAAAATAGTGTCGCGTAGGCCAAAAAGGGGTAGAAAATTATTAATAAAATAAGTTCAGAGGGTAATAGAACCTTAGTATAATATAAGTGTAGCTATGAGATTTCAGGCATAGATTGAGGGGTACTTGTGCATTATCCCTTATAAAAATAAAAAGAAGAAGAAGGTGATAGTACAAAATCTTACCTGGTTAAGAGAAAATACGAGTTTAAGAATAACTTTCAAGATAAAGATCTTTTCATATAATTTTATAAATCGATGTGATTGTATAGCGTGTGAAATATTTAAATAAAATGTGTTAAAACTCTAATCTTCCTCTCTCGTATTAAATTTTTCGTTTGATTTTTATTTTATTGTTTTCTAACTATTAGGAATTGAAATTATTTTTTTCCTTTTCTTCTCTCTAAACCTCTTTTCAATCATAATCAACGCATGTAATATTTCATTGACAATTCATCTTTTTTATTGTTTCATTTTATATGACAAAAAGGATAAATGTCAATGAGTTAGTATTTACTTTGATTATGATTGAAAAGATGAATTAAAAAAAAATATTTATTTATTTTGAAGAAAAATAAAAAGATCCTCATAAGTCGTAACAAAAAGAAAGGGACAAAACCAGTAGGAAAAATAATTAGTGGGGAAAAAAGGTACGTTGACTTTTTTTGGAGACTTTTGAGTGGAAAAAAGAATCTAATAATGGAAGTAGCATCATCTTCAGGTGGATTTGTCATATTTTTTTTCCGATGTTCAGTATCTGTATTGAAGTTCGATTATTTTTAAATTCACGCAACAGAAGACCTCATTTAAGGGGAAGTTTTTCTACCAAAAGAAAATTTTTATAATTAAATTTTAAATCTATGACTTCTGATTAAAAGAGAAACAATCATATTCGTGACCCACATTCATTGATGGCGATTTGTCAGTATTTTATTTCTAAAAAATGAATATAACCTTAATATCCACACCTTACTTTTTAGTTTTGACATTATGTAAGGAATCAATTAAAAAGCAACTTGTCATTATTATAATTAATAAATAACAAATGGGATGAGTATAAGTACTTAATTCAATGCATAATTAGAGGGGTAAAAGTCCACTCATATAATCACTTTTTTCCCTTAGTTAATAATCTAATTTCAATTTATCCAAAAAGTCAACTTAAATTGCTATTTCATCCTAAATTTGATAAGTCTTTTTCAATCGATGCTTTTACTATGTTGAAAAAGTGTTGCTATCTTAAGATTAGTGTTATAATATAGGATTAATGTAATAGTGGCTTTTTAAATTTGTCATTAAATATTATTTAGATATTCGAATTATGACATGTTTCAATTAAACATCTAAATGTACATAGCTAAGAGTTAATCATATAAATATGACATCTCTTTCAGTTATGTATTCATCTCTATCTATAAGAAGTAAAATTCGAGACGTTTTCTAATTAAGATTGATACATATATAACTAAAAAAGATTAAAAAAAATTATTTATTTTTTGTGTGGTAATTAAACTAACTGCTTTATAGACTCTTGAGCACATATCAATAAAATTTCAAAAATTAAATTGAAAATGTTTAACTGAAACATTTCATCATGTGTTTAGATTCTCAATTAAACTCAACAATAGTTTAACTGCCTAAATAATTTTTTATCAATTTTTAAAAATGACTATGTATTAAGCTTTTAGTAAACCATTGCATTTTATTATATAAGCAAACAACACAAATTACACTAGTTTAATATTTAATTATCTCAATTTTCGTAATTTGCTATATGAATCCCACCATAATTCACACCTCAGATAAATATATGTGACACATCCAAATTACATTTTGAATATATGTTATAAAATTTAAAAATATTTTCATTGCTTGAGTTTCTATAAAACAAAATGTAGATGTTGCCCTTACTGTTCTTTTAATTTGCATACAAAGACACGTTAAAGGGTCTACTAGCTAATAATATATTCAATATAATTTTATGAATTGGTTTAGAAAAGGTAAAATAGAAAGGTTATTTATGATAGACAGTTAGACACTTGACTCAATAAATAATAATTCAAAGTTGTTCGGAAAAAAAATGATGAAAACTAAAAGGTCATGATAAAATATTGTAAAAAAACAATATGCTAAAGTAGTCTGGAAAAAATAATAACTACAATGAAATAATATGATAATTGAAGTACAAGAAACAACATATATTAATAGAAACTGAAATACAAAAAACTAATACGACTAATTAGTAAATAAGACAAAAAGACAATATTCAATAATTCACTGACTTATCTTAATTTGTATCCTTCACAATCTTTTGACTCGATAATACCAATTAATGAGGGTAGAATCACAAATTACTTCCGTTAGATTCAACCTCCATTTTATATCTTATGAATTTCAAGGACAATTTGGTCATTTCGATTAAAATAATATGATTTGGCCTAAAAAAAATAAAAAAAATATTCTTTGAAGTTGTCATCATACATCACAATGTTTATTTTTTTTCCATGTTTTAATTTTGTCCCTAATTTATTGTTTAATTGCGTAATTGCATGTATGTCCCATGTGTGTATTTTTTTTTATTTGCATGATATTGATATCTTTCATTTTTGTCAATATCATACATACAGAACACTTGTATAACATCAATTTGAGTTAATCGAACGTTTAATACCAAACTTAACTCTTTATTTATTTACTGAAACTTATCGATACATCTTTATTAACAAATAACGATTATAATATCGAATTATAATATCATGTTCAAAATTTTCATCATTATCAAATAATCAAAGCTTATGAGAAATACTTTAATTAAAACCTTAGGTAGCATTATAATTAAATTTTATTTGACTAATTCATTATTAGTCTTCAATATATCACATAGAAATTAGAATAACTATTAACAAGTCCTTTCATATATATCATAAAAAAAGAAAAACTTTAAGTCCATATCAAAACAAAAGATAACGTGCACATTAAAGTATAATTTATTTGTCAAAATATTGACTTGCTTAATAAAAATATTTACCAAATAATTGAGATACCATCAATGCTTGATGTTGATGATATACTTCAATTAGTTTACCTTCTAGTTTGATCATCACTTTTTCAAAATTTGTCATTTTATTTTATTAATGCTACTAACTAATTAATTTTTTTTCTCTATACATAATATTTTACCTCATTTGCCTAACCAATAATCATAACATTTGTTAAATATTGAAATATATATCATGTTGTTTGAGTAGAGAACACTATATTTACTTTAGTGTTATTTAAAGTTATACGTCTTATATACCAAGCAAATACATATGAATAATGGTTTAGATGTTTTCTCAAGTTAGGAATAACATAGGCCCTAACTGCAATTAACTATTAACTACTTTTATTCTACGAGTTAACTTTTACAACAAGATAGAATCATATATTTTTTTCATCTCCTAGATGCTGAATAATTTAAATATTTTCAAATTATGCCTTTCATTATTTTCTTCTCAACCTCTTTTCAGTAACAAAACTGAGTTAGTAGTAAATTTTACCTTCTCGTTATTTTCTTGCTTGAGGAATGAGCAATACAAAAAAATCTACGATTCTCACATAAAAAAAAAAGAGTTTAAAGCTACAAAACCTCCTATAACTTCACCATCAAAACTACGTAGCATTTCCAAATTGCTAACTCTCTAACATTAATCAAGTTGTTTCCGTCTTTGAGCTTTGAAAAGTAACTATATGAGGTGTTGTTCGATTATGATTTTTTTTCACTTTTTTTTTCAAAGTTAAACTTTGAAAAACATGTTTAGCTATAAAAACTCGACATTCAACTTATAACTTTCAACATTTTAAAAAATGAACCTCCTTACTCCAAATTACTCAAAAAAATTTAGAAACAACTCCAATTCATTCTTATTCATAACGAAATCCAACTTCAATTTTCAAATATCATTTTTCACTCTTCAATCAAAAACTACTTTTTTTTTTTAATTTAAATTTCACAATAAAACACGATCAGATATCTCGCCTAATAATTCATATTTTTAGCTTTGACAGTAAAGAAATATTGAAAACATTCCCACAAATAATCGAAAAGGGTAATTCAACAACAATACCTTCCATCTTCTTGAAATGCTAAATCCCAAGCGGGAGAGTTGAGTGTTGTACACCAAAAATCTCTAAGCACACGCATACATATACATACAATACAATACAAGACTTGGATGTTCATCTCTTCTCCAACACTTACCAAACTTTACAAAGCAAATCCACAAAATCCCTTTTCCCCAATCCATAGGGTTTTACCAAAAATCCAATTTGAACCATTGAATTTAGCCCAAAAACCATAAAGTTCAATCCTTTTTAGTGGAACAATCGCAAATTACTTTGTGGGGTTATGGATGATGATGTTGTGCAGCGAGTATTGCAAGAAGGTGGTCGCGATTACTACCAACAACAGCCTTCTACTTCATCTTCTTCACCTTCCATTCTTCAATCGCTTCCTCTTCATGTGGTATGCTTTCCCTTTTCATATCTTGAATGATCGTGCTGATAAGTTCGGACCCTGGTGTATTTGTTTTGGTATTTGAAAGTATTGAATATAAAGGTGAAACTTTTTTTTTTTTAATTTTGAAATGTTGCAGTCATTTGATCATGGGTATTACTTGTTGGTAAAATCTATTCAAGAGCTTCGTTCTAAGAAAGATGGTCTTGTAACAGTTGGCATTGGTGGACCAAGTGGTTCGGGTAAAACGAGGTAAGCTTTGTTTATTGTTAGTCCTCTGATTGCTTGTCATTGAGAATGGTAGAGGCGGGGTGGAGATTTTATCTATTGCTTGGCATAATCATGTGAATTCAATCATTTCTGAAGCTTAGCGGAGAAAGTAGCATCTGTGCTTGGTTGTATTGTTGTGTCAATGGAGAATTATCGTACTGGAGTGGACGATGGGAATGATATGGATTTGATTGATTTTGATCTTCTTGTCAACAATCTTGAGGTATGGTTTTTGTTCCATTTTCCATCTTTGTTTATTGAAGTTGGATTATGTACAAAAGCTATTTGCTTCAAGGCCCAAAAAGAGTTTTGACTTTTTTTTTTTTCTGGTTTAGGATGATATAATTTTTTTTGTTAAGTTCAGTTGTCTGTAGATTTCTGTCCCAACAGCCTAGTAATATATGATCTCCTCAACAAATTGTTCAATTGGCCTAATAATTTCGAACAGCTCACTTCATAAAAAAAAATACTGTAAATATTTTGGAATAGTTTAATCTCCTTAAATTTGTGTTGTGGTCGTTTATCTGATCGTTTGGGCAGGACTTGATAAGTGGCCGTGATACATTTATCCCAGTGTTTGATTTCCAAGGGAGAAGACGCGTTGGTACCAAAGCAATTAAAAGCAGCTCATCAGGAGTGGTGAGAATGCTTACTATTTGTTTCCCAGTCCTTTTTATATTTGTATATTGATGATCATTGTTTCTATAGGTAGTAGTTGATGGTGCTTATGCTTTGCACGCTAAACTACGGTCTTTGCTAGATATACGAGTTGCCGTGGTAAAATCAAATATCTTTTCATGCTACATTCTGTTTAACCATGGAGCAACTACTTCTATATGACTTAATCAAATAGAGTATACTGTGTACCTGTCACTAGGTTGGCGGTGTTCACTTCAGTCTTCTTTCTAAAGTTCAGTACGATATAGGAGAATCTTGCCCGCTGGATTCCCTAATCGACAGTATTTTCCCTCTGTTCAGGAAGCATATTGAACCAGACCTTCATCATGCTCAGGTAAATTTGAAGTCTTCCATGCTAATTTGTCTTCTTGCAAAATCTTATTCTTGATTCCCTATGCATTTATGCAGATTAGAATTAACAACAGTTTTGTGTCATCATTTAGAGAGCCAATCTACAAGCTCAAATGCAAAAGTGAGGTATGTAAGGTTCACTTCTAATTTCTAAATGTTGCTCTATGGAATTTAATGGTATGAGCTCTTACTTTCATGAGGGAGATTGTCTAGTCCACACTCCTGAATATGTATGTCATGCTGACATGATCGTTGACATTTTATGTCACAATGTTGCTGGCCCTATAAAACATTTTCTTGAGCCTAGGGTCTTATCGGAAACAACCCATTACCCCACAAAGGTAGGGGTAAGGTCTGTGTATGCCCCACCCTTCCTAGACTCCACTTGTGGGATCACACTGGGCATGCTGTTGTTGCAGTGTTGCTGGCGCTGATACAATTGGAAATCTTGTTAAGCATTTATTGATGGTGTTGCATGGTAGTTTCCCCCCTTTCCAATGATAATACTTTTCCGGTAGCTGATTTGTGCTTTTTACCTTGGATGTGCACATGGTCTAATGTGTAGATTATACATTTGATCATTCAAAGCTATGTGTTCAGTTAATAGGCTTCTTTCTGAATCACTAATGTGATAATCTTCTACATCCTGTTTGCCGTATTGTCATCTGGCTTATGTTCTTCATGTAGCATTCAAAATTAGCGTCTCTATATATATAAAAAAAAAACGGAAGTTTTTTGCTACATATGCCCTTTTAGAACTTTAATTGACAACATCAGTTTAAAAACAAAAAACAAAAAAACCAGTTTCAAAAATCTTCTACTGACACCAAGTTAGTCACTCATTAAATGTATACCCTATCCAACTTAGGGGATTAATCTGATAATTCTGGAGACTGTGTTTGGTTTGTAATATATACCTCCAGTTCGGGAGACTACTATCTCCCAAATAAAGGGCATGCTTCTTAGGATCATTCCTTTTCGACCTGTATTTTTAATATGAAGACGTCTATCCTTGTTTGATGGTGTAATCCAAAAAAGATTCCTGCTTGAGTTATTTGAACTTTTCATAGTTCCTTAGCGTACTCTACCTTTAAATACTGGTTGCGTTTTTAATGGAAGAAACATAAATCTGGCACTGATTAAATTCCCCTGGTGCAGCAAGTCGAAGGTGAACATGCATCTCAAGTATTTCATGGAAAGGAAGCACAAGTCGATAAGTGAGTTCTAGCCTCTAGGTTATTCCTAGCACTGTGGCTGAATTATTTCCTCCATAGTGCTTGTACTTTTCTTTGTAGTGATTAGTCAATTCTGACTTTCTGGAGCCGTGTTCATAGTTTTATTGAGATGTACCTTAGACCTCCATCTGCCAGTGAAGAAGCACGCATTAATGATTGGATTAAAGTACGACAGTCAGGTATCAGATACTATCTATCTCTGGGCGATCAACGGATAGTTGACAAAAATTTCATCATTCGTCCCAAAGCCGAATTTGAGGTAAGTGGTTTATTCTGATATTCGAGTAATGATCTATGCCTCAATTTTAAACTAGTTAAGATTAGTTATACAAATCATCTATATGTGTTGTATTCTATCTAAATTCATTTTATTCCAATAATAAACAATTTGTTTTTTAAATAAAACATGAGGTTTCTGTAAGTAAGAGGTTCTCTAAATCTCTCACTTATACTTGCACAAATATATGTGTTCATTCCTTATTTTGGATCAAGAGACTTATAGAAAACACCAGGCCTAGTGTAAGTGTAAAATGAACAAGCAACAACAGTAACAATAGACCCAGTGAAATTCCACTAGGTGGGGTCTTGGGAGGGTAGAATGTACGCAAACCTTACCACTACTTCGTGGAGGTAGAGAGAGGCTGTCTGCGAAAGACCCTCAGCTTAATTGCATCTAACCCAAGTAAAAGAAGTAGAAAACAATGAAGAAAGCGTAGCCATTTATAAGAAAATCAGTGTAAAGTCTACAAGAAAGAAATAAGCCTTTAATCAAAATTGTTGGTATTATCCGAGCTTAGTCCACACCGATTTGAGGAATTTTAGGCCGTTTCAGATTTTCTACATGATCTTTTTGATAGTCGAGAAATCCCTGAGGCCAGTGTGTTCGAAACTCAGAGGATAATGGGCCAGCCTCTTAACCTCTTTACCATTCTTCACTTAAATACTTGACTTTTGTTTGCTGCAAGGTTTGAACTTTGATGGCAGCTAACCCACATATCACAAACTGATTTATTATACCAAATCCCCGGCGGCAACTCCCCGAGTGATTTTAGGTTTACTTCATCACTATTCACCGCGGTCAATCATCATAATATCACACACCTGTTTACCGTTGCTTATAAAGTTCTTATTTAGATCAAATTATGAAGGTGTCTGGATTGACGTATCTCAAGTGCTTTTGGCTTTTAAGCTCTTTTTCTATTTTTTGTGGTGTTTGGAAAAGATAAAAAGTGTTTTTACTTTTAGGCCAAAAAGTACAAAAAATAAGCTAAAAGCTAAAAGTTGGGTAGTCCCAACTTAGTCTTTTAGCTTACAAACTATTTTTTAAAGCCAATCCAAACATCCTCTATCTCAGGTGACCTCTAGTTTTATCCTCTAATTTGTGCTACATGAACCTTTTCTAACTTGTGGCCCAAGGAAACTGTAGTCAGCACTTGCAATTAAACGCAACTGAGGACTGATCATATATTAGACTTATTCAACTGCAGCAAAACTTTTATGAAAAATAAAGGTCTGCAGAACTGGACTGTCGGTTTCATGGATATGTTGTTGAGTGGACTATGGTAAAGGATTTAATATGTTGTTGAGTGGACTATGGTAAAGGATTTAACTTTAGTTTCTTATTGCATTAAAGTGATCCTAATGAACTTTAATGAACTCAAGGTACATCTCTTTCAAAATTTATTGTCTGTCATTACCCTTCACTATCGGATGATCTAGGTTCAATAGTTGCCTTAATATTTCATGTCAATGTTTATTTGTGTAATCCTTTCTGTTTATTGCCTAAAGGCATTTGTCATTGTTCTTACTCTTACTATATTGAAATTTTTGTAGGTTGGACGGATGACTCTGGGTGGATTACTGACTTTGGGATACAATGTAGTAGTAAGTTACAAAAGGGCATCAACATCAGTTATTGATGGAAACTTCTCACTTTCACTAGAAACCATCGATACGCTTGGCGAGACATATCTAGTTTTGAGGGGAATAAATAGAAAAGTATGTATTGTTTTACCTCATTCTCTGAAGTGTCTGCTTCTAGGATGGTTAACCCATTGTATTCTTCTTCTTTGTTTACATACTGTCTTTTTAGATGGTTGGAGCTGAAGCGTCAAGGATGGGTGTTAATGGACCTTGGATTACTAAATCATATCTAGAGATGGTTCTGGAGAGGAAAGGTCATCTCTTGGATGCAGTTTCATCGTTTGTTTTGTTTCTCCCACTGGTTTAAGAGTATCCCATTGATATATCAGTTCAAAATTTAATCATTTGAACTCTTGGTCAGTTATAGTAATTAATCTGGCAGAAAATCTGGCTTTCCTACTAAGATAGTTAAACGTGAATCCAGAGTGCTTGTGAATGTATACGAGATTTTTGAGTTTGAATGGTGGTTAAGCTGTTGGGTTTCCATCTTTTCAAACATCATGTTATAGATAGGACTCCATAGTTTGGGTTTTGGTGTAGCTTTTATTAGCAATGACAAATCAAACAGCGTCTAGCATTTTTTTTTGGGATTTTCTTAGGAAATTAATGGTGGGTGAGGGCATGCCACCTTCTAATCTTTTGACTGGTGCTTGCTTGTGGTGGCATCAAGAACTCTTTGATATTGACTTTATACACAGAATTTCTTTTAAGTCAGTACCTTTTACAACCAGGGAATGTGAATGACATGACTCTTCTTTGGAAGTAGGGGGTGATGACATGTATCCTCTACTGTGCCCTTGGCATGCAGGGGTCTATGGAATGCTAGAAAATTTATATTTCTCCAAGGTAAATTGTGAAGAAGGAAAATTCATTGCAACAATTGGATATTATAAGCAAGTCCTAAGAAGCTATCATTCCTGATATCATCACAGGCTAGAATATCATGGATAGGGCTAGTGCGTGTTGCCTAATTATGATTCCTGGGATCCACAAACTTAAACATGTCAAAAGCTTACCTTCATTGCATCTTCTTGGTGTCTATTTTATAAAATTTCTTTATCAAAAAAAAGAAAGGTTTACCTTCATTGGTTATTGACTAACATTAGGGTGACTGTGTGACTCTTGTACATAATTGGTGATGTGACTTCAACAAGCAAATATTTGTGTTCTGATAAATTATTTTACATTCGTAGGCGTACCACGTCTGAATACACCACCATTGTCTAATGCACCTAATGCTGTTTTAGCCAGCAACCAAGAGAGGCTGTTCACAGCTCCAAAGCCACTTCGTGTTAGTTCAAACTCAGTTAACCGGCTAGAAGATTTATCCCAGCCTTGGACGCGTTCCCCCACGAAGTCCAAAATGGAACCTGTGTTAGCAACATGGCAATTTGTCTCGCCGGATCCAGCACTTGCTCACGGCTTTGTTATTGGTATGTTTGTCTTACTGGCAGCAAGCAGTGACCTACATATCATCTATTGTCCATTTGTTTCAATTCCGCTCATAAAACAGCAACAGATCCTACTTCTTCCAGGGATGCCATGCAGCTTGCTCCCATGCCTGATTCATATGATTTAGATAGAGGATTACTTCTTTCTGTCCAAGCAATCCAGGTTCATACTATGGGATTAGCCATTTTTAACATTTTCATTGAATTCTGAGAACATCTGCTCATTCTTTTCACAAACAGATTTTTAGTTTTATTACTGGTTTCTTTTGCAGGCTTTGCTGGAAAACAAGGGTCTTCCAGTTATAGTTGGAATTGGTATAATGAACAACAAAGTTCTCTCTCCTCCCCCTCTCCCCAAAATATACTGAACTCATCCTAACTGAAGTTACCGTGATTTTTAATTATTCAGTGCTGTTGCACTAACAAATTTTTCTTTAAGGATAAGGATTTTATGTTGTTCAAAAAATACTTGTTAGCTATACTCAAAGAAGGAAAAAAGTGTAATTACCCCTATACAGTTTTGGAGCTTCATGTTGCCCCGTCTCATACCTAAACTGCAACTGCACATTCTATTTCCATAAATCATCGAACTATCTAAATAACAAGATAAAATTATACGAATTGGACAAAAATATAGCTATTCTGTATCCTCAAATAGAAGAGAATTGCTTTTGGAGGGTATTAGGGCTTTCATCTTAGTTTCTGCATATAAAATGTATTCAATGTATACATATAAGAGGGTGAGGCAACTGATGGTTTTCAATGCAAACGGTGTCTCTTAACTTATTTCCATACCACAAGGAGGCAATATGCTGATTTTAGAAACCCAAAAGGAATAACATGCTTCTTTTCTCTTATTAAATATCAATGTTTTAGTTTGATCATGAAAAATATAGTTCTTTAACATTGAAATTTGACTATGATGGTCATTTGATTTCTAATATTGGTCCTAGTAAATGTAGTTCTTTCTATACTGCTACTGGTCCTTTGGTTAGGAATAAATGTTGAGAAGTGTTATCTTCTGTCAAATTGTCATTCGGTATCTTAAATAATAAAATCAAAATATTTTATATGGGTAGCATCTTATTTAGCCTCCCTTATTTCCACGCTTTTGTTGCAATTATAGGAGGTCCGAGTGGATCTGGGAAAACAAGTTTGGCTCGTAAGATGGCAAATATTGTTGGTTGTGAAGTTGTTTCCCTTGAAAGCTATTACAAGTCTGAACATGTAAAGGACTTTAAGTATGATGATTTTAGCTCGCTTGATCTCGGTTTGCTTTCAAAGGTACATCATCCTTCATTCATTTCTGCTCTGTAATCTTTTCTTGAAATAGCAGCTCCGTTTGTTACTTTGAATGAAGATGGAAGGTGAATAAGGTTACCAACAGAGTCCTTTTTTCTTTTCTTTTTTTCCCCTACCGAAGTCCTTCAAATAGATCAATAAATTGCTTTATTAAGAAATTCAAGTCTTAGGGTTTTTCTTTGGGAAATGTCATGTGGATGTGGGCCAGAGTTTAACTTTGTGGAATGTATGCATAAATGAGGAAGAGAAGCAATGACTACAAAGATCCTTTGAAGAGGAAGAGGTCTGGGATGTATATAGCTCTTATTCCAAAGAGAAATGGGCAGAGAGTTGAGAGATTTCTGGCCTATTAGCCTGGTTGGTTCTGTTTATGAGATAATATATAAGGTGCTGACTGAAAGACTCAAAACAGTAATCTTCAAATTGGTGGATAAGCAACATATGGCTCAACCTCGTCCGGACTAGTGGATAAGCAACATATGGCTCAACCTCTTTTCCATATGTCACTGAATAGAATGGCCATTTAAATCTTCTATATCCTTTTAAGGGGGATTTATTATGGTATTTGGATTCATTACTTGTGTTGGTACAAACCTTTTTCTCCAGTGTATGAGAGCTTTAATTTTTGGTACAGAGAAGTTCTTCAAAATCAAGACTCTCATTTAGTTGTCTTGTGATAGATTCAATACCTAAGGCCAAATTTTAGTTTCTCATCTGGCATTGTAGTCCATGTATAGAAGAGCGGAAAGCTACTCTCTTCTGCATTGAGATTGTCCTGTCTTTTCAGGAGCTTGTAATTTATTGTTCACTTTATAGTATCCATTGCACATTCTACTTACATTGAAAAAATAATGTACTAATTATTTAAAAAAGAAATGATAAGAGCAGATACTACACTTGATCTCAGTTTAAAGGCCGAGAACTTATTACTTTCTAAAACGACAGTGAGTGAAATTTTTTAGAAGTCTTTACTTTTAGGGTAATAATTTTGGACTGCTTGTATTTGGCAGGACTTGTGGTTAGTCCTGTATGCTTTTCCTTCCTTGGCCATTCTTCTCAGTTCCTGACTTGTTTTTGTCATTTGTAGAATATCAGTGACATCAGAAATTGCCGAAGAACGAAAGTACCTATCTTTGACCTTGAAACAGGCGCTCGTAGTGGCTTCAAGGAGCTTCAAGTTTCTGAAGAATGTGGAGTGGTATGATGTGTAACAATCCCCTCCCCCCCCCCCCAAAAAAAAAAAAAAAGTAGAAAAAAGAAATAAGGAGAACAAGACACGAAAAAAGAATGAGTGGCGGTGGTATGCATGAATGTTTTCTTACTTTTACTAAGCCTTTGTATGATCTAAATAAGAAAATAGAGGATATAGGTCGAATCAAATAAGTAAATTTGTCTCCTTCTCAAAGTTGTGAAGTTTACTGTGGGTTTAGCTGTTGGCTTTTGCTGTTTAACCTTAGTAATTAGGTAAGCTAGGTTTTTCTTCTTGTTTTTGTGTTGGAACCAATTTTTGGAGGTCTCCAGCATGTCCTTAATGCTGATGAATACAACATTACCTTTCTCCTAAAAAAAAAAGAAGTAATTAGGCAAGCTGAGTAAGATCTGCTTAATTTTGCTAGGTCATCTTTGAAGGTGTTTATGCTTTGCACCCCGACATCAGAAAATCACTGGATTTGTGGATTGCTGTTGTAAGTATGATGATGTTATACATGATAATATTAAATTTACTCCACTTTTTTTGTGAAAGCATTCAGCTAAGAAATTTATCACCAATGATTTTATTGCCCCGTTTTGGAACAGGTTGGAGGTGTGCATTCACATCTTCTTTCTCGAGTTCAAAGAGACAAGAGTAGAGTTGGCTGCTTTATGTCCCAAAATGAAATTATGACAACAGTGTTTCCAATGTTCCAGCAGTACATTGAGCCACATCTTGTTCATGCACATGTTAGTCTATTCTGGAAACACGTTTACTTTCGACATTTTCTACATAGTATTCAGTAGATAGTTTAGATTTGGACATAGTTGTGCTTTGGAATTTAATCATCATCTAAATCAAGAAGAATTTGCTACTAGAAATTTGAGTAATTGTTCTTTTGGCATCAACTCTTAATAATGTTAATTTTGCATGGCTACAATGTGGAAGTTTATGTAATCACTTCATTTTTTTGGTGCGTTATGTATAACTTTATACTTTGTAATAAGTAACAGTGCATGAGATAAGTCTCATACAATATCATGTAATTGAGTGGCTTTTGACATAAAGTGGCAATAGAAATTCGATTATCTGTTATTGAGTAAAATGCTAGCAATAATCATGGTGCTTTGCCTTTATTGTTCTGCAGCTAAAAATCAGGAATGATTTTGATCCTGTGCTCTCCCCTGAGAGTTCATTGTTTGTGCTGAAAAGCAATAAACAGGTCTGTTGCTTCCTTTCTGCTACTAAGAAGGACCTAGAATAATTTCATGATGTTACTTTAACTAGCAAACTTTTTACAGGTGGCATATCAAGACATTTTGAGAATTCTTGATCCTACCAAGATATGTAGTTCCGTCCAGAATTTTATTGATATATACTTGAGGCTTCCTGGAATACCTGCCAATGGCCAGTTAACAGAGAGTGATTCCATTAGAGTCAGAATATGTGAAGGAAGGTTCGCATTGCTAATACGTGAGGTGTGTGGTTTGAAATGCATACAAATGTATTTATCAAGACATGCTGTACAGTTCCTTTTTCTGAAATTATGTGCAAATGCTTGACCATACTGGCTTATGTTTTCTACTGCTACATATGAAGCCTATAAGAGAAGGAAATTATATTATTCAGCCGAAAGTGGACTTCGATATCAGCATTAGTACTGTTGCAGGACTCCTTAATCTTGGGTATGTGGAATATTTGACAATGGAAGCTAGTTTTTATTGGGCCATTTCTTGCTCATGCATCCCTTCATTTCCACTTTTGTTGTATCAATAGTTCAAGGCATTTTAATCTATCTTTTTCTCACCAATAGTTAGTCCTAGCTTTATTCTACCATTATTTCCTCTTATGGTAATGAGTAAATAAAATACTTGTTCTCAGAAATAGGACACAATCTGATTGCAACCTACACTGGATTTTGCTCAAAATGACCCTAGGAAATATTGAATGTCTCTGCAACCCGCTGCTTCTACCCTTTTCTTCCATTTAATACTTCTTTTTTCCAGATAAAGGTAACCATGTTTTCACACAAAAACTTGAACTGTTGGGATGGGATCTTACAATTCACGGTGGGTATCTTCAAAAAAAAATAAAAAACATTATGGTTGCCCTACGAAATCAACTAAAGGTATTTAGATCATTGAAGCCTTCCACTTGAGCCACCAATTTTCAAACTTGAAGTAGGATGTCTACTATTTCCCAGTTTCCACATTCTAGCATCTAGCATAATAGGGGGCTATGATCAGATATATACGATATTCTTAAAAGTTCCTTCTCATTCCATTGAACAGAGAAACCTATCCAATCTAGTTGCATTGTGATGATTAACACCCCCCCCCCCCCTTTCCACTTAACACTTCTTAGTCCATATTATCTCTATTCTTTCTCATAAGTATTACTTCCTCTATCCCAATTTATATGATTTCTCTCCTTGTCAGTTTATTTTTTAATCAAATTCTTATGCTTCACAGCTTCTGATTTCAGGTATCAAGCAGTCGCGTATATTGAAGCTTCAGCTTATATCTACCAAGATGGAAAGGTACTATCAGTTTTATGGATACTTTTTATCATACTGAAACACACTAAAGACTTGTCTATTGTCTTCTGTGAGAAATAAGAGAAAAGGAAGATGTATTCATGGCTTAAATGATCATGGAATATAAGATATATGTAGGTGTGAGATACAATTTATATCTTAAACTGATGAAAGACCAGCTTAGTAATAACACTTGGGCTAACTCAAACATTTTGTCATAACTGGGTTTAGATCATGGAATACAAGGCAAATAAGCTTCTTCAGAACTTCTTGAATCAGTTTCAGCTTTAGATCTTTGTGGAGTTTTTTTTTGTCATAACTGGGTTTTCAAAGCTCCATATGTATTTGAATGCATATCCAATAAGTAGATGGATGATCAGTGACTACTTTTTAGTCTGTAGCATATAGTAGACAGTCACGATCCCTATGTGACTTCTGATATGAGTTTTTTTAGTTGCTATTAGGTCTTCAGTAGTCTTCCTAGGTGTTTCCCAGTAATTTTGTTGAACCTGATTTATCTTTTATCTGATGTGCTTCAGGACTGTTTCCTGATAATTTATGTTTCCCTGCTAATATGCTGCACTCTATCTCCTTCACAATTAGTTTCAACGTTAAACCCTTTAATATATTCTGTCTCTTGTTTCTTTGTGTTATGTATAGTTGATATTACCTATTAAGGCTTACTTTTTCATATGCGACTTTGTCTCTGGGAAGTAAAGGGTTCTTCTTTTCAGATTCTTATAGAGGTTGATCATCTACAAGATGTTCCTAGTCCTTACATACAGATTAAGGGGATCAATAAAGAGGTTGTGGCAGCCGCTGGCTCAACACTCAAACTAGATGGTTCATATACCACAAAGGTTTTGACTTCCGGCATTTTTTTTCTTTCTGATTTGACATTGCTATTACTATCGGACGGATGTTCTGTCTCACGTCAGAAACAGTCCAAACTGATAGCTTAATTTACTAAATTTCTTCACAGAGTTATCTTCAACTAGTTCTAGAAAGGTTGCCTGCACTAAGGGGAAGTTCAAGTGGTATCCATTCTCAGCAGGCAGCAAGGCTGCAAGAACTTGTGGAATATATACAATCTCAGGTAATCTTATTTGGTGGGCGGGCATACCTCAGTTTTTTGGTTTCTCTTAATTGATATATTGATATTAGATAAATGTAGAAGGAAGCTTCAGAAGCACCGAAGCTTGGTTTCGCTTATACGCATGATAATCAATGCCCTTTCCTGTTATGGTGTAGTAACTTGGAAGTGGCTGAGGCCAATATTTACTTCGATCATTTGTTTCTGAGTTTCTCATGTTCATGCATTTGCTGAGACACATTTTGTGTTTAACTATGCCATTAGTTTTACTTTCCACTCTTACAAATCAAAATGGGAATTGGCTCAAGTTAGCATTTGATACCAATATAGGATTTCGTCAACAACTCACAAGATTTGACTTAACCTTTAATCTGAAAACTTGATTAGGCTGTTGGATTAATGATGGTAGGGCCACTGATTGACTTGGACGATGGTCTAGACATGGTTGTTGCCTTGTTGGAAATGGTTTTTCTTAATTAAAGAAGAATGGTTGTTGAAATTGGTTTGCACTAGAAATTCTGCTGATAGTTCGGTTTCCTCCAAGCTTGAAAATCTTCAAGGCTATCCATGAGGTTTTGTTTTCTTGTTTTGTTTTGTTTTATTATTTCTCTTTTTTCTTCAAACTATATAAAGATCCTTCTTGGTGAATTTTTCCTTTTTCTTTTAATATGAAAATTAATATCTTTGGTCCTTCGACTATGGTTTTTCTATGCTTTAAACCTTGAGCATTGTTTGTTTCATTTTTGTTCCTCCAACTAAAACAATTTGTTCACTTTTTATGCTTTAAACCTTGAGCATTGTTTGTTTCGTATCTGTTCTTCCAACTAAAACAAATTGTCCAGATTTGTCCTTTTGCTCAATTTTTGGGTTAAAACCCCAACTCAGTCTTTTACTTAAAACTATAAACTTCCCAATCCCCATTTGGTTTGGTTTGGTTTGTGATTAGCTGATGCTTTTTCACTATTTTGAGGTATGATGTGGTTTTATGCAATGCCATTGTTTGGTTCGTATACTCCTCTTTACCAAATACGATGGTGCAATCACTCTTTTTTTAATCAACAGTAAATATGAGTTTTTCTAACATTTTAAATATTGAAATTGTGATACATACTTTTTAGTACCTTTAATGTCTGTATTGACCCTCATTCTTCAAAAAAAAAAAAAAGGGTGCATTGACCCAATTAATAGCAAACTAAGGTGTTCGAGTAAATTTTTTTAGAAATTGATGTCCAATTGATAGCAAAATAAGGTGTATTGACCATCAGTGCTTCGAATATCATCACCTTTTAGGAAAGAGAGAGTACACATTAGGGTACATTATGCACTAAGAAAACTTGAGAATTGCCCTTAGATGTAGGTGTCATTTATGCGGCCACGTGTCTTGTTTTCCAATCTACCTTGGAGAGAAAAACTCACAAGTGGGTTAAACTTTGCCAAATGTCTAGTACCTAGAAAGGTCCTTTGGTGGGTGTTGGAGAAAAAAAGTTCATAAATATAAAATTCCGTAAAGGACATGAAGGAATTATCATTAGGTTGAGAATGGTAGTAGGGTATACAAAAGCGGTTCCCATAACCACCTTGGGTTTACACCACAGATCAGCATTGCACCAGTGCTTCTTAACCTTGGATGGATGAGCTAACTAACATAATACAACATGAGACTAACGGGATTGCAATGCCCAAATAAACAATTCAGATAGCTAGGTTTATTGTTCCAAGAGAATGGAATAACAAATGAAGATGTATGCATAAAATCAAAATAGGATGGTTAAAATGGAGAAATGCTACCCAGGTGTTGCATCATAGAAAAATGTCTACCAACAACCTTATATGGTGAGTATTGGAAGCCTAAGGTCCAATACATCCACAAGATCAGCATTGCACCAGTGCTTCTTAACCTTGAATGGATGAGCTAACTAACATAATACAACATGAGACTAACGGGATTGCAATGCCCAAATAAACAATTCAGATAGCTAGGTTTATTGTTCCAAGAGAATGGAATAACAAATGAGGATGTATGCATAAAATCAAAATAGGATGGTTAAAATGGAGAAATGCTACCCAGGTGTTGCATCATAGAAAAATGTCTACCAACAACCTTATATACTTCTAGAAAATATAAATAATTATTATTTTTTTTTATAAATTTTTTAATGATGCTTGCGGAAGGAGTCACAAGTTTTAACAACAAAAGCCATATAGATGCCAGCCTGACAATTTCAGTAAAGAAGCTCTTTCTCGCGCTTCCCATTAATTCGTGAATCATATATGCCTTCATTTGATACACCACCTATTTCCCTCATCTACTAGTTTGAGCTCACTCACATAATACTTCGACGTTGTGGTATGTTTCAACACGGTTATAACACATCTAGGTTGAGCTTACTGTTGGAAATCAAGTGTAGTGATTAGTCAGTCACTTATTGATCAGTGCTTTGTGTATTGCAAACAGGGAAGCAGTTCATCTTCAGACTCCTCTCCCAGTCGAGAGATTTCACCATTGGATGGTGTAATAGAAGACATGCAGTCAAGAATTAAAAGGCTTGAACGATGGCAAATGATTAATACGGTACACTATTTCCCTCGTCTTCTTGACTGCCCCCGTCCCTCCCTCTCTGTAAGTTCTGACTTAAATTCTATTATGTAATCACAGGTTCTATGGACGTTTTTTATGTCTGCGTTTGTTGGTTATTCACTCTACCAGAGGAAGAGGCAATAGTAAACGTTATAGAGTTGGATACAGCAAAGCTAATGCTTGACACCATCAGTGACTGGCTCATTCGAACATTAACCGAAGAACAATTTCATAGTTTTTTGTGATCGTCACATTTTTATTAGGTGACTGATCTCCTTCTAATCGACTTCCGATTTAACGCCCTTTAAATGTATAATTTGTGTCTGTATCTTTGTAAATACTAACTAATCTGCGACTGCTCAACAAATCTGAGTCATACATAGCATAAGAAACAATATCTTGCAAAAGTTTTCTAATCAAAAATGAAATATTTTTTTGTCCTTGCCCCTTGTATGTGTTTTAATGTATGATTCCAGATAACTCACATTCAGTTTACTTCCTTTATTTTATATGATAGAATCACTCTTATGGGTTGTTTGGAATGAGAAATAAGAGAGCGCTTGAGTAATAGTATCTAACTCCTTGCTATACGACATGTTTAAGATTATAAGTTTTAAAACGTCATGTCGAATGAAACAGAACTAGAAATACTCATATACATCAATACATACCCAGAATCAACAGAATCCCATGAGTGTAACCTGGAGAGGGTAGACCAACCTTACCACTACTCGTAAAAATAGAGAGGTTATTTCCGAAAAAAGGTTAAACTTTGGAATACATTACAATAGCTTTGGTGTCAATGGACCCCAGACTTAGAGAAGTTTGAATTCACCATAAACTACAATAACTATTCCTTTCAAGTAAAGATAAGATTGTTTAAACAAATTATTTGTATTGATATAAATAATGCTTTCTTAGCTAATGTTTTTGGTTGTACAATTCAAGTATTTTAGTGAATCTAAAAGGTGATTGATAGAACCAAATAGAATTACAAAAGCTTAAACAACATAAAAAAAAAATACATCAAACATGTTCTGGTATTTGATACTTAACAGTTGAAGAAAGTGAAGCTACTGCTTCTTCAACTGTTAAGAAAAGAACATCTGGTCTCATCAAATCTTTGGTTTCATCAGCCCTTTGTAGTTTCTCCATTACTTCTCCTATTGGATTCACCAACACAAACTGCAATAGAATACAAAAAATGGAAGGTGTTAAAAGAGTAGTTTGATTTCATCTGAAAAGTAAAACAGGTAAAAAGTACCATACTTCCGACTTTTAACTTATTTAAGAAACATCTAAAAATAAGTGAATCCAAACGGACACTGAATGGTACTTGCCTCAAGTCCTTTCTTTTCCAATGCCATACTTAAATCCTTGAACAATGAGATCCCACTTGTATCAATAGCACTCACAGCTGACAACAAATAAGTTTTTCTTATCAGAAAGCAGACAGTAGAAGAAACTGTTTCCTCATGGAAGGAAGGAACAACTTACGAGACAAGTCGAGGACTACAACTCTAAGCCCCGATGGTTTCTTGGCTCCCTCCTCCTCGTAGTCTTGTATCCATCTTGAAATCCTTTTGACGACAAATACACAAGTACGGAAGGAAGAAAAATGTAACACGATGCAATGCAATGTAACGCGATGCAGGGCAAGGCAGAGGAGTTGTAGTACTAACCTTTCTTTAAGATAAGTAACATTAGCAAAGTTGATTGGAGCTTCAATACTTAAAATGAGAAAACCATCAACACTCAAAGCTTCTTTATAATGATCAACATTTCTATAAATACCAGTACCAGGTATATTCCCTAACATCACTGTTTTTGGCCTTGTAATTTGCATTAACACCTTTAATATTGATATGCCTATCTGAAAAGAGAGGAAAAAACAGAACATAATAAGGCTAACAACACTCGTAAAAACTTTAAGTAATGAACTAAAGAAGGGAAAGGAAGAAACTTTACTGCAATAGCAAGACCATCTTGAACAGAAACGAATATGACACCGAAGAATGCACATAACAAGACTAGGAAATCAAATTTATCGATTTTCCAGATTTGAAAAGCAGCAGGGATGTCGATAAGTCCAATAACAGCAGTAACGATGATGGCCCCGAGTACAACATTAGGAGTGTATTGGAATAGAGGCATGAGGAAAAGTAGTGTAACCATCACTGTCACTGCCATTACTATGTTAGACACTGCTGTTTTACTTCCTGCATTGTGATTCACTGCTGACCGCGAGAATGAACCTGATCAATCACAAGTAATACATACACTCAATAAATCGATGATAAAGGTCGAGCATGATCATGTACATATACGTACCGGTTGTGACATAACAAGAAGTAGAAGAACCAACAATGTTCATTAGCCCTATAGCAATCATCTCTTTGTTTCCATCCACTTGATAGTTCTTTAAAGCAGCAAAAGTCCTCCCCACAGCAATTCCTTCCTACAAACACATCAAGTTTCGCCATCATACGCTCTCTGTTCCGTTTTATGTTACACCATTTCACTTTGACACAGTATTTAAGAAAAAAAATGAGGACTTTTATAACTTATGGTCTAAAACAACCGTTAGATATTTGTATGTTACAACATCCTACTGTGTGACATTCTTTTCGAGACAGACTAAAAAGGAAAGAGCCGCGTCGCGTGATCGACTTACAGTAAGTGAAAGGATGCCAGTGACAATTCCAGTTTTGATTACAAGTCCCAAGTAGCTTCCACTAAAATGTAACATGTTCCATGATGGAGGATTCAATCCTTCTTGTAATTTTCCAATCTATTAATAAATAAAGATATTGATTTAAACAAATATATATATATAATAGTAAATTAAAAAAAAAATTAATTATTTGGTTTTTAGAAACTTACAATGCTAATGCCATGATTTTGACCTTTGATTGCAAAGACAATAAGAGTAGATATAATGACAGATAAAAGAGGGGCACCTGCTGACACCCAAAATAACTTCGGTTTCCTCATACCCTGTTTTCAAAAACGTTTAAACACTTTTAAAATCGCACTTCATATAATATGTTTAAGATCACAAGAAATAAATGACTGTACTTACGATGTGTCTGGTCAATAAGAGGAACACCAAGAAGCAAAATCCCATTAATATAGTTTGCCATGACCACTGCACATACAATATTACATCAGTCAAGTCCTTTCAAACTAGTATTTTCCCGTTTCAATTCAAGTGTGTTACTTTCTTTTTTCTGTCTGTCCTAAAGAAACGTCTCTTGTTTAAATATTTTATATGATAAGTTCAAGATTTAAATGATTCTCATTATTTCTTAAGTTTCGTGCCAGTAATAACAAATATGTAATATGTAAGTGAAGTGATGCACTTACTATTTTTTCCTTTAAAATCTTTTTGGTCTAAAAGAGTCAACTACTTTGACTTCAAACACAGTCAACTCAAATTAAAAACTAGAAGGGCTTATGGGTAATTATTTTTTTCCAATGATAAATAAAAGAATAAATTGTTTTTCAATTTTTTGGGGAATAAATTTTAAATACTATAGTCTATAGTTTATAACATGATTAATAGTTGATCTAAAAACATTTATAATTTTCTTTGTTCTTGTCATGTACATAACCATCTCATTTAAATTTAATCACATCTTTAGACAAACTTCTTTTTTACAAAGAAACTACTCTTTCGATCTCAATTTAACTATCTTATCTCTTTCTATATTATTTAACAGGTTTTTCAAATTCAACATCCTACGTGTCAAATTTAAGATTACAAGATACGTCTTTAATTCAAAACCATATATTCAACAAAAAATTACTATTTCTTAAATTCCGTATCAAAGTTTCATTTGAGAATCTTGATTTCACATGAGTGCATTAAAATCCAAGTCAGCATGTGAGTATTCTCATAAACCAAATGAAGAAAAGACACACACAAATCCAATTCTCTTAAAATTTGTGCCAAAAAGCTGAAAGACTAAAAACAAAATTTAGTTTTATATTAATCACAAGAAAGACAAACTACTATAATTATCACTTTAACAGTTACATTGACTATTAAACTATAGATTAAAAAGGGGGTTAAAAGATAGAGTAGTAAATTAATTACCTCATTAATTGTGTGGAAAACAGAACTTAAAACTGGGATTATTGCCATTTGTTTGGTAAAATTAGTGATTCCAAGAAGACCCTTGAGTTGTTGTAATGACACTATAATAGCAGCTCCAGCCATAAATCCAATCAATGTTGCTTTTGATAGAAAATCAATAATAAACCCAAGCCTACAAAATTCATAATTAAAAAAAAGATCAAGTATTAACAAAAAAACAAAAAACAAACTTCATTTGTACCAATTTATCTTACACATTTCGAATTTCGAGATTTTAAAAAATTTGAAAATTTTATAAGCAAAACTCTCAATTGACCATAGAAAAACGAAATGTGTCACGTAAATTGACAAAGCCACGATGGAGTATATGAGTTTACCTTAAAAAACCTAAAGAAGCTTGAAATAATCCAGCAAAAAAAGTAGATGAAAAAGCAAGTTGAAGGAACAAGATTGGATCTTTAGTTGGAGACACAGCTTCACTCAACATAGATCCTAATACAAGTGATGCAATTGAAACTGGTCCTACTGCTAAATCCCTTGAACTTCCAAGAACAGCATAAACAAGAGGAGGCACAAAACTCGAATCTACAACACCAGTAAACACCAGTAAAATCTCATAAGTGAAGTCTGACACAAGTACGGGGTCTATGGTCTGGTAGAACATACTCAGACCATACACCCCTTCTCTCAGCTCAAGTATAACATATCAAAATATAACTAAAAAAAAATACTCACAAAGACCAACAATTGGAGGTAAATTAGCCAATTTTGCATAACTAATCCCCTGCAACACACACACACACACAAAAAAAAAAAAAAAAAAGAATGTTAACAAATGTTATCAACTTCAAAACAAAGAAAAAATCACAATAAAAATGAAATGTACCTGAGGAATTGCAAGACTAGCAATGGTGAGTCCAGATATGATATCAGATTTAAACATGTGAAATCTATAATTAGGACACCATTCAAGTAAAGGAAAAAAATACTGAGCACCAAGAATCAGTTTTTTTTTCATTGTTTGTCCTTTAAATTGTCTTAAAGGATCATCAGAGAAAAAAGTTTCTTTAAGCCTATTTTTAAGTTTCAACAAAGTGCTTCTATGTGGTGGTGATACAACTTTATGCACCTCAAAACTACTTCTTGTTATATCTATAACTCTATGTTCTTCCATTTTTTTTTTCTTTTTAACACTAAACCACACAAACTAATACTAGATATATATAGTTGTGTTGAAACAGACTTTTTTAGAAAATTGAATGAAATTTAAATGTGTGGAAAATGGAGAAAAATGAAAATTTTCATTGAATGAAATGGTACACTTATCTAAGAAGGTTATGAAATTTATATACTGAGAATACTAAGGTCGGTATGGCGGCAAAACTACTCTCATTCATTTCTTTCTGTTCCATCTGTCTTAATTTATTTGACATAATTTGACTCAGGGCGCCTCAACACAATCGGAGGCCTAAAGCGAAATTTCAACTAGAGGCCTAAAATTTAATAAATTTCATATGCATTATTTTTTAAAAAAAAAAAAAACTTTGCATTTTTAAATGCAAGGTATATTTAATATTTATTTTTATAAATGATTTATTCGATTTTCTTTTTAATTATTAGCTTTAGATAAGATTTTATCAATTTCACATTGAAAAACATTTGCTTACTCGGGCAATTATAATATAAACTGTTAACATAATTTGATTCAAGAAGTTGATAATTTTGTATACCCCATATTTTACTATGCTTGTTGTAATGCTTGAAACTCTAAGAAGAAATAGAAAAAAAAATTACAATTGACTTGCTCAACACTTTTTGACTATTGATTCATATTTTGATAGAATATGACTCTAACTTAGTAGAAATTTAAAGAAGAGAGTGTCAAAGGAGTTAAGAGAATAAAATAATGTGAATATTAGCATAGAGACTGTGAGAAAATAAAACAATTCTTTGTGATTTCTTTTATTTAAATTAGATTAAAGAAAATAAAATAATAATTTTTTTAATATATATATATATATATATATATATATATATATATTCATAAATAATTAATATTTTCTTTAAAATAACACAAAATTTATTATTGGTAAAAATTGAGGCCCCCTAAAATTGGGGGCCTAAGGCCAATACCTAATTCAAGAAGGCATAGAGCCGGCCCTGATTTGACTCGATGTAAAATTTAAAAAAAAAATAATTTATAATATGAAATAAGTCATAGAAAAATGAAAGTATGTCATTGGGAATTAAATGGATAGTTAAATTAAATTATTAGTAAGTATAAAAATATAATATATATTTTTTTGTAAATTGACTAAGAAGAAAAATGGTCAATTATTTTTATTTGTTAAGTAGTATTTTTTTTTCTAGAGTTAACTTTATTAACTTTTTAAAGCTAAATTAAGTTATGTAGTATTATTCTTCTTTGACTTGTTTGAATTATAGATTTTACTAATCTTGAAGTGGTAATAAAATCTTTGACTAAGTTGGGTTATAAATTTATTTTAGGGAAAAAAAACACAAAACACAAAGCATCAAATATATGCAAATAATACAAATATGATTTATATTTAGCTAATTAAAATAAATTAATAATTTAATAAATTGGATGAATACTTGATTTTTTTTTAAATCCATTTTACGTGATGTAAGTTCAAATAAATATAGATAAATACATCAAATAATCTGTTTACTTATGTTGAAATTTTGATTGATAAAATTATATATACTGCTACTAAATAACATGTATTCAATAAAGTAATCAAAACTATAGGATAGCAAATTATTTATACACCACCTTTATGACAAAAATAAAATGCAAATATCCTAATTATTCCTAACCAACTTTTTGGAGTTAATTTCACATTATTAGAAGCCATAAGTCAAAGATGATTAAAGCTAATTATAGACTAAATAAGATACTAATTATTTTAACTTTTTGATCAGTCAAGAGTTAGGAAACAAAGAGACATCAGTTTGAAAATAAGACATAACTTATACACCAAATTTGCACATTCTCTATACTTTAATTTGTTGTTTGATAATAATTAGTACTAATCACTTTATCTTAAACATAACAGAAAAGCAAAGTTAGGTGTCCAAATTTGGAAGTAGATGAAATGTATATATCAAAATATATGTGATTAAGATATAGAGGTATAAATTTAAATACATATTTGAATATTAAGATTGCATTAAAAATTAAAATGAATACTATATAATTAAGATTTATTTATTTACAACATGTGAATATATAAAATTTATTTTACGTAAAATATAATAATGAAATTTTTTAAATAAAATATTAAATTGACATGTATTATATCAATAAAATATTGTAGAATTTTTATATGACAGTTGGTGGTGGTGAGACTAGCCAGAGGTCACCACTATAGTGAGGTGCACATGTACTCGTTAATTTCAGAAAAATAATGTGTATACGTGTGAATCTATCTTGAGAAACTAAAGGATATCATAAACAATCACTAACGCTGGTGATTGTGTGCTGATTTGAAATAGTGTTGACTAATCATAATGGTTTGAATAATATCTTATGGTGTATTGTTGATAGTAGTGATCAACCATAGTTGTCGTTTTGGTGACGATTGCAAATGATTGATAATGGTTATGAGTAATGACGATTGATTTTGGTGATCTGACGGTAATGATGATTGTGATTGGGCTGAGAATGGTAATGATAGATGACTATGAACTACTATGGTAGAAATTCTTAAATAAGTATTTTAATAATATTAAAACTTTATTATCAATATTAATCATTTAAATTTATTCAGACTAATTAAATAATTGTAAAAACAAAAACAAATATATTTAATAATTAAGATTTAAATCTTCAAAAATAAACCAACTTAATAATTAAAGTTAAGATCTTCATTTATCACATATAATTAAAATTAAAATCTTCATTTAATACGTATAATTAAAATTAAGATCTTCATTTAACACGCAATGTGAAGGGAATAAGCTAATTAATTGAGCAAAAAGAAAAATAGAGTGTGGATCACATGGGCACAGATTGATGTTCTGCAATTATTAAGGTGTACATATTTTCATACATTTGGCAGCACCCTATAAATATATTAAAATCCAATTATATACGGTTTTTTCGTTTTAAAATTATATTGTATATATAAATTAAATATAGAAAAAATTATATATAATAGCAAATTATTTATTCAAATTAAATATTGTAAACATAATTTGATTTAATTATACTTCATAGTAAACTGTTGCTATTCCGCCTCTCTAGATGAATCTCGGCACTCTCGTTCTCTCTCGCTTTTATACAAACGCAAATATATAAAATGTGTTTGTGTTTGTATAAAGTGAGAGAAATATATATATATATATATATATATATATATATATATATATATATATATATATATATATATATATATACTTCCGTTCCCCTCTCTCCCCTCTTCCAGATCTTGCTCGCCACTCTCTCCCTCGCCTCTCTCGCTTATACAAATGGAAATATATAAATGTGTTTCTGTTTATATAAAACGAGAGAAAATTATATATACACATGCAAATACATATATCTTCATCCTATACACTTGTAATTATACAATACAAATATTCCCCTACTCAGTTCTCTTCAACTTTCTCTCTTTTCTCGCTTTATACAAACACATGTTATATTATTGATCTATTTAGATTATATACAACCGCTTTCTTATGTATATGTATAGCAAAATATACATATTTGTGTTTGCTATGTAGCTTAATTATGCAAACGATAGTTATAACATATAAATATAATTTATTATTTGTTGTATATGAAAGTTATTCTTAAAATATATTATATATAATATTGAACTTTTAAAATATCCTTGACGTGAACCTATTTAAATTTGTCTTTAAATGAGTCCACTTGGACTTTGGTTTTTTCCAATCAATAATATTGGAGTTTTTGTTAAAGTAGCAACTTTATTTCCTCTCGTGATACCTTGTAGCTTGTTTTGTACTTTGTTTTTCCCTTCTGATCACTTTTAAAACTAAATTAGGGCCGTTTGGATGGCTTAATAAAAGCAGCTTTAAAAAGTATTTTTGAAAGTGCTGAAATTTATTTTTAAAATAAGCAGTTATGCGTTTGGATAAAAGTGCTGAAGTTAAAAAAAAGTTGTTGATGTGTTTGGCAAATAAGTGCTGATAAACAACTTTTTAAATCAAAATGTCTGAAATACCCTTAAAAGCTGTTAACATAATAAAAGTTAATTAATTTATATTTTACAGCCATAAATAATTATATTTTGCTATCATTCACATATTTCTTTCTCATCACAAATTATTTATAAGAGGAATATAAACTTATTATAAATTTTAAAGATATATAATTTGAATAGATCAAAGAACGATTTAAGATTTATTTTAGATTCATCCATAGGTAATAATAATTGTCTATTATTTACATATTTCTTTATTATCACAAATTATTTATAAGAGGAATATAAATTTTTATTTAAGTTATATGTGCAACTTATTTTACATTTTAATAATATATAATTTGAATAGATATAATATAATAATAATAATATATAAAAATAATAAAGAATAATAAAATAAGTAATAATATATAATATATAATAATAATAATAATAATAATAATAAAGAATAATAAAATAAAGTATAATAATAATAATAATAACAAAATAAAAAAACATTAATAATAATATATAATAATAATGACAATAATAATATATAATAATATTAATAACAATAATAATAAGATAACAATATGAAAATAATAAATAATAATAATAAAATAAATAATAATAATAATAGTATATAAAATATTATTAATAATAATAATAATAAATAATAATAATAATAAATAATAATAATAATAATAATATGAAAATAATAATAATAAAATAATATATAATAATATATAATATATAATATATAATATATAATAATAAAAATAAAGAATAATAAAATAAAGAATAATAATATTAAAATATTAATAATAATAATAATAATATATAATAATAATAATATATAATAATAATAATAATAATAATATAATAATAATAATAATAATAATAATATAGAGTAATAAAATAAATAATAATAAAATAATAAATATTAATATACTAATAATTATAATAAAAATAAAAATAAAAATAAAAGAAATAAGGGCAAAAAGGTAAAAATGTGATCAACTTAAAACAGCTTATAAGCTAAAAAAAAAAAAACCCTAACCCAGCTTTTAACTTTTGGCTTAAAATAAGTTTTTTTTAACTTAAAATAAGTTATTTTGAGTATTGCCAAATAGCTAAATAAGTCAAAAACCAGTTTTTAAGTCAGTTTGACCAGCTTTAAGCAGAGCCAAACAGGCTTTTAATCCTTTAAGATTTGAATCATTATGTGTATATACATACACTATATTATTATATTTGATTGTTGTCCATTCAATTTGATTTGATCCGATTAGTTGAATTATTAATTATAGACGAAAATAAAAAAAACAAATCATTTTTTTTAAAAAAATTATTCATCTTCCATTTTGAATCGTATATTTCTTATATCAAAACTCTAACAATGTTTAACTTCCTGATTATATTGTTAGTTAATCGTCTATTACACTAAACAACATAAACTTACTGAATAGTGCATAAATTATATATATTGTTGATTTGATACGATTATTTCTTCGGGTTATTTTAACAAAATCATAATCAAACTGTATAATTTGATTTGATTTTTTCGATTTGGATCGATTTTTACCTACCTATAACCCCTAATACATTGCATAAGTATTTAATTTGGAATAAAATCGAATCCGACATTTTATATATATACTTTTTTGTTGGACTATTAAACTAATAATGTGTCTTTGTCCAATTGTGTATGTTTTTTTTTTCAGTTTAATCATTATTTATATTCTTCTATCTAGTCTAGTACATATTTCATAATTTAAATATTCTACACTTGTATTTCCCTAATTCATGAATAAAACCACATATATATACATGGTGCATCTACACTTTCTAATTATTTTTTTTTTCAATTTTTCTTATATTATATAATATATATAATATACACTAATATTCTTCATGGGCCATTCCCACTTTTTGCTGGTCTAATGTACATGTTATGTCTTACTTCCCTTTTTGTTGGCTTAATTTGACGCCAAAAAAGCTCAATAGTTCCACTATATGTCATTCTTATCCATAAAAATATAAAGTTGCTTTTAGACATGACCCCAAAGTATATATTTAGTAAATGTCACTTATTTTATTTACTAAAGTTATCTTTATAAGAGAAAAATTCAAGTTTTGTCAAAAGAAAGTTGTTTATACAGTAATCATCCTTTATTTTTAATTTTAAAATTGTGAGTTCGAGTGATTAAGAGAGCAAAAAGATATGAACATTGTAGAAATCTATTCGATTTATAAGTGACTAAGAGATCTGATTTCCGCGAAGCTTATTGGAAGGTTCAATCATTACTTAATTAGTATATACTAATCAAAACCTCAACAAAGTAATTATTGAAGGCAAGGAAAAAAAGATAAAATTAATGGTGTCAAACCACAAAAAATGACATTAAAGTAAAATAATGAGTAGTAATATGTTGTGGTTGAGGGAAAATTAAATAAAAAGTAAGATTAGTAAAGTAGAATTTTGAAAATGATATGATAATGATGATGAACCAAAGTAATAAGGAAAATCCTTATCCTCATCTCTTGTTATCTTCAATAAAATTGATTGTATAGCTAGTGCACCTTTCGGTTTCAATATGTGGTTTTTGTTCAATGCAGATTCTTTGTGTATATCTTGAGAATGGAAATAGGGAGAAAAAAGATTGTAATTGGTATAGGGAGCAATGAGCACGTTTGTTATAAATATATTTGTATTATATCGTACGTAAATATTTGTTAATATATAGTTTTCTGTAATTAACATGTTGTAATTAAATAGCTCAAGTAGATAGCTAGTATGTAGTTTATGAAAAATTTTGTAACAGTTTCGTCAGACTTTATTGAAGCATACAGATTACAAGTAACTTAAGTAGGCAAGCTAGAAGTAGCTCAAGTAACTTCTAGAAAACCTTGCAACAATTTCATTCGGGCTTGTAATCAAGTAGGCAATTGTAAGTAGCTCAAGCAGACAATTTGCAAGTAATTTTTGAAAAACCTTATAGCAGCTTATTCGGGTTTGCAATCAAGCAGACAACTTGCACGTAGCTCAAGCAACTTCTAAAAAGTCGTGCAACAAAGGTTCGCAATCAAGCAGACAATTATAAGTAGGTCAAACAGATAACTTGTAAGAATCTTCCTAAAGCTTGTAATCAATTAAAAAGTTTGTAAGTAATTCAAACGGATATATCGTAAGTAGCTCAGACAACTTCTAAAAGGCATAGCAATAATTTCTCAAATAGCTCGAGCAGACAACTTGTAAAAAGCTTTAGAAAAGCCTCATAGTTGCTTCGTGAAAATCTTCGCAATAACTTATTTTTTTCTACAAATAAAAAGTCAATTCACTTTATTTACATATCAATTCAAAGTTGAATAATATATCAATCTCCTATTCATCTCTGAAAATATATTTACTTTGTAATTTTTTATTAATTGTATACACACATGGGATGTTGTATATAAGTATTATATTCAATTTTTTTATAGTGGAGTTGAATTCTGAAAAGGAAAAAAAGAATAAAAAAATTCCTAATATATATGTGTGTGTTCTCATGGCCAATGACAATGAGACATGCAAGAACTAATTATAATTCAAAAGATATTTGTTTAACACTAAGATATACAGGCTCTTTAACAAACGCGGATTGTGACGTATTAATGAGAAGTTTCAGATTCAAGTCTCGAGTATGAGGAAAATTATGTTGAAAATGTTACCTCCAAATAGGCTTTGTCATACGCAATTTAAATTTAATCAAAACTCTAATACAAACATCAAACATCGAGTAAAAAAAAAAGGTCTTAGAATAGAGAAAATCCCACAAGGTTTGTATGGTAAGAAAAAAAATAGCAGTAGACGTCCTACATGATTAATATATTATTTAGGTAATATATGGTATTATAGTAACTGATTTAATTAAAGAAAAAGGATTATTGTGGTAGTCAATTTTGAGAATGAATTCTTCCAAATATATATGATATTGTTTTTGACGGACTTTTCACCATCTTAATTAGTTGTTTCATGACTTTTTCCTCTAATATTAGATAGCATTATTGTTCTGTGTACGTCATTTTTTCAATCGTTAATTCATCACAGATATACTATAATCAAAGGATCGTATAGAATCTAGTTATTTACATTCTAACTTATGAATATATAGTACTTTGTAATACGTTCCAATACCTATTCGAGTCAAAAGTTGTGCGAATATTGATCGCTATCAAAGTTACTGAACTTCTTGATTTAACTTTATCGATTTAACTTTCACACTTTACCTAATTAAATGATCATTTTAGCCAATAAGTTAGGCAAAATTTGATGACAATGGAAATTGAAAGCTAAGTAAGTAAAGTTACATAATTTTTTAAAGACAAAACAAATTAAAGTTTGAAGCCTAATATTGTTGAAAGGGCTAATTTTGGAATATTAAAAAGAGAAATTACTATTTGTAGAGAAAAAACAAATTAAGAAACAAACACTAGTCATGCCCGATTACCCGCTCACCTTCATTGACCAGCTTTTTGCTCTTTTTTTTAATTATAAAAAAAAATAAAATATATATATATATATATATATATATATATATATACACGTCTGATAAAATTTATGTATATCAATTATTTATTTCGTAAACTTTAAATTATTTATATCGGATGTAATTATAACTCTCATCAATCATATTTATCATTACTTCAACGATATTATATTATAACGATCATTTTCAATTTTACTTTTTTTTTATTCAACTAAAGTTCTATAAAAAAAATATCGTATTTATTTTCATAATAATATTGTGATAGTGTATTATACATTTGTTATGAACTTTTATTTATTTGGTAAAATTATATAAAGAATTTGACAATTTTGATAGTTTTCACAATTAACAAGGACAAGGTCGGAATGATCTAGATCTCCGTGATGGATAAAATGAGAAAAACAAGATTGAGATTGTTTAGACATGTGACGAAGATGCGCATACACCCTAGTGAAAAGGTTGGTTATAATAGGTACGAGATAGGCTAAATAAGCGTGAGAGATGATTAAATAGGATATAACATAACTTTAAATTATTAAAAATATAACGTAAGATAAGAGGATGTGGATTAAAGAATATGTATTAAGGTATAAGTTAGTAGACAATAAAAGTATTATCTTATTTTTTAGATTATGATTTCATTTCACGTGACTAAACGACACTTTTTAAGATTCTTTGTCATCAAGTATATGTATCCTATATGATGAAGAGAGTTGATTTTGGTATATATTTTGTAGAAGGGCCAGACCCAAAAGCAAAGTAGGTGTGATAATTATATTAGTGGAAATGGTAGGTCCTTTTTTTTAATAACGTCACCTATATATTTATTATAATATAAGGTCCAAAAGCAAAGGAACTACAAACATCCATATATAGGCGCACTATAAGTCATGGATTGTCATTCATCTTTTTAGATTGAATGTTATCATATGTATATCTATATGGATAACGCGGAACTAATAAAGACTCAGGAGATTCAACGACTCTATATTGTATTATATCGATATATAGTAAATATTGAATTATTTTTAATTTTTTCGTGTATTTATTTTTTCATATTACCATCTAGATACTACATAAAAATAGCTAAAAAGGAAGTTATTTTGACATATTGAAAATGATATTTAACTAGGTCCACTACTCAACTAAATGGTTTATTATATTTAGACGCAAGAAAAGAAAAAAGATGCATAGTCTTTCACCAACAAGTGGAATTTTAATTTGTGTAACATGTGGCAAAGAAGAATGCATGGAAAAAGTACGTTAGTCTAACACTTTAGTAAACTCGAACCAATCTAATTATGTATTTATATTAAAATAATTAAATTGATATTTTCATCTTACCATATGATGGTCTATAAGTAAAAAGTCATGACATTAAAAAATAAGAGTATCTCAAATCCACTATGATATATTTTCCCCAAATAATTATTCCTACTTATTCAAATCTTTCTAGAAACCTACAATAATATCTCCAAATTATAATGATATAGGTTTGATTCGATAATCAAATTATTTATTTATAAAATTCTATCTAGTATGAAATCACAATCATGGTTTAAAGTGTTAATTGGCCTACTTCAAAAAATTAGTATATACCTAGATATATACTTGAATTCAAAACTATCATATCTCCTAATTTGTTTGGTATTAGAAGTATAAGATCATATACAGGTGACATAATAATAATAATAATAATAATGTAAAGAGCTTGGTTTCAAGTTGATCTACAATTAAAGATAAGATGGTTTATGATCAATGATCATATATAATGAGAGAGCCAGGATTTTCACTAAGCCGATTCAAGATATAAAAATTCAAAAATGAAGTTAAAGAGAATTTATATAAAAAATAATTTTAATCATAAATAAATAATATAATTTTATATTAAAGAATGAACCAATTGATCATATCTGATTTTGTCTTGCTTTGTGATCATATATATGTCCATACTTTCTTGAGGATTTTTGAAAGTGAGTTCTAATCTAGTGAGCCCATCCTAAAAAAAAAAGGTGTTTGCTTTTGGAGCTAGATGCCAAGTTCCTATACACCATTCTTATTGCCATATTGGACCAATTGCCAACTTTTGGCTGTTTTTTGTTGGAGGTTATCACAAAACAAGTCATATACTATATGCCATTTGATTTTCTCTTTTCAAATTTATTTGAGACTAAAAGACACGCAAGGGTTTACAAAGAGAAGTTATAGCTCAAAAAAAGATCCACAGGAATTCTTCATCTATCCTGTCAGGGCCCCAGTAAATCGCTCGAGTATAGATTCTGTATGCTTAGCAATACATCACGATCCCAAGTATATATCATCTACTAATACACGGCAAATTGATGTTTGACTTAAAAATGTATTGTTATGGTGCTAAAACCTTTCAAGAAACAAAGAAAGCTAAGTTTACTTTATCAACACAAAAAGTACATGATCTTTTTAAGTTAACAAACAATTGTTTGTCTAAAACATCAAAAAGATGCATGTGCCTAAGATGCTCAACATGCACTTAGGTTTCAAGTGATGTAGAATATGCCAAATTAAATGTCATCAAATCTAACACATGGACTCAAAACCTTTTCTCATAAAACTCATCAACTCTTAGTTGTTTTCGCAACTCCTTGAGAGTCTCAAAATTGTATTGTTTCAATAAGCCACTTGATTTGGAAGTTAGAGGTTTTGGGAGAAAGTCAATTTGATGTTTTATGTGTAGTAAACAAAAAATAACTTTTAGCGGCAATGAATAGACACATTAATAAAGACTATTAAAGTCTTTACTAACATTAGTTAAGTACCATTAGATCAAATGTCGCTAAAATCTTTAGTAACACATACAAAGAGTGTTAATTGCCGCTAAAAACACATATTTAGCGGCAATTGCTAATTAATTACCGCTAAAGCTCATTTTTTATGTAGCGAGACTAGCTAGTGACCCTCAACCCTACTTTGACCACCTCAATAGTCATGTAAATGAATTAGAAACTAAATATTACTCCATCCGTCCACTTTTATTTGTCATGTCGCACTTTTTGAAAGTCAATTTCACTAATTTTCAATGTTAGATTACATTAATTCAATAATTTAAATAAAATAATTTAGAGATTCAAAAACTATATGAAAAATACTATAAGTAGCAATTTTTTACATATCAAAATGATAAAAAAAAATACATCGTAAAATATTAGTCAAAGTATTTATAATTTGACTCTAAAAAAAAATTATGACAATTAAAAGTGAATGAAGGTAAATGTTTGGTTTAACATTGGGAGGTTAATGTGGAACTAGCTCTAGTTGAGGTGAATATTTAACTTGGTTTAATGCTCATTCTTTGAGTTTCATTTGGATAATTTGAGCATATATGAACAAATCTGGTAAATTATAAAGAGTATATGTAACCATAAACATTAATGGAAGGCAAATTTGTGACGATTTCACAAAGTTCATGGAAATCCAAACTCTACAACGAATTTAAAAGAGGACTACATGCATGTGTAAACACCTCAACGAACTCAAGTGGACACTCCTCAGCACGAGGACAATCTCTCAAATACACGTGTTGATGTTGTTGACCCGCTTTTCTTTTCCTCGTTGATCCCTCTCAATGAAATTTTCCATGTTGCACTAACAAATTTGGACCTTCGTCGAAAGTTTGATTCAAGAACTGAATAAGGGCTCTGGATCTACATTTCTTCTAATCCTGAACAGTTTCCACAAACAAAAGCAACATGTGAGTTGGGTCAAAAGTAGTAACTTCTACATCTTCAGCTACAAATCATTCATCAAACACAACTCTGCTTCTTTGCCTCTCAGTAAACTATGACATTTAGAATTAAAAAACAGCAAATTAAACAGCAAAACCCTGGCCACTTACCAATTGTCTTCTGCCCATTTGCAGCCATTAGTATCCACCACATGTAAACTGTATGCATGTCGTGACTTTGAAGACTGGTTCTCAAAACTGCAACCATACATTATGAAGATTGAATGGATAAAAAACATTCTAAACGAGCCAAATACAAATGGTAGCATAACTGATCTGTATGGTCCTAGAGAAGTTCTGAGAGTGACTGACCTCTGGTGAATAAGATCTCCGTGAATGACTACCAAAGATCCAGCTTTTACTTCAAGTGAAACGAAATCTTCCTGGTTATAGCAAGGAGATGGCTTATCAAAATGAACCCCACTTTCATCTCTAAGGAATCTCCTCACAAGGCCATCTGAAGAAATAGAACATTTTGTATATTACGTGAAGGAGTTCAATGATTTAAAGGTGGCAAGACGAAGAAGAGTTGGGAGAAACAATACTTTTGTGGGACCCTGGTATAGCCCATAGACAGCCATTTACAATTGTTGCGTCCTCTAAAGCTAGCCACAAGCCAGTGCATGTTGTTGGTTCAGTGTACAGAAAAGAGTTATCTTGATGCGGCACCACTTCACCCCCAATACCGGGTTGCTGAAAAACAGAGTTTTACATGTCACTCATAGAAGGATGGATAATAGTAATTACAACTCCATTATGGTTTTTGTTTCTTTTCTGTTATTGTTCAATTGCAAAGAGTGTGGTGACTCTACATATGCATGCTTGGATAACACGACCAAGCATATATTATTTCAAAAACTAATATGCTATTGAGTACATGATTCATCCAACTAATATAAAAATTAGATAGGAATGATGGGTTACTCAAGTATCGATTTTGGGATCCAATGCAAACAACAATCATCGAAGCTCTACTACTTCCTAAATCCTACGATTGTTTAATATTTTTCACTGTTTTACATAGCTCGTTTACGAACAAATTAAACTGCTAATACACAAACCTAGTGAGTTACCGACACACGTGTCCATGACCTCATAACAAATTGTACCATACCATTTTCCCAGTAAACATATACATGTATGGAGGACCAACAGCCCCGGAAGCTTCTCTTTTAGACAATTTCATTGACCTTGTCAAATAAAAGAGATTTTTCTCGTACAGTAAGTCAAGAAATAATATCACTTTTAAACTGGGATACATTCGAGCCTTACTAAGACATCAACCTTCTAGAATGACACACACATATCTGACTGGTGATCTTGAACAACCAAGGATTGGACATGATTTAGCTGAGGACGGTACAAAGATATAGGGCAGAGAAACCCCATAACTAGATAAAACAATACCAGAATTTACCTTAAATATGTACATTGATTGAATGACTACTGGCCTCTGGTAACCCAAGGACCGCAACATGCTTGAGACTTTGCCTGAGCTAGAGAACTTATTAAATACAGCATCTTTTTCATGAAGAGCTGCAATAGCACAGGTACGAGAAATCTAAGAACAACCTTGTTGAGATAGAGATTAAAAAGGTTGCTCGAAAAATGAAACACTCTGTTGACAACAAGTAATCAACAGAACCATACCGTGCCCAACTTTATTTATTGAGAGTTGCTTTGGCTGCTTTAGGTTTCTATTTTCATCAAATGCTTTCTCTGCCAAGACCATAAATATCAATAAAGCATCCTAAGCAAATACCTTAAACATAATTAGCCTATGAAAGGAATCGAAAGTTATAGATATAGAAGCAAATTACTAATATGATTCAACAACAGCAGGATCAGAATTAAAATCCAAATATCATCTAAATAACACCAAAAAAATTCTCCATGGCGACAAAAAGTAACATCTAACACAGTTTTCAATCCTTTGAAAGCCAATACTAAACTGATAACTGCCTCCTTAGCTATAATAGAATATCAAGAACCAAGAGAAATGACCGATATGCAAACTCAAAGCCACTAGTACATCCATTCACCAGTTCTTTTGCAATTAAAAATATAACTTGTTAGTAAATACTACGGTTTACAACAAATTTTAAAGTGATTAAAAATAAATTGAAATCACAAAGAAATATAATCATTGATAAAACAATATGGATATTTATCCTTGATTCTTCTCTCCTAAGACTCCTCCATTCTATGATGAGGGCCGTTAGTAGCGTATTTCTCCAAGTATGATTATGGGGATAGTCTAGCCACATCTTGATTCTTGTGAATATTACATGAATATATTGTTCTTTACATAGGCATGAACTAGAGATTAAAGTAGAGTAAAATCCAGGAATACTAACTGAAATTGAACAAAATTTCAATATCTACAACTACTACTAATCAGTAAAAAGACAAAAGACAGTACAAAAAAAACAAATAAGAAATTAAACACAAGCATACCTTCCCAGAAGAATGAAATCTTCTCAGCACTTTCAAAGAAGTGATCATTAGTCGTTTCTTGCTGAAACCCAAATGCCACAAAACACACACAAAATCAAAAAAAGACAAAAAGGGTTCTCTCAAAACCAAATAAACTAAGCTAATGAATCGAAAAATCAAACTACAGAGTATAAAAAATGAATCTTTACTTGATTCTTGGTAGAAAAAACAGAAGTATCTGAAGAACAATCAAACTCATCAAGCAACTCTTCCATTCTCTTCCTCATAGACTGGATCTCTTCTTGGCTTGCAAATGATTCTAACACCAAATACCCATTAGAATCAAAGAACTGAAGCTGCTCTGAACTGAGGTTTCCTTCAATAACCACCATGTTTGACCTTCTGAGCTTTGTTTGGTGCTGTAAAAGGGTTGCAAATTTTCTGTGTATTCTCTTTGATAATATTTTATAGAACCAATATGCAAATTATCTTAAAGTTTGGTACTAAAATGTAAACTCAAAACATAGTTTATATTTAGGTGCATGTTCATGTTCTTATCCTCCTACGTAATGGTGATGACAAAATTAACGGTGGGAATACTATATATACACAAATCTAGTGTTGATGTATACATTAAAATTCATTACATTATTAATATTACGATAGAATGCGTAAGAATAATATAAATTAAAATGTATATTATTGTATTGAATATATAAGAGTGATGCTAAATATATATAGTGTATTACACTATTACTAATGCTAGCATTAGTCATGGAGAGATTATATTTTATGTGTTGTTTGATTTAGCGTATAAAAAATAACATGTATTGCATATCTTTTAATGATTATTATTCATCATGCGAGTATGATGGAAAAGACGTGGGAAAAGTTTTTAGAGATAATTATGTCTTAACTATGCAAATGCATGCATTAAAAATCCTTGCATTAACATTCAATATTGTGAATTAACGATCAATGAAGTGATTGATAACCATTATCTTCTACACGTTGCTGATCCGAGGTGTCAGGTAATAGATATCACATGTAATAAGTTGACAGGTGCACAAAAGTTGATCCAACACTATGATCATATAAATCAACTCAGCATTACTAATATCATGATTTTATATATATTAATAATATACACTTTAGTGCACAATAGAGCAAACATTTAATTATACATAAGTTAAAAATTTATACTAAACACAAGCTAATATAAATATTATATTTTGGAAAAACTACATAAATGAGCCATGAAACACAAAATAATTATATGTCAATATCTCAATCCAAAGTAATTCAAGAAATATCATTCTATCAACAAAAAAATATATTATAATTCATACCCCATCATTAAGTCTAATAATTTTTGCTTATACTGATTTAATATTAGTTAAGCGAAATTGGTTGAAAATAACTAATGTAGTCATTCAGTGGAGTATGAACATATGGAGTATATGTATATAATTATTTTATTTTACGAAGTATTTGCTTAATTTCCCCTTATATATTCTAATACAAACTATCAAATGATCACATACATAAAGGCTAGATATATACTATTAACGAGTGACATATTAACTCTAAATAACATAATCGTAAGTATATCACATTTTTTTCCCTTTAATATATCAAACAAAAAAACTAATGCATACATTATTATTTCTCGGAGTCCATTATTCCAACATGCCCACCAGCCCATACTCAGAGCACGTGCATCCATCTTCAGGTCACGTGCGCACCTTCTTCTCATAACGTTTTTTCTCTTTTGTTAAAACCATTTTTAACACTTTGCCCTCTTCGCTTCTTCTGCAACTCTCTCTATACCTTCCTTCCCTCCCTCCCTCCACCCTCTCTCTACCCGGAGCATCAAATCTTGAAATCCATTGAAGAGAGAGGAACAAAGGGTCGGAGGAAAAACCAAAAAAAACAAAATTCTCTTTTGAAAATTCAATAAAATTGGGTTTTTATTGTTGTAAATCTTGAAAAACCCTTTTAGATAAATCAATTCTGTGAAATTTGAGCTTTTTTTTTTTGTTTTTGGTGTGCTTTATGATATGAAGTAGTTAGAGATTGTAACAGAGAGCTATGCATGCTTATAATAGACTACCGAGTAGTGGACACAGTAGCCCATCAACTCCGTCATCGCCACGTTCACGGTCGCCTCGTTTACGTAGCAGTAGTAATAGTGGTGGTGGAGGTGGAGGTGGTGGTGGAAGGGTTAAACCCAGTGCCCGTTTTACTTCGGGTCAACAACCACCGAGAACCCTAGCAAATCGTATAAGTGGGGCTATTCTATCTGTTCTGGTTCGTCGTCAGGGGATTTTCCTGTTTGCTCCTTTGCTTTATATTGCTGGGATATTGTTTTACATGGGGACAGTACCGTTTGATGTTGTTCCTATTATCAGGCACCGTCCTGCTCCTGGGTCTGTTTACCGGAGCCCTCAACTCTATGATAAGCTTCGACCTGAAATGGACTCTGATAATTCCACTGCTGATGCGGTTAGATTATTTACTTTGCCTTCTATGGTTTGGGTGAAACTGAAAAACAAAGTCTTTTCTTTTGTTTTACTGTTTTTGGGGATCACTGAGTTAATTCCATTGCAAATTTTATTCAATTAGTATTGTTCCAGTTTGAGATGTTTCTCTTGGTCCAGATCTGTAATCCTGAGTGTATTTGGTTCTGCTCTGTTGTATGTCAATGCCATTGATCATGGTTGTTTTACTGTTGCCCTATGGATTTGTTTTTCTTTTTCATTATGTCCTCATCTTTGTTACATCATTGCTTTACATCTAGTGCTTGCTGAGCAGTACATCTGAGTATTCTGTAGAAAGTGTATATGATAGCTGCTAGTTGGGGTGCTATGTAATTGGAAAGAGGTTGAAGTGTCATTTTCCTTGTTCGAAGATTCGAAAGATTGATGTATGAGGTGCATATAGCAAAAAGCTGGATAATCAGTGATACATATGGAAAACAAGGACTCTGACATGTTGCATGAATTTATAATGAAATTTTTTTGTTGTTGCATGTGAAGGTGGAATCCTGTCACTTGGATGGAGGTGTTAACCTGGTTTCAAATGTCACGAGCTCTTGGGGATAGGAGAAGAGTAGAAATGCTGCTAGGGGTTGAGACTCTAGTGAATGTGCACAATGATTTATTTTTACTCAGTTAGTGTTCCCAATTCCAATTTCCACGTACAGTGGTTGAGTGAAAGTCCTCTTAACAGTGTGTCTGTGATACGTGTCTAGAAATGTTAAGATAATATATATGACTGTTGAGTTCTCCTTAACAACTTTTTAATTGTTCAAGACCCTTTCTCCGTTTCCAGTGTGACATCAAAACATTACTGAGAATTGTGAGAATCAAGTAAGTAGTCCTTTGACCTTGAATAGTCTGAAGGGCATAAGTTTGTTTGTGATCATTTGAGGCAATCAGAAATCCCACTGAAGTCTGCACAAACCCAAGTGATTAGTGTTGTTGCTGTCGAGTCCTTATGTTATGGGAAACATCGAGTTTCCTGTTCAATTGTGAAATATTTGATGATAAATTTAGGTTCTTATTAAGGATTTTTTAGGCCAAATATGTTGTATGTGTTGGAGTATTGTCTGATCAAGAACTTGCACGTTGGAGTATTGGCGAGTCCCTATGTCTTGAGAAACATTGAGTTTTCTGGTTAATCATGAAATATTTGATGATAAATTTAGGTTCTTATAAAGGAGTTTTTAGGCCAAATATGTTGTATGTGTCGGAGTATTAGCTGATCAAGAACTTGCACGTCCAGAAGATAAAAGTAGCGGAAATGAGAATGTTGAGATGAATGTGTGGCCATAATAGGAAAGATAGAATTAGAAGCACAGATATTCGGTATTAGGTGGGGTGTCCTCCTTGGAGAATAAGATGAGGGAAATAAGACTGAAATAGTTCATGCATATAAAAGATGCGCAAATGCCCAGTAAGGAGGTGTCAGAGGTTTGCTACGGTGGGTCTGTGGAGAGGTTGAGGTGAACTGAAGAAGTAATAGGGATAGGTGATTATCGAGAACATGCTCCTAGATAGGAATATATGAAGGTGAAGGATTATGGTAGAAAGTTAGTAGGTGGTCGTGGTCTGTCTAGTTTCCCTAATTAGTATAACCTTTATTTTTCTCCAATTTTCTTATTTTTTGATTTTATTAGTACCGATTGTTTCCTTTGCTTCAGTTATTATATTATTTGTTGTTACTACTGTTCTTTTTTCTATTATTTTCAACGTGACATCTTCTCTACTGTATTTCTTTTTATACCTAGTTTGATATGCTTTACTTGGGTGAGGGTCTATTGGAAACAACATCTCTACCTTCACAAGGTAGGGGTAAGACTGCGTACACACCACCCTCTCAGACCCCACTTGTGGGATTTCATTGGGTATATGTTGTTGTTGTTAAATTTAGGTTCTTGTTGCCCCCTTGAACTTTTCCGATTTCTTTGTGTCAATAAGTGTGTTACTTTGTAACTTGATCTTGTTTTATGATTTCTGATATTTAGTTCAAATTCTCCTAAAGATGGTGATCTTCTAAAATCTTACTAAGTAGAGGTGCAACTTTCCTGTAGATCTCAACAATTTGGAAAAACTCTTATAGAGGTGGTGAATGGAGACCATGCATTAACAAATCCTCAGGAGGTACAAAATTTGGAGAATCAAACTTATCTTTTATCCTTGTTAGTATGCTATATACTGCCTCTCTTTCTCTCTCTTAATTATTAGTCATATAGTGAGTGCAACTCTTTGGTTGCGTTCAGGTTATATTGGAGGTTTCCCAATGCATTAACTTATTGTAATCTGAATTTCAAGATAACTAATGCAGTTATATGCTTGAAAGCTTATGTTCATTATACGTGTTCAGGTTTATAGTACAAAATATTCTTCTCTAATTAGTTTATAAACTAAGAAACTCTGTATTTAGTTGAGTTTTCTTATTGAAATGAATTATCTTTTATCATATAGTCTAAATTTTTCTTGTTTCCAATGGACTTATATCTTATGTAAGCACCCTCTTGTTTCATGACCAGTCCAGCAAGCTTTTCCCTCTTGATATCTCTTTTCATATGGTACCACAACTCTATGGTTTTGATAAAGACCTACGCAACTTCTCTTTATTAGTTGGCAGCATTATTTTTTTTTGAGGCAATATTAGTTGACAGCATTACAACATTTGTCTGGCCAAAGCTTTTACTTTCTCTTCTCATAATTTTTTAGAGCTCGTCTCTTTCTGGTGAACGTTCTAGTGGCACCACCCTTTTTAAAATATGGTGAATGATGTTATTAATGTCGGGGGAATCCTCGTATCAACAAGTACACCAGAATATGACTCTACAAAAGTCGCCCACTTATCTATACAAGTAAGAACCTCATGGGTGGACCAAAAAGGAACTAGAGGTCTCGCTTTCGTGTGGATGCATACGAAATTAAATATGAATATTGGCATAACACAACTCTTGAAGAGTATGATGCGCTCGACTTGCTTCTCTTGATCTCCACCCACTGCCAATAGAGGCGGGTCAATATCAATATCCATATATTAATATGGATGCAGTCTACAAAAACAGTCTCTCCACCCAAAAGGGAGGGGTTAAGGTACACGTACCTTCTACCCTCCCCAACCCAAATTCCACTTGTGGATTATACAAGGCAGGTTAATATGGATACACACCTGCAGAGTGCGGTAAGGACTCATAGTATGCATTTAGTTTCTGTTGGGCTCGTCATTAATAGACAATCTCTAGCAAATTCCCCAATTTAAGGAGAAAATGTCAAATAGGGTAGTCATCCTTTAGAACTTTTGTACTTGCATATCTTATCAAAAGCCAAACCCCTTACGTTAATCTCATGTTTCAAACCCTAATGTACGTCCAAGATAGGATTTATATTAACCCATGAGGAGTTTCAATTCAAAATCATGAAATTCGGATGAGATTCTTGTATATACTTCCATTTCCTTAAACCCTTAAAGCGAGAGGCGAGTGTCTTTCACATCACTGGATTAGATCTTACCTTAATCATGAGAAACTGTTGGAATTAAAGCTAGGTTTCTTCAGTTCTCCTCAATGATTGTTGTCAATTGCTATAGCTTGTTTTTTCAGTGCTCTAATATGAGGAAAAGCTCAACTTTTGTACCGAGAGTGTAAATGTAAAACATAGTGAAAGGACCTCAAAGCCATTAAATGTTTTCTTCTTTTCAAAGCTCATTGTGACCATGGTGACTGCTTCTCAGTTTCAACATTCTTGAATCTGAAGCTGCAAGACACTACAACTACGATGGGTACCAATCCGTTCCCTCAAGATTTGGGAAGTGACAAACAATTTGTGTATAATTTATTAAGATTCAAAATCCTATATTGCTAGATTAGCGATTTTGAGGTTCTTGGTCTACCGACAACAACATACCCAATGAAATCCCACAAGTGAGGTCTGGGGAGGGTAGAATGTACGCAAACCTTACCACTACCCGTGGGGTAGAGAGACTGCTTCCGAAAGACCCTTCTCAAATGTAGCTATTCCAGATATAAAGAAGAAATATAACATGTCACAAGAAAACAATGCAAAGTCTGTCCAATGGAGCAACAATAACAAAAAAATAGCGCAGCAACCGAAACACAATAAACAACATACTAGATAGATTATTGAAAACAATAATAAATACTGATGGAGTGATGGATATCGAAACAAGAACTACAGTAATACACTATTGCTCTACAGTGTTCTGAAATAATATGCAACGATATTCTGTTTCTTTCTCTTTTTTTTTCTTTTTAATTTAGACGAGGTTTGGTGATCAATGAACTAAGATTGTCTCACATATCTTCAGAAATTCCTGAATCAAATGGTTACCTTTATATTGAGGCAAATGGTGGTCTGAATCAGCAAAGGACATCGGTATGTCCTTCAGTTCCAAAGATAATTGTTATTGAAATGCTGAAGTTTTGTTTGGATGACGATGGTAGTTTAAGATCACTAATGTTGCTTTTGTGCGTCCAGATATGCAATGCTGTTGCTGTGGCAGGTTTTCTTAATGCGACCCTGGTCATCCCACACTTCCATTTTCATAGCATTTGGAGGGATCCAAGGTTGGCTGCTGTTTCATCTTCTATATTTGTTTGAGTAGTTCAGTACCTTCCTTAGCTGCTGGGGATTTATATACTGTATACTCAGAAATTTGGTAGAAGCATAAATAGTTTTTAGTTGTTGCTATCATTACCTAGACTAGTTTTTTCTAATGAAAAGCTCTTGAGATGCTTTACCTGCTCTTATAGCATTAAATTGGCTTTGCTTTAATAGAAATGTGTACTACCTCTTTTTTTGGGTTAAAGTAATCAAATCATATTAGAAAACCATCAAGAAGATGCAAATGTTACAAGAGAGCAAAAGAAGCTGCTTCAAACAAAACATGAAGCAAACTACCTGTAAAACAGCCACAAAAAAATTCCCTGAATATTCTACTACGGTGGTAAAGACAGAGAGCTAACAAACTCCAAAAAGTTATCCACACTGTTTACAGGGGAGAGAAGTGTCAGCTGAATAAACATTCCAAACATCTAGCCTTGAGGGTGCTAATAGGAATCGAGATTCCATCAAATCATGATTGAATATATCACAAATGACCACAATAAGATGTTAGTAGCCCTAGAATTTGAACAGATTCGGTGGTTTGGTGAATCTGTACCTTAGGTTCATGATCATTTCCTTTTGAGATAATGATGAAGCAAACTAAAATCTGAATTACTTCATGCAACCTGGTACCATTCTAGTCAATCTGGCGGTGGATTGCCGTGAAATTATTTATGGTATAGTGGGTGTTCGTTTAAATCATGACTGTTCTCTTGATCAATCTTGTTTAATATCCATCTCTACACCTTCCTTTCATTTCAAATCTTAAAAATGCTCGGCATTTGTTCTCTGCAGCAAGTTCGGAGAGATTTATGATGAAGATTTTTTTGTGAAAACCCTAGCCTATGATGTGCGAGTGGTGAACAAGATTCCTGATTATATTATGCAAAGGTTCGATTACAATATGAGCAATGTTTACAACTTCAAGATCAAAGCTTGGTCCTCCATCAGTTACTACAGGGATACAGTTCATCCAAAACTGCTTGAAGAAAAGTGAGTTTTTTGACATTTCTGTTTTTTTTTTTTTGTCACCAGTATCCGCTCTTGGCTGAACTGCCTTTAGTTAGAATATTAGTGTCATATATATATAAAACTAGAAGTGCTTACTTTCTAAAACAAGTACTTATGTTGAAGAGTTAAGATGGTTTGATCAAGTTTTTGGAAAAAAATAAGTGCTTTTGTGAGTATCTGAAGTGTTTGCTATGGAGTCGAAGCTTAAAAAAATTAGTTTCTAACCTAAGCAAAAGAAATTATAATTTTTTCTTGGGTGAGAACACCATTTCAAAATTATTTTCTCCAAACTTGCTAAACAGCACAGTCAAAACAGTAATTAAATAAAATTGAACTAAATAAAATTTCTCACAATAAATTCATATATCATTGGAAAGTACTAGTTGTAAAAGGAATCTTTACATGCTCCTTTCGTTGTTAGACAGTGAAAAGCATTTTTTTCCAGAAAGAGTGGCAAAACACGAACTGCTTCTTTAATAGTAAAAATTCTTCTCAAATTATCTCACCAAACACAAGCTGCTACTATTCAAAAATACTTTCTCTGAAACCTGATCGGGCAAAGAGTCACTTTTGAAGATAAGCAGACTTCGGATTTTTGGAGCGCTCATGTAAATATGGTTTCAGTAGTACCTAAGTATTGTTTTGGTTCTTTGTTTATATATACAGTTACCAATTTCGGAAAAAAAAAGCGAACATCGAAAGCTTGGCTAACAAACTCCAGAATTGTGAATGCCTAGACTTCCAATAGCTAAGTCTGTTATCATGTTTCATTCCTCAAAAAAAAAGGTCTATTACCATGTTTGGTCAATTGGATATATTCCTTGCCAGTTCTTTGATGCTTAATTGGTAGGTTCGTTTCTTCATATTTGAAGCATTTTGTTTTGTTATTTATGGCCACAGTTTTGCTAAGTGTGTCTAATCACTCACCAGGCTCATCAGAATATCCCCATTTGCAAACCGTTTATCATTTGATGCCCCTCCAGCAGTTCAGCGGCTTAGGTGCCTGGCAAATTATGAGGCCCTTAGATTTTCAAATCCCATTTTGAGTTTGGGGGAAACATTGGTGTCAAGAATGAAAGAACGGAGTGTCAACAATAGTGGGAAGTATATTTCCGTGCATCTCCGCTATGAGGAGGTTAGTTTCATGTGTGTAAACTGATTTTGTATGTGCTCCATAGTTTAGTTTTCTAAGGGTATCGAACCTTGATCATTTTCTCATGCAGGATATGGTGGCTTTCTCTTGTTGCATTTATGATGGTGGTGAAGAAGAAAAAAGGGACATGGATGCTGCAAGAGAGAGAGGATGGAAGGGAAAATTTACAAAACCTGGTCGTGTGATTCGTCCTGGAGCTATCAGGATTAATGGCAAATGTCCCTTGACTCCTTTAGAGGTAATATATTGTCATTTTCATCCTTTTCAAGGGACTTGACTTAATACTGATGGAACACGTCATATTTCGGATAAGTTGTATGATTGTACTTTCTTGGCTTGATCAGAGCATTCTGATCCTTCGTGAGACTACTTCCTTCCTAAAGAACAAGTTTGTTTTAGAGAATATGGTTTAGAATAGAACATATGGTTTAAAATACTTTCTGGAGATGGCACTTCTTTGTACCTGACCTTAATTTCAATTCCTCAAATATCGTACCTTTGTCTGAGATTTAGTGTATACTTATGCTAGGCACGATGATCCTTATGAGATTATGAGAGTGTAAAATTGGATAATTTCATTAGTTTTACTTTACTAGTACTGAATTTCTTGACTTACCCTAGTTCACCAAGAAGGGACTACTAAGTGACTGGTGAAACTTAAGTAGCATAATTGGTGGTGATTTTTGAAAATTTCTTCTCCTTCCACAATCACGTTTGAAAAGATTGCCGTAGCAATGTGAGTGGAGTATCCTCCTTCTTCGTCTTCTTTAGTCAATATCTACTGTCATAGTTCAGTGGCAAGGATTGTGACTAGTGTTTAGTAATCTAAGAACCATATGTTATATTCATAAGATCTATTGCAGTTCTACGTCCTGCTTATGTAGGCTTTACCTTTCAAGCATTGCTACTGTATATCAACAATTATTTGTTTTTTCTTTTCCTTGATGCTTTATCATTTTCGTGTCTATCGTTGGGTGCCTCTGCAAAGACATGGCCGTGTGAAAACTTGGTGATTGAGAGAGTAAAGAAACAGCTAGCAGTATGGAAAAAAAAGATACTTGTGGAAAGAAGGAAAAATTGGCCTGCATATTGGAAAAAAGATACGTGTGGGAATTTGGCATTCTGCAACTTCATATTGTCTCTCGAGTCCTCAATTCCTTTCAACTCCAAATCTTTTGTACTTTCTGTACATGCTAAGATATCAACTTTCACCACTACATGATTTATCATAGTTCGGGTCGAACCACACGAAATTAAGTATTCCAAGTCCAACCCGGATTTTCGGAGTGTTACATGGAAGCATGGTTAGTTTCTGTGAGTATAAGTGGTGTGGGGAGAACAAGTTGGGGAAAGTCTATTCTAACATATACAGAATGTCTTGCCAAAGTGAGATGACAGTTCAACAAATTTGTAGGTCTCATTGGGATTTGAGATTTTGGAGGAATCTACATGATAGGGAGGGGGAAGAATTTCATAATTTGGTTGAGTTTTTAGTGTGGGCAAGATATATTGAACGATAAATCGGATGCATGTAAATGGTGGGAGATTAGAGATGGTCTATTCACTCGTTGATCTTATTACAAGAGTTTACCAAGGAGAGGAATGTGTAACTTTCCTCAATTGCTGTATACGGGTTTCCAGGGCATTGATGCAGGTATTTTCTTGGCGTAGTTGAAAGCAAGGGGAATGATCTGTTGTTCTTTTTTGGAGGAAAAGAGAAACGTTTAAATCAAGGGGGATCTTTTTTGACAGTGGAAAGCCTCAGAAATAGGAGGGCGTCATCTATGTTAGTTGGTGTTTCATGTGCAAATGTTCAGGCAAAAATATAGATCATCTTCTATTGTATTGTAAAGTGGCAAATCAATTGTGGAGGGTGGTTCTTAACTGATTTGAGCTATGGGTGATTTGAACTAGTGAAGGAGATGCTGCATAGCTGAGGCCTGATGGTATATAGAAGGGCAGAGAGAAGTCCAGGGGCACGGAAGGTTGCCCCTTTAGCAATTAAGTGGGTTGTTTGGAAAGTGAAAAATATGAGAGCTCATGAACGGGTTGAACAAAATTTTATAAATTTGCAAAATAGTCTTTTGTTTCTAGTTTCCTTTTGGTGTACCCATGAGATCCCTATTTGTATAGAAGATTGGCCAATGAGATCCCTATTTGTTTAGAAGATTGGGTTTCTTTCATTAATAACCATAGTTCGATGTAGGTTATCGTTTCTAAGTATTCGGCTTGTATAGGGTCCCCCTTATTGTTAATAAAATTATTTACCCTTAAATAAATTTTCTTGCTAATTTTCTGCACACTTTTTATCAGGTTGGTTTGATGTTAAGAGGCATGGGATTTGACAAGTTTACATCCATCTATTTAGCATCTGGAAAAATATACGACTCTGAGCGACATATGAAACCACTATTAGAAATGTTTCCTCTTTTACAAACTAAAGAAATGCTGGCATCACCAGAAGAATTAGGCCCATTTCAGGTTTAAATTGTTCGATTTTCCTTCCAGGCATTTTAGTTCCCCCCTCTCACCCCTCCTCTTTGGCTACTGTCTGACTCAAGTTATTGCTTATAGAATTACTCTTCCAGGATGGCTGCCATAGACTATACTGTTTGCCTTCATAGTGAAGTATTCGTGACAACTCAGGGAGGCAATTTCCCCCACTTTCTGTTGGGGCATAGAAGATACTTATATGGGGGGCACTCCAGGACCATCAGGCCAGACAAGAGAAAGTTAGCTTTGTTATATGATAATCCCAATATCGGGTAAGCTTTTGCTCAACTTTTTGCCTTTTTTTTTTTTGTTTACGTGAGACCTTTCTAGTGTGCCTCTATACAAACTGAAAGAAAAGCCCCCCTATAAAAAAATAAAAATAGGACAAAGAAACTGAAAGAAGCAGTTATGGGGATCGAAAACCCCTTTGGTAAGTCTAAGCAGTCTTGTATGTTGGCTTTGCATTGCTTTTGACCGGTGTATGTTCTCCATGTGCTCATCTTCCAGGTGGAAGAGCTTCAAGCGGCAAATGCATAGTATACGAGCACATAGTGATTCAAAAGGAATCGAGATTAAAAGACCAAATGACTCAATATATACATTCCCTTGCCCAGATTGCATGTGTCGGAGTAACAGGACTGAGGATTCTAAATCCTCCTCAGTAACGTGACCTATGTGCTTGTCATTAGGTGGTGTTCTTATTCTCGTAGTATGCATGAACTTTCGCTGCTATCCTGTGTGCATGTCAGCAGGTGCTGTTCTTGCTCTTGTAGTACATATGAACTTCAGCTGCTAACTGTGTGATTCTTTCATTTTTTTTTTCCTTCCACTATGGAGAGGGGCTTACTGGATCTTGGAGCTGCTTCTGGGATTTGTGTGACTGATCAATTTGATTATCTCCCGGGCACAAGTTTGAGGGTACACTTTTGTACTTGATGGTGCGAGGAAGAATGGGGAAGTCATTTCCATCGGTGATGTAACCCCGATCATTGATTTCCATAGCAGATTCATATTCTTACAGCTGCTGTATCTAAGAAGCCGCGAGTTGACACGAGACATATTTGCACATTAGTTTCATGAGAGAGGATTTTGCACATAAGTGAAGTAGGAGTCCTAGATTATAGGAACAGGATGAGAAGAGTGTAGGGTTATCAGAAATGAGGGTTCCAAAGTTTTACTTTGGATATCCTTTCTTGCCAATGTTAGATGATCTCTCCATTGTTGATATTTATTTTGTCTTAGTTTTACTAGATTTATCATCTCATTTCAGAGCTCACTACAAATGTGTGGAATTTTTCTTGATTAATTTGTGTGCGTAATACATAAATTTGCCATTAATTTGACTTCAGTTTACATTTTGTGTTCTTCAACTTTGGGTGCGCATAAAATTGAAGGAAATAAATGTGAAATAAGGTTAAGCTAAAAGGACACATTTATGTATTATGTCATTAATTGTGACAAAAGCATTTACCATAGTATGTGCCAAATGCTACTCATAAATGGCTGTGCTTAATTTGGAAACAAAGTTGATCACACAAATTTCGGAAAATTCATGGACTAATATCAACGAAAAATTAAGATAATTTTGAATTCCTATTTTTTTATTTATACCGTTCAAAAAGCAACGCCTGCCTTTCAAAAATAATGATCGTCATTTAAGAGATTATGAGTTGTCACCACATGGGACCCCAAAAAGTTTGAGCTCGAACAAGGTCGGTCATACATATTTCAAAAAATTCGAAGGACTAATATATGAAGAAAAAAAAAATGATCCCAAATATCTGTTTTGAGATACATAAACTCCAAAAAGTTATCTTCCTATTTGGAAAATTTTGAGCCAACAACGACATGGGCATTGATATAAATGAAAAAAATACATAATTACATATTTTATTTTATCATAATCTCTAATATTTCTTACATTTTAGAAAGATTGCAAAAATCTCCTCTCGGATACATCCCTATGAACTCTTGGATGCATTTTCTTATCCTCTGTCAAATACATTCCTCCCATTAAGTAAAGTAATGTATCATTCATAATAGCTATGTATTCACAGGTTTCTTGAGGACCTGATGCATTCGAGATCCTATTAGTACTATGAGATTTATGTAATTTTAACGATATAAATTTCTCATAGGCTAATTTGGGCGTAGCCCATTTTAATCAGTGAAATAAACTTGCCCAAAATGTAACAAAAAAATGGCATAGCATGAGTGTATGACAACCTTTGCTTATCTTGTGGTCCTTCAAAATCAAAATTAACTTACAAGACAAAACTCGATAAATTTAAAGTTCTAATCATAAAGCAAATAATGTCAAAAATTAAAAACCATTCATCTCTATGTTCATTTTTGTAAAATATACATAAAAAACATGAGTTGACCAACCTTTGGGCAGGGATTAATAATGACCATTTGTTATTATAACCCGTCTAAATTCAATCAGATCATTCATTTGCCGCACGTAGCCTTTTGTATTTTCTCGTAAGCATTCTTTCTATCCCATGCTTTTATAAAGGATATATCAAATTAATGGATACCACACAAATTGCAATGCTTCTTTATAATTTTTCAAGTAGTAAATTGATATTGACATGAGTTTTGAGAGCATATTGACATCTAAATAATAAAATTCAAACTATAGTACCGGAAATAAAGAATTTTGCTTCAATTATTTAACGATAATAATTATAATTATTTATAATTATGATAACGACTTTAACAATTCTGAAAGCAACGTATCATTCTTACATCGTTAAAACATACCTAAAAGTTTGTTTGTATATAGTTCAATTCAATTTGGTCAAATGTGGATTGAAACATTTTTATTATTGGCTATGGCAATGCCGTGGTGGAATAAAACATTAGTTGTCACGATATAATGAATTTTTTAGAATATATTTTTACAACTTTCACACTTGTAGCTAGTTACAATTTATTTTAAATTACGATAAAAAAAGTATTATATAAGTTATATTTAAAAAATCATGCATGCATCTCTTAAAACATCGACGTGAGACTCTTAATAAATATCATGAATACAACTTTGATATATCGAATCATAATACCTTAAGTTCTTTTACATTGACAGTATAATGACTATCTTACAGAATCAATCTAGTGTAATGATTTTTTCACATAATCCATTAATGTAATTTAGTTTGTTACAATAGATTACTTATGTAGTTATGTTTATTAATTCTAGGCTATGAATCATGCTAGTATTGAATAGAGTTATGTACGATTATCTTTTTAAGTAAGTGATCTGATTGTAGAAATATTTATACATTATTTATGTAAAATTTTATTTTATTTTATTTAAACTCGAAAATAATGAAATTCCATTACATGTGAAATCATTAAAAAATAAAAAAGATGTGAAAGAAAGTTGTCTGTAGGCCTAAAAAGTCCTGGTGCAGGTATGTATTGCTTTTGTCTACTCTTCCCTGTGTTCGTTCACATACAATTTCTTAAATTGTCTAATTTCTTTCGTTGAAAAATTACACTATAATAAATTCTAATCATTTTAATATCGGGGCCGAAGGGTTTAGTATTTAGCTCATTGTTGTGGATTTGATTGTTGCTTATCTTTTTAAATTTACATGTCAAAAGCTAAAACGTTTTGATTCCGCCCCTGCCTATGCATAAGGTTGCAAATTGTATATATGTATAACATATATTTTTCTTTTTTTTAAAAGTGCATAATTTAATGGATACAATAGAATTATATACTTTATAGATTTTACGCTATAAAATTATGATATAACTCTTGACAGAATAATACAAGGTATAATAAGCGTTTGATCATATATTTTAATAAAAAAATATTTTATTAAAATGCGAGTAAATACTTTACCAATATTCAATATTAGTGTGAACTGAAACTCAATTGTAAGAATTATGGGGGAGGTATGGAGAGCATATATAATGTCTATTATTAATGATAATATTAAATATAATGAACAATTAATTCATGAGAGAAGTATAAATCTGAAATCGACAGTGGCCAATAATTCAATTAATCAAGACTTTTAAGAAAAATTAATACATCACACATGTTGCATTCATATGAACCGTTTTATTTTATTTAATTAACCTTATATTAATACTTAAATGAACTCAATAATTACTTCCTTAATTTTATTTAAATTATCTGTTTGTTGCACGTCTCTTGCAAAATATTATTTCCTCCGTTCCATTTTATATGTCATCCTTTTTTATAAATAATTGGTTCATAATACATATCATTTCATAAAATCAATGCATAAATAATCATATTGTTTCTTTTTTACCCTTATGAGTTATTAGCCTTGAAAATATACATTTGACCAACTTAGAATAACCAATCATGTTTATTGATTAAATTAATTAATTAAAATAAACTAACTCATATTCATTGATTGAAAATTTGAGTTTCAAAAAAATTAAATAACGGTAGAAGGGTAAGTCACATTATTTCTTAATACAAGTACAAAGTAAAAATGTGAAATATAAAATGTGACGAAGGGAGTAATAGTTAGAAGGCATTTTACCGTCATTTATATTTTACGTATAATAATTGTCGATCTAATGCTTTTTAAATTTATCATTCAAATACAAATTACTTCTTACGAATAGTATTTTTCGAAAAACACTTTTCAAAATAAAATATTTTTAAAAGTTTGATCAAATAACCTGATAATCTCTTCATTAAATATTTATCCTATCAAGATATTTATAACCTTCAAGAACAACTACTAGTAAAAAAAAAAAAAAATTATCTTATTCTTTTAAAATAATAAATAATTATTTTTAAAAATACGAAAAATAATTTAAGCCATAGCTTGTTTTAGTCTGTTATAATACAAATAACTTACTTTATTGACAACTTTCCATCTTCCAAGATTGGAGAAAAGGTTCTCTAAAAGGAATAAAAATAAAAATGTTTCCTTAAAATCAGCCCAAATCAACATATTAAAATAACATTATTATTATATTATTATTCTAAATATACTTTAGAATATACCAAAAATCAATAATTGGCATCTTATCAATTGTGTCAACATCAAAAACACTAATAAAGGATACAAAATCCAGATCATATTATTATATCAAGCTCCTCAATTTCACACTTAAAAAAAGTTAGACTGTTCACATCTTTCATTTATTATTTTTTTCCCTATAAATAAAAACCCCAAATCACTTTATCAAATCACTACCAATACAAAAAATATAAATTTTTTTACAAGAAAAAAAAAATGGCTTCTAATTCAGCCTTTTCTCTGTTCTTGATTTTGTTAATTATTACACAATGTTTATCAGTCCTCAATGCTGCTAAAGATTTTGACTTTTTCTACTTTGTTCAACAGGTACACATCTAAATTTTTTTAGTTGATTTATTTTTATTTTTTTTACGAGCAGAGTCTGAAGAGATTAAAATATACCTTGTAATTTTTATGGGGTAAAAAGACGGTTTCTGATATAATTTTTTTTATGTAGTGGCCAGGATCATACTGTGACACTAAACAAAGTTGTTGTTACCCTACAACTGGAAAACCAGCAGCAGATTTTGGAATTCATGGACTTTGGCCTAATAATAATGATGGGACTTATCCATCAAATTGTGATCCAAACAGTCCTTATGACCAATCTCAGGTATTCAATATTCTACAAACATATTCTTATTCTAATCGATGTTATCAGAGTTGAATTTAAGATTTTAAATATTTAGGGTTAGTCATTAGATTTTTAATACTGAACTCGTTATGTTTTTTAAATTACGGGTCAATTTTTTATTTAACATTTAGCTTTTTTTTCCACTGCTATTTTTCTATTATTCGTGTATAAAGTACGAGATTCAATTGAACTCATAGAATTCTAGAAGCGGGTCTTATAGGAAGGCAAGGGGTTTAAAGTACAAGGTTCACAACTATGAGAAAAATGATATTCTTTGTTGTTATATACTATGAATTGTTGAATCTCGTTGGCATAAGAAAAAATTCTAGTCGTTCAAGTTTCTTTCGCCGAAAAATTAGACCGTATATATATATGACAAAAATGTTTTTTCTTGGTTATATATGAATGGTTGAATTCCTTGATATAAGAAAAAGACTCTAGTGTAGTTATAAACAAGGTTCAAGTTTTTCTTTAGATCATAAGTGCAAACTCACAGGTGTGATAGTTCGATATTTCTTTGAATCTTCGTATATAAATTTTTGATTTCATTAGTATGTACTCATAAGTTCTTGAATTGACTCGACAGGTTTCTGATTTAATTAGTAGAATGCAACAAAATTGGCCAACACTAGCATGCCCAAGTGGTAGTGGCTCAACATTTTGGTCACATGAATGGGAAAAACATGGCACTTGTGCTGAATCTGTTTTCACAAATCAACACGCTTATTTCAAGAATGCTCTTGATCTCAAGAATCAAATTGATCTTTTGTCAATTCTTCAAGGTGCTGACATTCACCCTGATGGCGGATCTTATGACTTGGTCAACATTAGAAATGCAATTAAAAGCGCGATTGGATACACTCCTTGGATCCAATGCAATGTAGACCAATCGGGTAACAGTCAGTTATACCAAGTTTATATTTGTGTCGATGACTCAGGTTCAAATCTCATCGAATGCCCTATTTTCCCTAGAGGGAAATGTGGTACAAGCATTGAGTTCCCAACATTTTAAAATAGTGTTTGTTCTTTTAGCCTTATTTCATATGCCAAAATTTGTTGTCTTCCCTTGTTTGGAGCATTTACATATTGAAAATTGTCGTTTGTTCTTAGTACTCAACAATAATATATATTATTAACTGAATTTTAAATATATTTTGTTTCAAATGGGACAACTTAATAGACAAATGTCATAATTTAAATCGCTATACACTAAGTTGGAGACGTAGATTGTAAGGTGATAAATTTTCTTTGTCATGGAAATTAAATTGCATGAATAAGACATATAATAACTTTTGGGATTAAATTAAGTTAATTAATTTCGTTACAACTAGTAAAGTGATATTCTTTTATTCGTGGCAAATAGAACAAGAATAGTGGTGTCGCGTACGACGTTGTAGTCACTAGTCATTATTCTTGAACAGTTGCGGAGTTAGAATTTTTAATAAGAGGATTCAATATCTAAAGAAGTAAACATACGAACTAACTGAAGAGGGTTCGATATCTATTATATATATTTAAAAAATAATTTTAACCATATATACATATTTTATTGTTCAATTGTTCATAAGTTTTTGCGATTTTAATGGAAAAGCTTAATAAGAATCTTTATCATTTCCTCCTTATTCTTATTTCAATTTGATAATATCTTTTGTTATTTCCATTACGATATGTTCATTGAATTAATAATATTAAAAGGATTAACTGATTTTGAATTGATTACGTTGTTTGTGACCTCATAATATAATAAAGAGATGAACTTTATGTTAAACGGACTTCTCTTGCTTGTTTTGGAAAACGATTTGTTTCTTTTTTCATGTATAACAAATTTCCCAAACTAAATGTAAACACTTTTATGTTTTTTTTCGATGTTTGATATTTATATTAAAATTCGATAATTTTGGACTTGCATCTTATAGGGCCCATTCAGTGTATTCTTTATCAAGAATTTTGTTATACCCTGAGTTCCAATTTAAGACCACCAATTAACAAAGAAATAATCTCATTCAATGCATCAGATTCTGTGATAATACATATAAACACTTGCTATAAAGAGAAGTAAAACAAAATCAAACATTTTTAATTGAAAAATAAAATAAATCTAAACGTCATAGAGATTGTCCTCTGAATTGTCACATAGAAGTACATAATTTTTTTGTCAAAATAATAATAATAATAGTAATAACAACAATAAATGAAGTTAATGTTTAAGAAGAAAATCCCGTGGTCTCAAAATGTACAAGTGTAGACTCAATTAAAGTCCATTAATTTGATACATCTATTTAGTATAGTTTTCCTAAGACAAATTTACAGTAGCATGTTTGCCCTAATCTTAAAACTGTATTTTATAAAAGTCTTTTACAAAAGTATTTTTATAATTTGTTTTTAAATAATAAACTTAAAATTAAAGACATTTTAAAGCAATAATTAGTGTTTCACTAATATTTTAAACATTTTTTTAAGTAAATCATTTTTTTCACAGTACAGTGTAGGGGGAAACTACATTTTTTAATTTCTAAAAAATTACTTTTAGTTACTCTTTGAGAAATATTTATATTCTTTCAAAAGTTTGATTAAACACTTTACTAATATTGCCACAACACACATACGGTTAGTGGCGAATATTATAGGGTATTAGTGGCGACTAAGATTGCCAAAAAAAACATTCTTTTGGATCAACTGTTAAAGGTATTAGCGGCGACTAGTATTGCCACAACAACATACTATTAGTGGCGATTATTATAGGTATTTTCGGCGACTAATATTGCAATAAAAACATATTATTGGTGGCGACTGTTATAGGTATTAGCGGTGACTATTATTGACAGAAAAATATACTATTAGTGGCGAGTATTATAGGTTTTGGCGGCGACTAGTATTGCCACAAAAACTACTATTAGTGGCGTGGAGGAGTGTTAACTAGTGTAAATGGTTAGCAAGCTAGATGGTTGAGTTAGTTAACTAATCAGCTAAAGTTAATGAGAAATATTGACAGGTGACATTAGTTAGTTACAAGCTCAAGTGATTAGTATAAATATACACAATATACAGATTCAATGTATCAAGTTACACAATTCAATCAATACAATTTCTTTCTTACTCTCTACACTACTGTAAAACTTAAAGCTCCAACTATAGAGCTATTATGCATGGTATCAGAGCCTACGATCATATATATAGACTTAATTATCCAAAAGATGGATTAGATGCTCCGATCTCATCAACATATATTAAAGCAATATATTAACCCAATGGGAAGACATGTTCCTATACTTTGCAATTTAATTTGTTAATTATAAAAAATTCTTAAAAGAATATTCTGCAGAATTAACGAAACACTGCTTGTTAATTAAATTGAAAATTATAGGATTGACTTTAGAAGAGATATATATACAAATACGACCAAGTTGTTTTGTAGATTGGATCGGGCCTATCACCTAATTTGGTCTATATTTATTCTGTTCAAATAATAAAACTTGTACTTAATTAAGTCTTTGAAGAATTAAAAAAATTGATCCAATAAGAAATTAAGTAAATAATTGATTTTTTTTTAAAAAAATGTCAGAAAAATGGAGTTTTATCAAGACATGTCACAATAAGCTTCTCAAAATTTTGTCTAGTAATATTATTATTTAATGAGCCACTTTGGTGGCGGCTAAGTAATTGGTTGAGCAAGAATTTTTTAAATTGAGTTTCTATTTTCAATATTAATTATACGCATTTTTTTGATTGAGCTCATCACATTAAAATAATGTTACAAATAATTACTTCAAAATGAAATTTATTCTTATAAGCTTTGTTAATTCAAGATTTGGGTAAGGAAATTAGTTAATGTTTCTTAGATCTTATAGTCATGGTTGAAAAAGAACTATAAACTCCTAATATTTCACAATTAAAAATTAAGAAACACTTTGAGTTTTATTAATATTCATTGGCTCTCTATGAATTTTAAATTTTCTTGCTTGATGAAAAATCACAAGCTATTATTAACTAATATTCAAACGTAGCTCAAGCTATACGTAATACGTTTTCTTACTTAACTTCCAATTGAACTTAATTCCCAACTAGAAAAAAATGTAGTTTAATCTCTTTTTTTTTCCAATTGAAATATTCCTTTTATATATATACTTATATTTATATTGATATTTATAGGTTGATTGATTTAAAAGAAAGTTAAATAGGATAAAAGGATTAATCTTTTTTTTTTAACAAGAGAATGGGTGCGCACATATATATATATATATAGGTGTTAAAGTAGCAGATCGAGTGATTTTGAAAGAATCAAAATAAATTAAGTTAATAAATAAATTAATTATTATATCAAATGCCCCCAAAAATTATATAGGCTGAAATGAGCTAAAAAGCGGCTCAAATTTAAATGGATGGGTGTGCGGACATATAATTTTTCAGTAGCTAATAAAACTATTATTTTTCTTTATTATAATTATATAGTAACATACAAAAACACGTCTTTTCAAAATATTTTGATATAAACTTGTTTGGGCAAGATATCAACCCAAATTCTAATGAACTGAGGTGTGCGAGTAAATCATCACTTTGACGAGTTATAATTTCATGATTAATCTTGTCACCTCTATGTATAACTGCGTAGGGTAAATTCCAATTTAATATAATAACTCGTAAACAATAATAAAAAGATAAAATACACTAGACATATACAAGCGATAAGCTCGATTGAGAAATTAATCATAGGGATAGTAATTAATTAGGTTTAAATTTTTCATGAATATAGAGAAATAGAAGCTTATAAACTAATGCGTAAACCCCAAATCTTAAGCACATGAAGATAAATATTGACAACTAGAACATTGACACATGTACTTTAATGTAATACACGCAAACAATATTTTAAATAATAATAGTATTATTTTTCTTACACAATTAATTAGTTGGCATATACTTATCAGCATATTCCTTCACGACGTGTCTTAATTTTGCCTATAAATTGAGACATAATTATATCAAACTAAAAATACCAAATATATTTTCTTTTCTATTTTACTCACCAAAAAAGAAAATTCAAAAGTTTATTGTAGTAGAAATTATTATTACTATTATTAAGCTAGAAAATGATGAAATTTCAAAAATCATTGTTGATTAAGATTATTGCTGTACAATGTTTGTTAGTTCTTTGTGTTGCATCACAAGACTTTGATTTCTTCTACTTTGTTCAACAGGTACGTCCTTTAGTAAGAATGTATACATCAAGCAATGACAGAATCATGAATTTATCGAACTTTTAACCTAAAGTAATTTTTCAATACAATGAGAACTTCTCTTACATATATATCAAGGAACATGAATATTCATCATTGACCTTTATGCATGCAATGCAATGCAATTTTTCAACGAAAGCAAGTTGTTGATATTAATGTAATGAAATTTTTATACTATCAGATCATCTAAGATGTTCGTTATGATATTATTGTAGTGGCCAGCGTCTTATTGTGACACGAGGCGTAGTTGTTGCTATCCTACTACTGGAAAACCAGATGAAGATTTTAGTATTCATGGTCTATGGCCAAACTACAAAAATGGAAAATGGCCACAAAATTGTGATAGGGAAAGCTCTTTGGATGAATCTGAGGTATATTCACATTAATTTTCAACACTTTAGCTTTGAAGTAGTCTAGCTATATAGTAAGCAATAAATTATTATAATTAGGTATATGTCAATATCATTTTCAACTTGTATAAATGGAGTCTTTTTTATATATTGCTAAAGTCTTCCCTAATAGAGTATATAAAAGAAAATTGTGTATAATCTATGTATATCTGCTAGTAAAACAAATAGTGAATTTAATTGGCTATCACCACATAAAAAATATCATTAGCGGTAATTAAAATATGTATTTTTAGCAGCAATTAGCAGTCTTTGTATATGTCCCTAAAGCCTTTAGCGACATTGGTTCTAATGACACGTAACTAATGCTGGTAAAGACTTTAGCCCTCTTTCTTAAAGTCAATATTTAATGCCGCTAAAAGTTTATTTTGCTTTAGTGTATTTGCGCAACAATTTCATTATTTTTAGACTTGTTCTTATGGTATATCACTATATCCCCATAAATTAAAAAGAAAATTGTGTCAAATCTAAAAATAATTAATCAATCATATATGTTGTTTTTATAGTACTTTTCAAGTAACTTAAATATGTAGATTTATTTTTAGAATCATCTATATTAGTTTATTTTTTAATATGTAGGTTTTATTTTAAGAAAACATGAAGAATCATATATTAGGCTTAAACATTAAGAAATCATATGTACGTAAGTACTTTGACCTATCGGATTAGTTAAAATAATTAATCAACACATACAAAGATGACATTTAAGAATAAGTCTTAATTAATTTTCTTTTTGGTTCCCATCGCCCGGTATTTAGTATTTACGGTATTCAGTATTTATATTAGAGTCTGATTAAATTCAAATTTATATCGGAAAGTCTTAACAAAGACAACTTTGACAAAAAGTATAATATGTTATTCCTACTTTTTGGTGCCCATGTTTCCTTGCTTAGACTTCTTGTTTTTAGGTATGGATTTATATATCCACTTGCATAATTTTGCTTCTACGAAATGTTTTTCTTTCCTCGTATTAACTATATTTCTACTTCAAGATTATGTAACTAATTTAAAATTTTAAGTCTATATAACTTAAATATTTTATAAATAAGTTAGTGTATAATTCTTGACTTGAGACTTGTTGCTTAGTTGTTATTGTTTTTAAGTTGTTAGACATGATGGGATATTGCATTTGCTTCTACGAATGTTCTTTCTAAGTGGTCATTTTGGGTTCGAAAAATATTTTTTAATTTTTTCATGTTTGGTAGATTGAAAAAATAAGTTTCATAAAAAATGAGGAAAATATTTATTAGTGGAAGTGGGGATCGCAAACAAATTCCACAAGTGACATTTAACTTTGATTGTGTCCTCTCCACCCTCTAACGGACGTCATTTTCACCCCATCCCCACCTCCCATGATAGTGATCGAGATTATATATAAATATTTTTAAGAGTAATATTTGGCGAAATAATGTACATATATATTGATAAGTTTTTCATGAAAATATTTTCCTTCGTACCAAACACCCTTTTAATTTGTCTTATTGAGTTGTATATATGAATGTTTCTAATCCAATATTTTCCAATAAAACCATGCTTAATTACCAAGTGAAAAATCATGCAATAAGCTAATTATTTTATTTTATTTTGTATGTTGTTGTATGTATGCAGTTCTCAGATCTTATAAGCACAATGGAAAAGAATTGGCCATCACTTGCTTGCCCTAGTAGTGATGGTTTGAAATTTTGGAGTCATGAATGGCTAAAACATGGCACTTGTTCAGCTCTTAACCAACATGCCTATTTCCAAACTGCACTTGACTTCAAGACCAAATCTAACCTTCTTCAAAATCTTAACAATGCAGGTAAATATACATAACGAGTTTAGCTTTTATATACTTACGTGTAAAAAATATAGACAACCTTAGCTTCTAATTATATAAGATATAACTTGAACTTATAACTTTCGATACGATGTATAAACACACACATTGTGTATTTGTGTGAGATATATATATATATATATATATATATATATTAACAATGTTCATAATAAATTAGAATAATAGTCTATCAGAAAATTTTACAAAGATATATAGGGATAAGATCTGTTCGTTTTCTTCAGACTCACTTATGAAATTACACTGAATTGTTATTTGTTATGTTTGTTAACATAATTTTGTGTTGATTAATTAGGGATTAAACCAAGGAATGGAGATTATTATAGTGTAGAAAGCATTAAAAAGGCAATTGAAGAAGGAGTTGGACACACACCATTCATAGAGTGCAATGTTGATTCACAAGGGAACCATCAATTATACCAAGTTTACCTTTGTGTGGATTCTTCTGCATCAAAATTCATTGATTGCCCAATTTTTCCACATGGAGGAAAATGTGGTTCAAAAATTGAATTCCCTTCTTTCTCCTCAAATGATGACCATGATGAATTTTAATTATTTCTTTTATTAACTAATTAATTCATCATGATCATATATTATTGATCTTCTATGCTGTATTTTTAATTAATTGAAACCCTTTCATATTTGTACTAATAATAAAATTTCATTCCAAGGTAACAACATGTCAAAATATATTTAGTGAAAAATGTCAATATTAACTCTAATTTGTTCGTTTGTTTTTTGGCTCAAAAATATCCTGTCGTTAATGATGTAATTCATTTTCGCCGGTCCCTACTAGTAGACCTTCAGATCATATAAAAAATATACAAATTAAGTTTACCTCGAAACTATTCGAAATAGGATAACTTTATTCCAAGTTTTCAAGAGAATCAAGAAATTACATTTTAAAATATTGATAAACTTAACTAAATTTTATTAGTTTAGGAATTAATTTACTTAGATACATTATAGTTTATAATATTACAAATGGCATCCAACTACATGTATCTTGATATACATGGGTCAAAATTATGTATAATTTATTCTAGATACACTATATCCAAGTGGAACTCACATGTATCAGGGATACAGAAAAAAATATCGCTCGCCTCCTTCCCATCTCAGCCACTACTCTCCTATATATTTGTTATTCCAGATACTCGCTTGCGTCCCTCCCCATTTCACTCGTCTTTCTCTTTATTTTAGTGTATCTAACAACAAAAATATATGTATCTAGGTGTATCTTCCTCAATATATGATAGAAAATTTTTAATTAATAATAAGATACGTAATTATCTAATATATATAATATGAATATATATCTAATAAGGTATTTTTCCTATGACGTTATCTGAAATTTCGTGGAAGAGAATCAAACAACTACATTTTAAACATTTTGTTGGAGTGACTTATGGGAACTTGGGAAGCCCATATGAATTTGCCCAGCATGTAGCCCAACAATCCGCTCAGCTCAGACAGCCCACATCTTTGTTTTCCTTATTTTGGTTAAATTGTATTTATTAATTTATACCAATTTTATCTCAAACTATAAATATTCCTAGATCTTCTCAAGCATATTAGTGATCTAAAGCAAAAATCAAATGGGATCTTAAAGTTGAATTGTTAAGAACTTTTTTATCATTGATTCGTTATAGTTTTCAATTAATAATATAACCATTCTTATTTTAAATTATTTTTCATGAGATATAGTACTCCAAATATGTCAATTTCTTCTAATAATTCCTTACATTTTCCTGAAGAGTTTACTTTTTCTACAAATAGTATTCAATATTTGTTAAGAATAATAACTTTATAACCTGTTACTATTAAAAATGAGGACCCTTAAATTTTGGGTCTAAGGCGCATGTATTTTTTTTAACACTGTCGAGCCACCCCTGATGTTGCATTGAGATTCTATTTTTTACTGGAGAAATATAATGTAGCCCTACTTTTATTATTTGGAATCGAGCGGACAACAAATATTAGAATTATGAAATTTCTTGAATATAACATATACATCCAATACCCATCCAATCTTCTTGAATGATATATATAATGTATGTTTTTATTTTTTTCATCATTCTTAACCATTAAAATCCACTTCTCAACTAAAAAGATTATTCAAGCATCTTTTAAGAAGAATGTACTTATTTGAGTATACATTTTAAGTCCAATCAAGTGATATTGACAGTGAATATAGAACAAAAGGAGGAAAACACATATCTATAAGAAGAAAATTCTTTAATGAAATTTTGTGGTTGAACTACAATTGTATTTATATATTATGCTCTATTTTAACAAAGAAAAAATTAACCTAGCTATACATAATGTTGACAATATATTTGAAGTGACAATGATTGAGATATAAACCAACTAATAAAATAGAGACTCTCCAATGTAAGGATCTTGACACTTATGTTCACTTATAGCATATTGTTAGATTAGTTTTGTAAACCTGTACTATAATCTATATAAATATTCTACAAATCACAAAAAAAATGAAATTAAACGCATTTTGAATAGTAGAACCTTGGCCTAATATATCCAACTAACTTCCATTTTAATTTTCCCATTGGTATTCTTAATATGTATTATATTCCCACATAAGATATTGTATTTCTTGTTAGATCTATTATTTATTACCAATCATAGAATTTTTAAGAAGCAAAAGGAAATATTTTTTGTGTGCTTCCGTTCGTTTTTTATTTTATTTTGGGGGTGGGAAAAGGAAAAGGAGAGACGGAGAGGGAATTACAAGTTAGGAAATCGAATCTTACTAATAAAATAAAAATCGGATAGTCCATCAACTGAACGACTAAGATAGATTAAGATACATTGAGGGCAATTGAAAAAGAACAAATGAACTCTCTAAATCTCAAAGTGGAGTAAATGATTGACATGAATATCTAAATCCCTGAGTTTAGATTTCGTATATATGTATGATTGTATGTGACAAGTATATAATGTCAAAATTACGTATAATTTATTTCCCATATACTATATACGAATTGTTGGGCTTCGTTTCGACCCAAATCCATTAGTTTGTTGTGTATATAATTTCATGGAAAAACTACTTAATTACACAAATATTCCTACCATATTTAATTATTTATTAATTTTCTCTATAATTTGAAACGATTATATTTTATCTCACTAATTAATAGTTTTCATACCAAATTTCAAGTCAAATACACTTATATACATATTTTTTGCTATGATATACATTGAAATAGTGATAAACAGGCGAGAACGAAAGGAAGAAGGCAAGCGAAATTTATCTATGTATCCCAGATACACGCATATCACACTAGATTATTACAATATTCTATGAAAAGTGTTCGCTTGAGATACCATATATGCGAGCGAGATAGGAGAGCGACAAACGAAAATTGTCTATGTATCCAAATATATGTGAATTCCTTGAATATAGTATATCTAGAACAAATAAAATCTAATTTTGACCCCATGTATTTTGAGATACATCTATCTGGACATATCTCGAGGTACCAAAATCTGATAAGATTCGTAATAGTGCATACTAGCGTATATCTAATATATATGTAGCTCCTAAATTAGTGAGATTTCAACAAGTTTCATGTAATTGTATCAATAAAATGAAATGTTTGACCTTTTCTCGCAAAAAATAAAATGAATTAAGAAAATTTTCTATGTATGTAGGTATATATATATATAGAAAATGAACACATTTAAAAAGATAAGGTGAATCTATATAACACAATAGAAAAATGTGATATTATGATAAATAATACTTTCTCTAAAAACAAAACTTATAAACAAAAACACCAACTAACTCAAATAATCTGAGTGTTTATTATTTTTTTTCTTGCTTGAGTAATTGGTTTGGTTTGAGGGAGCGCAATAGCAAGTAGGTTCATGAAATAAATACAAAATTAAAAATTAAAATAAATGCAACTGTCAATGTACTTCATTAGATGGTACGTCTAGTTTATTATTAGCCCCACCGACAATCATTTTTGTATTAAAATTTTAATGAACAAATTGTTTTTTATTTAATTCTTCCCTTTAAGTTTTGTCTTACGTTATATATTAAAATATTTACTCTAGTACATGTTAATATCATTTAATATAATTCTAGTTAAACACTTAGGGGTCGTTTGGTAGGCTGCATTAGAACAAAATAGTCCATGGATTATGTTAGGTATTATTTAGTACCATGTTTGGTAGAAATATGAGTCTATGTATAACTAATCCATGGATTAGTTATACCTCCAACATGGTATTATAGGATGTATTACTAATACCTTCCATTTGGAGGTATTAGTAATACATAGGATATAATACCATGGGATAAGCTATGTAAAGACAAAAATATCCTCAATCATTTTAATTATTTATGTATTTTCTTGATTTTATTATTTATATTTGTACAAGTAAGTTTATTTAAATAAATTAGCTTACAAATTATTTAGAGAGAGTTGTTTGTTACTAATAAATCCAATATAAATCGATACAAATTTGAAATGTGAGTTGTATATTTTGTATATGACGTTTGTGATCTAAACTTAATGTGTGTGTGTATATATTTGCTTGGTTTTCTAATTATTTATATTTTAAACAATTTAAAAAATTTACATACATATTAAAACGAAAACTTGCAATTTTATGTGTACATGTAGATGGTTTATTCAATTTTACCATTGTTGACCATTTTTTCGATTTTAAAAGTAGATGATTTATCTTTTTTTAATTGAAAATTGACCTTTTGTGAATGATCAATTTATTAAGATGACAATTATTTAGCCTCAAATAATTCAAGTGAAAAAAATAACAAACAAGACAACTAAATTGTTCTTCCCATAGCTAGTTAGAAGGTTATAAAAAATAATATTGTCCAACAATTATCTACCTTGATTCAATTACATAATAATTCAAGGGTATAATTGGAAAGAAGTTTTTCATAGAGCTATAATCCAAACACAAGATGAGGTGGGAAAAAATGAACCAAACACTTGATAAAAATAAACCCTGCATTACCAATCCCTGCACTACTTATCCCTGCATTACTAATCCCTGCATTACTAATCCATGCGTTATAAATCTTTGTACCAAACGACCCCTTACACTACTAGGATTTAGGGGCTGTCTGTGACCAATCTTTACTCAGAAAAATAAAAGAAGGATTTAGGGGCTGTCTGACCAATCTTTACTCAGAAAAATAAAAAAAAAGTAGTTCTTTTTTCATAAGTGTTGATATTGTATTATAACTTTATAATTTTTTTTAAAAAATCACTCGGGGCTTGAAGCCCGCATGAAAACCTTAAGGCTGTAATCAATGTTTTAAAAGGCGGGGATGTGAGGCGAGGCTTTTATACCGTATGGGACGAGACGTAAGCCTCGAGATACGGGGCGTAAGTCCCATTAATCTACGGGGCGTAGTCTCATGTATATTCAATTTTATAGTTTTATTACTAATTAAATTTCTTTTAATGATTCTATAAATAATTTTGTATCGAAAACTTATAATATATAAAAATTATATTATGTTTTTTATTTGAGTTGATAATCTATCATATAGAAAAAAAATATTATAATTAATATTTGAGAAATATAATTACACCAATAATAATAAAATAGACTATACAAGTAAAAATAATCTTATATCTTAACTTTCTAATAAAAAAAGAATCATTATTTCTAACATATATATATATATATATATACACTTACAAGTATTAGTATAAACATCACTCTTTCATGAATAAAAGTAAAATTACTTTCAAATAGTTAAATAAAAAATGATAATTTTGAGATATATGACAAAATCATAAAGACCAATGATAAGTTAAAAAGTAAAATTTTGCTACATATTTTAAAGAAAAATGTTACGTAATATATAATTACCTTCATAGTGTTACCAAATAGTAAATATGTGATACTACATTTGTTGTTTGAGTTACTCTCAATCTTGTTATCTTTATAGTTTAAAAAGTTACGTATCATTTATTTATTCAAGAATTATGAGGGTCAACAATGTTAATTAAAGATTTTAACACATAATTTGTGTAAGATCTATTGAGCGAATCCCGAGCGTTGGGCGTTGGGCGTGCTTAGGGCGTACAGTCGGACGCTTAGGGCGTAAGTCTTGTAGAACTAAGTCTCACACTTGAGTCTCGATGTGTTTTACTAGAACCTCACCCCAGGGCGAATCCCAAGGCGAGTCCAGAAGAGTCTTTTAAAACACTGGCGATAAAAGTCTCACCACTGTTTTATGAATTTTAATCAAAATTATTATCCCATTAAACAACCATAAACTTTTTGTATCAGGTGAACTCATTTTTAAAACATTTTTTTAATCTCCATGCATTTGTCAACACAACAGTCTAAATATTTTCTATATATTTAATCTTTTTTATTTTATTTGATATTGTTGTAGTGTTTACCAAAAAGTTATTAGAATAATATGTCTAATGTTATTTTATTAATTTGACCGACACTATCTTATCCCTACCAAAAAAAAGTAAAAAAAAGTTGGTTGAAGCTAACTAATTAATATTGTGGCTTACATTTGTTGCTTTTAGTTTAAGTTTTTTTTTTAAAAAAAACATTTATTTTTTATTTCATACCAAATGAGGCTACAAAAACTAACATATCAGAAAGCACAGTCACAACTAACATAAAAAAAATCAAATTTCTTCTTTTTGTTTTCCTTTTTTCACTATTTCTTAATGATAAATAGTGTGAAAAAAAAGAGAGATTGTTCTTTTCTATTTATCAAGTTAAGTCTTGACTCATTTAAACGAAATTCAATTTTCATCTGGTTAAAGAGAGAGTAATAGAACTCTGTCTTTTCTATGTCACAGAATAGAAGAATGTGTAAATCGATTCAACTTTTTATTTTGCTATTTAAAGTTAGTTCGTTGTAAGAGAGAATACGAAATTAAAAGAAAATGTGATTATATTAATCAAATTTTTTTGTTGCTATGTCTAGAGATAGTTTGTTTGTTGAAAGAAATTGTGTTCATATGTGGAGCCCTTAAATCTTCTACAAATAGAAAGGGTAGAGATAGAAGTTAGATAATTTATTATTTGTGCATTAAAAAGGAATTGTATGTGAAAATATTAAGACGTGGAGCATTATAATTTTCTACAAGTAGTAAGGGGGGAGACAAATTTTAGAAAAAAATGATTTTTTTGTGTGTTAAATAAGTTATTTTTGAAGTCTTGAAGAACAAGTAGTGTAATTAGTGATCTTAATTATTTTGGACAAACGTATGAGGAGAGATTTCAATAAAGTTCGGGGAATTTAAAATGAAATGTTGTTTTACGATAGAAAATGACATTTTTATCAGTGTTACAAATGGATTTTCAAAGATCAAAAATAAAAATTTAGATGAATTGTGATTTGAATTAGTATTTTAATCTATGAAAATAAGAAAAAGCAATATAAATTTTATTTTTAATTTACATTTAATTTTATGCACCATCTTGATTCCTTCTTTTTATTTTCATGTCTCTTATTTGATTTCTCTTTTTAACTTGCTCAAAAAAAAAAAAAGGTGAAAATATAATTTGTTTAATAGTATCTTTTTCACCACAATGAGAAAAGTGGACAAAAGTTTACTTATAGAGTTCTTTATTTAATTATGATTAATAAATATATACGTTTACTTGAGAAGTGAGCCTATTTTAATTTAAAATCATGTTTCTATTCGTAGTAATCAAAATCTAACCACTCTAATTGATATTTGGTCATGTTTTATTTTAAAAATGTTGTTATTTTAAAAATGGAAAGAATTTGACTAAGTTTCAGAAAATCAATTAATCTTATTATTTAAGAAAAATTGACTTTCTAAATTACGGAGTCGCCACTTGATTTTTGATAAAATCAAGAAAAAATTTCAAAAGATTTAAAAACAGATTAAAAAATCGATTGAAAAGGTTCGAAGTTCAATGTACATCCCGAGAAGGTATTAGGCCCTCGGGATGTCCGCTAACTCGCGGTTGACCGGCGATTTGACTAAATGACTTTTAAAATAAAATTCTTAACTAAGTAAAGAGAAAATTCGCTTTAACATATTTTATTCTATTTTTTATTTATTTCTAAAGGAAAAACATTTAAAGGAAAATTAATTTAAGAAAAATTAAATGGTGAAAAAAAAGTGAATAAAACAAAAATAAGTAAATAAAATAATAAAATAATGAAAAATGACTGCCCTTTAGGAGATTATTAAAATTTTATCAAAATATTAATTAATTCAAACAAATATATAAAGAGAGAATAATATTTGAACTTGGGCTTGATTGCCCAAATTCATTCATTTGGGCTTTGACCCACCTGTCCTAAACTAATTTCAGAATTTGGGCCCTTTTTAACAATTTAAGAATCCTGCAAAATAATCATTTGTGGCCTTTGGCCCAAATTCTGCTGCACCATTTTTTGGGCCCTTTTTAACAATTTAAGAATCCTGCAAAACAATCATTTGTGGCCTTTGACCCAAATTCTGCTGCACCATTTTTTGGGCCTTTTTAACAATTTAAGAATCATGCAAAACAATCATTTGTGGCCTTTGGCCCAAATTCTGCTGCACCATTTTTTGGGCCCTTGAACCTATTTTCCTCCAACATTTCAGCATATACACTGGATGTATACCGCAGTATACGGATTGTATTTCGATTTATTTTTTGTATATTTCCGTGTATACTCAGTATATATGCCAGGATTCATCTTCCCAAACACATGCACTAATTTTGGACATGTATATCGCATCTTATGATTGTATATCAGTGTATACAACGACATTATCATCCCCTTTCAGAGCTTGGAGACCTGCAGATTAATTCCCAGCAACATATTTGCTGCTTTTTGACCTGTGCATCATGTTTTCCAAGGGCTGGACGACTCAGAGATGCGAGGGAGATAAGTCCGTCATGGACTCAAAGCGGATCATGCAACAACAAAAAAAAAATAAAGAAAAAAATAAATATTTGACATAAGAAAAACAATTAAAACGAGACTTAATTAAAATAGAAGTTTATGAAGAAATATGAGCAAGGATACAATATCATGCCAAGAAAGAAAATATTAAAAAATAAATAAAATAAAATAAACTTCAAAGCAACAACATTTAACACAGAACTTGAACCAATACATTTGATATTTCTATGAATCAGTTGCGTAAACACATAATTAAATTTTTATTATTATAGGAACAAGTATAAGGGATAAGACCGAAATGAACATTAATATTTAAGACCAAATCTGGTGATAAATATAAATAGAACATCACAAAAAAATAAATAAATAAATAAATAAATAAATAAATAACAGTAAATAAAACAAGGAACAAGAGAAACGCTATCAAAATGTCATACCAAAACCTAATACACGAAAGCTAAAACAAAGCTAATTAACATATAGCAGATAGAAAAGCTAGAAATTAAATAATACAAAGCTAAGAAAGAATTTACCTGGTTCTAGGCAGCGAACCGGAACTACGAGTTTGACGAAGACAATTCCACCACCTCTCCAAACTCAAACAACCGCAAAACGTTTAAAAAATATTAAACTATGGAACCAAGAATTCCCGAAAAATTTCTGGGTATTCTTTGGTCTCCTTTTTTTTTTTCTTTGGTGTAATGAAGAGTGGCTTATATAGGCCAATTTTTTGGTTCCAAATAGATGTGGGAAGCGATGTGGGACAAACGCAAAAGACCAAAATTGGTATATTGAATGGTTTAAAGTAATTGATTAAAAGGATGAATTCACATAAATTAATTTAGCGAGCTTCTTAAATTTAACAAAATAATCTAATTGATTCGAATATGAATTAAGTGATTTTAGCAAATCGAAATTGAAACTATAAAATTACGAATTTTTTAAAATGTTAGGCCAAAATTGGTGTCAACAGGTCAAACAAATTATCAGTATTTAAATAAAATAAATAAAAAAATTGTTTTTCAAAATAAAAAATAATGTTTAAAAAATTCAACTTGTATATAATCACAAATACAAATTAACATTATTTTTATTTTTTAAAAATAATTTAAGGTAAAAAAGATAAAAATAATGTTTTCACATTTTCAAATTTCAATATTTTTGTTTTGGTAAACTTGATTTTCGAAGTTCAAACTTCGATTTTTTTTTTTAAAAAAAATCATGTCCTCTATAAAGTATAACATTAACATGGGATTGCATGCTAATTATTTTATGCCGACACATGTAAGTTTATAACATCTTGATATCAAGCAAAATATTAATTTAATTTATAAAGTTATCATCTTTGAATACTTTTTTTTAAAAAAGGTTTGTGTGGGACATGTTGCTGGTTGCTAAAAGACCAATTTTTTAATATATTTTAAAATATCAAATATTCAAAATGAAGTGACAATTGTTCGAACTTAGTCATGTTAAATTTTATTTGGTCAAAGTCATAATTGTTACAACATTGAGCTTTGTAGATTTACAAAGTCTAACATATATTAATTGACAAAAAAAAGTACCAACATATAAAAATTGAACATAAGTCCATAGTCAATATTTTTGGTCTTTATTATGACTGAATTATTTTTTTAAAAATAATGAAATAAATTTATGTTTAATTTACTATAATGTACTATATAATTAATAGAAAAGAAGATGCATTATTTTCTAACCATAACTAACGTCCTTATAATTTATTAAGAGAAATTTAGTGTAATTAATCCTTGAATGATTTCTTATTTTATTTTCTCTCTTTCTACCTCTTGTATATGTTTGAAGACCTTATTTAGTTAGAATTTATGCATCATAAAATTATCTTTAAAGACATTTTTAATATTTTTTATTTTCGTTTACTTAAATAATTTTAGTAAAAAATAATTAAAAAAAAATATTAACTATCTCTAAATCGGTGTGCAGGTTGAATCAAGACATTGTGAGATAATCTAATTCATAATTGAGGATACCGTCCGTCACATTGAAAGGACTCGAAAAAATACACCTTTCGAGTAATTATTATTATGTCTAAAATAAACGTTGAATAGCTAATCGTTGATAACATATAAATAGTAAATCCATTCTAAGATAACTACTCTTCTACACCAACTTTTCAAAGCTTAATGTAATATTTTTTTTTTTTGAGAATTCAAGATGAAGGTTAGATGAGCCCGTTCGAAGGATGGTCAATTAAAACTAATTGATTAGTTGAAATGTATTTTTCCTTCCGCGTTCCTTTCGATTTTTCCTTAATTAGGCGTAAGACTAGAAGTCAAGACCAAGCGACAGCGATGCAACAACGGGCCCATATATAAATCATCTTTCTCTCTCTATTTTTATTTTTATTTTTTAAGCTTCTCTCTCAATTCTGTTTTATTTACTACTCTCTTTTAACTCTTATTCATTTGTAGTGTTTCACAAAATCCAAGTGTTTCTTCAACAAAGGATAATCATTCTCATCACTCTCCAGGTACGTTTTTTTTTGAATTTTTGATAGTAGAAACTAGAAAATGTGTTTGTAATAGTGTGATTGTTCATATATTTTTTACTGGAATTTTCCTTTGTTACTGTTGATTTTGCTGCTTACTTTTCAGTTTTAAGCAGTTCGATCTGTACATTTCGGGAATAATGTCGAGATACGCTTTGTTTTTCTCGGTATTCAGAGTTTTGAATGCTTGGAAGTTTGGATTTAAGTGTGATTTTTTGAGTTTTGCTTGTAATTTCTTCTAACGAAGTACGTTTTAGGCAATTTTTTTTTTTTTTTTACGGTTTTGATGGTAGAAAATGTTGGCGAGCTTTGATTATGGCAGTTGTGATTGTTCAAAATTTTTGGATGGAATATTCATTTGTTACTGTAGATTTTGTTTTTGCTGCTTACTTTTCTGTTGGATCTGTACATTTCGGGAATAGTCTCGAACTTAGGCTTGTTTTTTCTCGGTTGTCACAGTTGAAATGTTTTTAAGTTTGGATTTAAGTGCGATTTATTAGACAACTGTTTGTAATTGTTTCAATTTGTTTGGTTATGCTGTTTGTTTTTACAGTTTTAAGCTCATCGATCTGTGCATTTCGGAAATTTCTTCTATTTTTTAGCTTCTCCGGCGTAATTGTATGCTTTGTTGTTATAATCGCTTTTGTTTGGAAGTAGAAATTGTCTGTTGATTTTTTTATAGCAGTTTTGAGTTGTAATCGGAAGTTTCTTCTGTTTAGCTTTCAGGGTTAAGCTGTTAGATTTGTGCATTGTGCTTCATATCGAAGGAAACTGCGGAACTCTAGGATTAGTTGCTCGATTAATGTGAATTTGCAGACCGCAGGGGGTCTCTGGAGTCTGGAGAAGCAAATTTGTAGGCTTTTCTGATCAATATGGAGGAAATGTACTTGTGTAAACTCTGAGTATGATTAAGTAAGTGTTTTCCTATGTTTGATGCTCATACTTCTTCCATTTTTTATTGTTTTATCTTAGGTATTTGCACTGTTCCGTTTTTCTTTGGTGTTGTGTTTTGTTGAGATTGAGATCTGTAGTTGAAAACTGGCAGTTGAGTACTGACGGTGCTCGCACATTGTGCAGATCTAAATTGTTTGTCTGTTATGTTAATTGTTTATTCTGTAACTTCAGGAGCTGGCTTCAGTGACACATCTTAGTTTAAATACTGATATATTGAAGATTAAGCAGAATTTAATATAGCATCTGAGTGTGTAAAATCTTGGAAATAGTTATGAGTATTTAATTTTCTCAGAAGACAGGGCCAGAATCTAGTTATTATCTAATAAAATTTCTACTCTGTTATCTGTAATTTATACTTTGGATGTTTATTTTCGAGCATTTTCAGCTCTTCATATGTCTAGGTAAATATTGATACTATTCCTTTTCCTGATAGCCTTCAATGTTCCTCTTCATTTCTTTTTACTGGTACATGATCATGTTAATAGAAGTTAAATATGCTCAGGAAGGGACAGAAATTCATTAGGATTGTCAAATGGAAGGTTTATTGATTTTTAGTTATTTTATTTGAGAGCTTTTTTTTTCCTTTGTTTTTTCAAACTAAGAATATCAGATAGAAAACATGATATTATCACCTTCGTAGGACAAAGTAGGACAGTTATGATCCATTTGAGTTTATATATAATCTTCGAATCTTTTCTTTTGACTTGGCTGGCCTTAGTGTGTTTGACAGACTTCTTTGTTTCTCTTGTCTTTGCTATTAAAGTACTACTGAAACTTCTCCAAGTTATATAAACTGCAGACACTGCTTCTTATCTGCTCCCCGTACTATTTCTATATATAGCTTGGAACAATCTATTCTGCATTCAAGTTCTTATCTTTCCCTCCATCAAAAAAGAAAGTTGGCATCTTTGCTTTGGAGCACTTTGTTCCTTTATTTAGAACCAATTTCTCTGTTCAATCTGTTAGCCACTGACAGGAGACTTACATAAAGCACAAGTCCTTTAGGTGTTCAATTCATTCTTGGAAAACTACATCTTTTGATGTTCAAGAACATGCCCCCGAATTGATCATCAGCCAAGCAGTCAACTTAGGTTCGACGTTTCCTTAGGCAGTTGTAGATGAATCTATAGTCTCATATTAGACATTTTTTCATCTCACCTACCATCGGTATTTGGGCTCCAATACGGGAACAATGTAATAGTGTGTGCTTTATTTGGTGTTCTGAAGAAACAAGCATCGTTTCTTTTTGGCTTTTGCACTGTACTAATAACATAAACCGACTTACACTTGAGTCTGGACTCACATGATTAAGATTTGGTGTTGCGCTTCAAGTTGGTTGTGGTTTGTTTCTCCTCGTTAGCATAGACTTACACTTGAGTCTGGACTCACATGATTAAGATTTGGTGTTGCGCTTCAAGTTGGTTGTGGTTCTTTTCTCCTCGTTAGCATAAGTTATTAAATTGTTATCATCTGTTGCAGGTGCTACTGTTCTATTGACTCTTGGGGCTCATCTAGTCTGACATTTGATGAATTAAGTGCCAAATGATTTAATAGTTGTACTGAGAATAGAAATGAAGAAATGGTACGGTGGTGTTTTAACAACATCCCTGTTGATGTTTTTGGTCCTGGGATACTGTGTGATGAGGAAACCTGTCAAGGAAAGCTATGTTACAAGTTCTCTCTACTTCAATATGACAAATCCCCTTGAATGGATAAATGCTATGGCTCCACCTGCAGCTCACCATCCAGAAAAAATTAAACAAGTAATACCTGCTGACATTGTTGTGTCTGATCTCTTTATCAAGAGGAACCTGTCAGCTCAGGAGCAACATTCTTTGTCTACATGGTATCAATTGAAAAGGTTAACTACTCATGATCTAGTTTTACCTAATGCTATAGAGGCAGTTAAGGAAGCCACTGTTGCATGGAACAACCTCATGAGTGCAGTAGAGAGGGACAAACTCGATACAAATGATAGTTCAATTAAGACAGGGAAACAGAAACAGTGTCCTCATTTTCTTAGCAAAACCAATGCTACAGAACTTGATGCTAGCGGCTTTAAGTTGCGGCTTCCTTGTGGTCTGACTCAGGGTTCTTCCATCACAATAATTGGCATTCCAAATGGTCTTCTTGGGAATTTTCGGATAGATTTGACTGGCGAACCACTACCAGGTGAACCAGACCCTCCTGTTATTCTGCACTACAATGTTAGGCTCCATGGTGATAAAATAACCGAGGATCCTGTAATCGTACAAAACACCTGGACTATTGCACATGACTGGGGTGAAGAGGAGCGCTGTCCATTACCATCAGATGAAAAGAGTAAAAAAGGTAATAGCTTTTTCCCTCTTCACATGAGAGAGTTCGTTCCTTAAAGTAGAAGTTCAAGCGTTGTAGCTCATTTTCCAATATTTCTTTCAACTCTTTCAACCGACTTTTTAGAAGTGATGCTGCACCCTCCTGTGTGTTCAATTAACTTCAATCAAAATTTGGACATGCCTTTTTTGGAAATAAAATTGTTATTATTCTTGAAGACGATGTCACCTGTGGAGGTCTAGATCCTGCAAATATATGGTTATTTAATTTGTGTGCTGATACTGTACTAAACATTCTGAAAATGGTTTGTTTTCTTTAAATGCTTATTTTTCTTGGAATTTTTTTTTCAGTGTCTCTTCCCTGTAGATATTGATGATAAAATTGTCTTCCTCTTGTTAACCAACTTATTGACTTATTTTTCCATTGCTGCAAAGCTTTTCTCCGATTTGTTAAAAGCTGATTGGTCTATTTCCTGGAATCAAAATGATTTCCCAAATTGCATTATCTCCTTTGCTCCTCTATTTTCTCTGCTTGATGAGATCTCCTTTTTCTCTTTTAGCCTCGTCTTTTTCAGCTTCAATGATGTCCTTAGTTGTTCACCCTGTGCTCGTTGCATTGTTTCTAACATTGTTTACCTTTTTCGTCAGTGGATGAATTGGATCAATGCAATGGGATGGTGGGAAATGTCATGTCCACTCGGCATGTCATTGCAACAAATAAATCTAGCATCGTTCAGGATGGGGCTAAATCAAGAAAATATTTTCCTTTCAAGCAAGGATATCTCTCAGTTGCCACCCTGAGAGTAGGATCTGAAGGAATTCAGATGACAGTTGATGGAAGACACATAACATCTTTTGCTTTCCGTGAAGTAATGTTTCCCCCCATTTTCCTTTTCTCCTCTTTGTTTCCTCTGCATCATCATAATGTTTATATGTTTTACTGAATCTTCTTTAATTTGGATATATATCTTATCAGACTTTGGAACCATGGCTCATAAGTGAAGTGAGGATATCGGGAGACATAAAATTAATTTCTGTTGTCGCAAGTGGTTTACCAACATCAGAGGATTCAGAGCATATAAGTGACTTGGAAGCCTTGAAAGCAGCTCCTCTTCCTCCACGAAAAAGACTAGATCTCTTTATTGGTGTATTTTCTACAGCAAATAATTTTAAGCGTAGAATGGCTGTCCGTAGAACGTGGATGCAATATGATGCAGTGCGGTCTGGACAAGTTGCGGTGCGGTTTTTTGTTGGCTTGGTGAGTGATTCTTTTCTTTGTACTCCATAATGTGATACTACCATTGGTTTCAAGGTAGTATAGTGTTCAATGCCGATGCTTATTTGTTCCTAATTACTGGATCTTGGGTATTAAGTGTCATAGTTTCATGTTCTGCTGCTCATTAGAAGTCACATATTAGATTTCAATAACTGAAACTTCATTTGACAAGATATTCTTTGTTATGCATTTGCTGTAGCATAAAAACCAAATGGTGAATGAAGAGCTCTGGAATGAGGCTCGGACATACAGAGACATCCAGCTGATGCCTTTTGTTGATTACTACAGTCTTATCACTTGGAAAACCATTGCCATCTGTGTTTTTGGGGTAAAATCCTGTCTCTTCCTAACTCTTGGAGTATCTCGTGCACCTCTTGTTGACATCATCTATTGGACAGACGGAGGTTGTTTCTGCAAAGTTTGTCATGAAGACGGATGATGATGCATTTGTTCGAGTGGATGAAATCTTATCTTCTATGGAGAGGGTTAACACGACTCGTGGATTGTTATATGGCCTTATTAACGCAGATTCCCAACCTCATAGGAGCCCGGATAGCAAGTGGTTTATTAGTCCAGAGGTGAATATCTTCATCATTTATCTCAGATGCCATTGCTGATTTCACCCCTTACTCGATTTCAGTTGTCAGCAATGGAGAAAAGGAATCTGTAGTAGCAACAACTTTAATTCTCACTAATTTGATCATAAAATGAAATAGCACATACTTCATCTGGTGTTTCATATGTGTATTCAATCTTATCCTTTGTTGATATATAGGAATGGTCTGAAGAAACTTACCCTCCTTGGGCACATGGACCGGGTTATGTCGTCTCCAGCGATATAGCAAAAACAATCAGCTCGAAACAGAGAAAAGGCCGCCTAAAGGTAAAGTGAACCTTTGTCTTTTTTACTTATTCAACTGTCATTTAAGTTGGTGAAGTTTACAAGTGAAAATGTATCATTCAGTCCCTCAGGTCCTGTATCTCCTATTTAACTCTAAATGTTACAAGTTCCTCGAAAATACAGATGTTTAAGCTTGAAGATGTTGCTATGGGCATCTGGATTTCCGAAATGAAGAAAAAAGGGTTGAAAGTGAAGTATGAAAAGGAAGAGCGGATTTTTAATGAAGGTTGCCGGGATGGTTATGTAATTGCCCATTACCAAAGCCCTAGAGAGATGCTATGTCTCTGGCAAAAGATTGAAGAGAAAAAACGAGCTTTATGTTGTGGCGATTAATACAAAATAGCTTTCGTCTGAGTTCTGAAAGCTCAGAAGTTTCTATTAACTATGGTTCTGCTGACCTTTTCTAGTAGCTGACCATGGACATGTACTTGAGTAGGTCGGTATGAAGAGGCCAAAGTAATGCTTATACCACGTCGTTGTAGTAGGAGGTAGAGTAGTTACTAGCATATTGATATAAGTAGGTGATTAGATTAGCTTGTTACATACATCATCATAGATTGATTAGTGAAGATGTTGAGGAAGGTATCTGTATTATAAATAGAGTAAACTGGGGCATTATACGTTGTATAGAGTACGGGTACTCTATGATTCGGTGATTATTTTGTATGTAAATCACACGATCTCTCGTACCCATTATCGTTGAGTGATGGAGAACATATTGATATATATTACATTATATTCTGACGTTGGAGTTCCTGTCTGCATTACATCTTGTAGCTGTGTGGAACCTGGATATGCAGTGGAAGGGAAGGAGCCTAAATCGACCCAATGATGAAAAAAGGATTGAACAATCAAAAGAATTTCAAAACAGTGTCATTTTATAGTTCACCATCCCAGAATTCATCTGCGGATTTGTATGGTCCATCTGGATGAACAAAAAGTTCACCTTTGAATCCCCTGCATTGAGGAATCTCTTGAATCTTAGCATTTTCTTCATTGCTTAATTCCCAATCCAAAATTTGAAGATTCTCTTTCATTCTATCTTTGTTAAAACTCTTCACCAATACACTAACTCCTTGCTCATATACCCATCTCAATGCCACCTATAAATATCAAACAATTACTATCCTTATGAGCAATTTCATTTAGACGTTCGAATTAATACTTATTGTAAATCACTTAAAGACATTGTAAAGTGTTTTTATTAGACGCTTTTGGTTCAAATTTTGAATTTTTTTTAGCGCGTGTTCTCAAACGTCACACTTAAAATAGGTCACCTCCTCTAATTATGTGTGTTTGCCTCATTAAGTCTTAAAACCTCAATTGAGCCCAATGCACATACTTAAATGAGATGTCATATTTTATGGAGTTAACTTAACTACCTAGTAGACGTTTGAGAATGAACACATTTTTTTCCCTTTAAAATTTAAACTGAAAGTGTCTTATGAGTAATAATAAAAATACTTTATTATGAGTTCAGTTGTTCAATTGAAGCAAGGTTTACTTTAAGTGTCGAAATAGAATTTGAGAGCAAATTTAAAAAGTTATCGAGATATTAAACGTTAATATACTAATATAATTTAGTGTAAACACAGAGTGAATAATTCAAATATTTATTAGTACCTGTGGAATGCTCTTTTGTCTATGAAAGGCAATGTCTTTCAGAAGAGAGTTTTGCATAACAGCATGATTGCCCCAAAAAGGTATCCCATTTGCGCCAAGGGGAGACCATGCACTTACATGTATTCCTTTTTCTTTACAAAATGCTATCATCTTCTCTTGTCTCCATGCTACATGCATTTCCACCTGTCAATTATTGCATTTTTTAATGCAATTTTTATGCTGTTTTTAAATATGTAAATCTTATTTAACGATTCTATATTAGAATTTCACGATAAAAATCAAGAAATTTGACTTAGTATGTTATATTTACCTGATTTACAGCAGGAGTAATGGTAGCATGAGTTAGGAGTTTAGAGAGTTTTGTGCAACTAAAGTTGCATACACCAATGGATTTGGCCAAACCTAATTTGTGACATTCTTCCATGCCTTCCCATGTTCCTCTTATGTCAAATGGAACTATATTCTCATTTACCAACTTTATTTCTTGGTCATGACTATTCTTCATCCTCGCTGGCCAATGTATATGGTACAAGTCCAAGTAATCCATCCCTAGCCTCCTACACAACATTTTATGACATACATGATTACAAAAATAACATATTCAGTATAGTTGTGAAATCTGGAGAGTATGAGAAATTTTATGACATACATGATTACAACAATAATATATTCAGTATAGTTACGTTCCACATGTGAAACCTGGAGTGGATGAGAGATTTTATGACATACATGATTACAACAATAACATATTCATTATAGTTATATTTCACATATGAAACCTGAAGAGGATGAGAGATGTACGTAGATGTTACCTCTATCTTTACATTAATGAAAAGATTAAATATGAAATTGACAAAAGTGTATGAAGTACTATAATAATTTGATGCATGTATATTGAGTTTGTACCAATAACAACAATAATAATTAAATAAATATGTTATTAAAAAAAGGGAAAATGCATAAGTACCCATTCAACCTATGCCTGAAATTTCAGAGATATACTTATACTATACTAAGGTTCTATTACCCCTGAACTTATTTTATAAATAATTTTCTACCCCTTTTTGGCCTACGTGGCACTATTTAAAAAAAAATGTCAACAGACGCTGGGCCGACAAGATAATGCCACGTAGGACGAAAAGAGGTAAAAAATTATTTATAAAATAAGTTCAGGATGATAATAGAAACTTAGTATAGTATCAGTATGTCTCTAGGATTTCGGGCATAGGTTTGAGAGTAAAATTAAATTAAAATATTTTGAAAATTAGAAAATAGTTATTCTACCTAGAATGGACTTAAAAAGGAAATGTAACCACGTAAATGAATTTGGGAATATTATTACCACATATAGATTGCTATGGTATCCTATGACGCCATCTTTAGGTAGAGTTCAAACCCCCCACCCCCCACCCCCACCCCCACCCCCCATAGCATATATAAGATGTTGATCTATCATAAAATTTTATTTTATTTAAATTTGAAACTGACAATATGAGCAAAACTTACGCAAGAGATCTTTTGAGAGCAGGAACAACGAGGTCATGATGTGTTTCAGTGCACCATAATTTAGATGTAATGAAAACATCTTCACGGCTCTCTATGAGTCCGTATTGTATCGCTTCAGCCACGGCTCGACCTAGTGCTTCCTCAGAGCCATAGACCGCGGCGGTGTCAAAGTGTCGATAACCGGCTTCGATAGCATCTATAAAAATTGAGACTAATTGGTTAATTGGTGGTAATGTTGGTTCTGTTGGTGCTGTTCCCATGCCTATTAGAGGCATTTCATGACCAGAATTCAAAGTAACTTTTGGGACTAACATAGCCATAGGACTAGTACGTACATAATTGAAACGATACAGAGAAGATTACAGCTCGATAGTGGCAATTTTGAAATGTATAGAGATTTTGGATGTACAAATTTCGAATGGTTACCTTATCTAGTTGAAGTGAGAGATTTATTAATGTGTGTGGCAGAGGTTATAACTTATCTAAATTTTGTTTTTAATATCTGATCAAATTTTTAGCTATGAAAGTTGATGAAATTGACATTCAAAAGGTGAAACATGACAATTATTATTATATTTAGAATAGGAGTATTTCTGAAACATTTGAAATACCCTATAGAATATGAATATCGAAAGAGTTATAACTTGTAATTTTTGTGCAATAATTAGCAAAATAATTGAATGGTGCAGCTGTGGTCTTTTCAATTCTCTGTCAATAGATTTAAAATATATATATTTGATAAAGGGATGGTCACATGTGGAGAATTTAACTTTTTAAAATGAAACAAACAATAAATGACTATTTTTGGAATGATTACTTTAGTATAAATTGATGCTAATTTTGAAGAAATTTCTTTTTATGCTTCTATATTATATTATCCTTCAAAAACACACCTATACATCTCCCAAATTTCACCACTTGAAAAAAATCCAAAATATATTTCCTTTGTGAAGAGGAGTCTTGAGTTAACCAGTAAAGTTACTACTATATAACATCAATAAAGTTATTATTATATAACGAAGGTCGAAGGTCATGATGAGTTAAGTCATGAAAATAGTCTCTTACAGAATTGCGCGGTAAAACTACATATATTATAGATCATTGTCGTTCGATACAAGATAGATAAATTTAAATAAATATCGACCTACTTAAATATTACAATAAATGTAGATATCTAAGCAGACATACATCCAACACCATATCTAGAATTAGGAAAAACAAGAAAAAGTCCACTACAAATAACTCCAACCATTAATGGAAAACTCCTCATAATTTCATCAAGTTCTTTAGCATGTCCAGGAAATAGACAAAGTGTCACTCTATGATCAGAAAATGCAATTGCCACAAACACCAAAACAGACATCATTGCATGTACAAAATCTGTCACTCCCACAATGTACCTAGTACAACCAAAAAAAAGTAACGATGTGAACACACTAAATCCAGAAAATAAAAAAAAAACATCGTAAATTTCGTCCACAATATTGAAGATTTTGCTATATAACTGTCACGATTTATGGTGAAACAATGACTTTGAGGCATGAAATCGAGTAATTAGTCTGAAACATGTCATGTTTTATGGTGAAACAATGACTTTGGGGCGTGAAATCGATTAACTATATTTAAAAAGTACAATATTTGTAAGAATCTGTAACAAAATAGAATGTCATAAAATTAATGATGGAATGATAAAAAATAAAACTGTCACAAATTTCGTCTAAATTGACAAATTCTGGAATAAAACTGTCTCAATTTTGTAAAAAACATTCTATTTGGTTACAACCATAAAACTATCACAATTTTTGTGACGGAAAATATTGTCACAATCATAAAATTTTCGCAATTTTGTGAATAAAAATCTTTAGTAAAATATACTCCGTCACAAATCTGTATATTTTCTCTTTTCTCGTAGAAAATAGTGTTCATAGCCAAGGGCGATTTTACATCTAACACGCATAAAACATCGAAAAAAATCATCACTAAAAGTTACCTTTCTATCTTTTGTCACAATCATAAAGTTTTCACAAATGAAAACTCTCTAGTAAAGAATAACAGATAGAAAAATAATGTTCATGGCAAAAGGCGATTAACGTTTCTCACACACACAAATATTACAAAAATATTTGTATCACAAATCTCTATTTTTCTCTTCTTTTTTTTTTTTTAATAGAAAATAGTGTTTGTGTCTAATGGCGATTAAATTTACCTTTCATCTTTTGGCACATCGACACCAAGTCCAGTCTTGAAAACTTTCAAACCTCTTGGTGTAACAAAACCATAGTAAATTTTTCCATCAGTACCTCGAAAACTATCGGTAAAATGAAAGAAAAAACATGACAAAGTACAAAGTCCGAGTAATGTTAAAATCATAAATGTAGTAATTGGTGAACAATCTCCTTTACCAAATACTGATGGAAGTAACATTTCAAATGTTAAAAGTGTTCCTGTTGGTAGAAAATTAACAAGTAATGAAGTTTTTGAAAGTGTTTTTTGTACACCATTTGCCATTGCTCTTCGTTTTTTACCACCAATTGGTAATGGTAATTGTTGAGACAATTCTGGGATTATTTCATCTTGTGGTAAATTAGTAGGATACATAGACGATGAATTATCGACTCGTTTCGATGTACTATACATTTTTATTCCAATTCCTTCACTAGTTTGCTCCATTTTTGTGGTTTTTGGTTGAGAAAATAGTGAAAGTTTGAGTGAAGAAAATAGGAATGAAGTTTTGTTGGTTTATTTATGGTTTTTTACATTTGAAATGTGTAGATAGTAAATCATCATTTTATAACACACGTTTGGTGGCTCCTTTATAATAGCAAACACTCATATTCATTTATTATTTTTACTTAAGTAAATTTGTATTTATCTAATAAAATATCAAGCAGTTTGAGTGTTTGAATTTGAAACTACTTTATAACTGTATTCTTCATAGTGTCAGTTAATATCCTAAGCAGTTTAAAGAATAAATAAAATAAAATAAAAATAAAAATATAAGCAGTTTAAAAATGTCAACCGAGAAGCATTTTTTTTTAAATAAAAGAAATATTTATTTTATGAAAATATAAGGTGTTTGGCAAATAAGTGAAATAATTTTTCTATGTTCCAAAAAAGCTAAATATTTCTGCTTTTTCTAAATTCTGAGTTCTTTTGCCACTGCAATGATATACTGCTTTTGTATATCATTAAAGGCTATACAAAATGCATATAGAAAATAAGGAAGAACTATTTGAACAGGAAACCATGTTGAGAAATGGCAATCTCAAAGGCTTGCATTCTGTCTCCTCGAGCAAAACCATTTCTATCATAACATGAAATTTCATCGATGTTGAGATCAACACAAGTCTGCACTAGTTTCTCACCAACACGTTCCGCTGCTTCCTGTGATCGAGGGGGACAAAGTTTAGGGACAAAGGGGATCATAAGATGAAGTTTCATCGATGGTCTTAATGTGCTGTAGATACTCACTATGGTGCTGCAAGGTGGATCACCACGGATTGATTTTTGTAAAGTGCTTCCGTAAAACAAGCACTTCTTGTTCTGGTCATCTATCAGTGTAGCATACAACTGTTTTTCTGAGCAAAAGACTGAAAGTCTTGGTTTTTCAGGTGTGCCATTGAACTGCAAATGACCAAATAAAAAGTTCAATGATTAAAGTAAATCAATAAACTCACACATATATGCTTTTTTTGTTGTGATTGAGTTAGTGAGCGAGCGAGTCCATGAAATGATTTTAGAGAACAATTAAGATTAAACATTGCATTCGGGAACGAAAATGGTAAGTAGATCAAGAACAAGGAGTCAAGGAGAAACAAACTTACAAATACAGAACACGCCAAATGATGTTTCGAGACATCTTGGAACATGTCCAAAGATGTGAAGCAAGAGCAAAGGTACAAATCACCTATTCCTACTAGATATGGAGATATGCAATGTTCTAAATGTCGTGGTGTAGGTAATATGACATATGAGTGTCCTTATAGAAGAGCCATGTTGTCGAAGCCTGATGGTCTTTATGCAACGGGTGAAAGCATTAAATAGTAATCCATTAGGTAAGAAAGTTGAAGTCATTGCTAGCTACTCCTATACAAATATGCCAAGAAACCAATAAATTCTTCGCATTTACCTTCTTCAATTATGTACGCTTGTTCTGTTTCTAAGCAGAAATGATCAATCTGTGCTCAACATTGTACGATCTTAAAGCCAAGTTACATACTTCTTTCTATCCGAACACCAAAATATTGCAATAAAATACATCAGCACCACTCTTCTGCGCTACCATTACTTAACAATAACAACAACATACCTAGTTTAATTCTAGAAATAGAGTCTGGGGAGGATAAGATGTATGCAGACCATAGCCATCTTTATGAGTGTAGAGAGGTTGTTTCCAATAGACTCTCGGCTCATTCTGAGAAGGGTTGCAAGAAGTAAAAATGACATGATACAAAGCAAAATGAAGTAATAGATAGTTGAAACACATTAAAGAAAAGAAACTACGCGATTGCTAAACACTTTTACTAATAAGGAGAAGAGGATATAGGGCTAGCCCCTTGCCTCTCACACCTAACATGCGGCCACACTCAACTACCTACCGACCTTCCTATCTAACGTCATGTCCTTAGTAAGCTTAAGTTATAACACATAAATGTGCCTACATTAAATAGCTTATCATATCTCAAATTTGACACTCCACATTATTTTGCTGGACAGAAATATCAAGAGCCATAATTTTAACAAATGCCACATACCTTCTTTCGAATTCGCCTATTTCGAAGTTTAGCACTCTCAGTCCTAGAATTAGCTTTAGCTGTAGCTTGAATTACCAATGGCTTCATGTTTAAGCCTATAAAGTATAATATACAAAGCTAAAGTACAAACCAGAACAAAAATTCTAATACTAAAAAACATTATTATCTAATAAAGCTATAAACTTTAGAGCAATTGACCATGAAAACTTACTTTTAATTTGGATAGGAAGAGTGGTATATGAGTGATTTATACAAATTCCAAAGAACTCACAATTCTTGATTTTTAGTGAACAAACATTACCCAAAGCCATTGTTGTCATTCTTTAAGGCTAGTTTTTTTCACTTGCTAAGAGAAATTAAAGCAGACCCATTTCTCAAAAATGGACATTTTTGGTGCTATACTCTTTGGGGAATTTAATCAAACGGTTTATCTGCAAAATACCTTCTTCCCATGGCACACTCTCTTTCACTCTGTAGAAGATAAAAAGAAGAGAATGAAATATTTTTTGGACTCAAATCTCAATTAATAAGTATATTGGTTTTGGGCTGGATATAAGCCCAAAATAAGCAAAGAAAGTTGTAGTTCATGAAATTTTTTAAAATTTTATGATCAAACGTGTTTTTTTTTTTTTTTTTTAGAATTAAACTCTGGAGAAGAATAAAAAAAGTAATCATGGTCAAACACCCTTTAAATATATGTAAAATATAATAAAATTGTTTTAATGGTCTTAAACATGTTAACTATCTAAAAGTTAAAAGAATTGTCAAAAAAAGAAATATATAATATTTTAAGTATATAGAAACTATAGCATAGGAACTAAGGTATTGAATTTATATAATGTTACGAACATTATTTGAATGACAAATTAAGAAGAAAAATAGGGTATGAGTAGCTACGATGAGAAAGATAGAGTGGAAGATAGAATAGAATTATTAAAAAGGTGACATGTCAAAATGAGAAGAAAAATATTAATTTAATAATATAATTTTATCAAATCAATTGTTAAAAATGATATTTTTTTTTGTTATTTAATTATAGTATTAAAACAATACGATTTTCAATTAAATTAAACTAACAATCAAAATAAATATTGTATTTAAATTAACAATATTACTATTAAGTAATTTGACACATAATTTGTATAAAAACTGTTAGGTAAACCTCAAGCATTGACCACTACACGCGTTTAAAACATACAATCAAATGACAAAACTGAAACCCATACATAAATATCATTATGTTAACAGTTGCTTGACCGTTGGACATGTTTAAAACATACAATCAAATCACAAAACTAAAATCCATACGTGAATCTTATTACGTTTTGCTAGTGCCTCAGCCCAAGCCAATTTCCAAACCTACCCTCTTAAAACACTACTCTCTTCGTTTAAAAAAGAATATCTCTATTTCCTTTTTAGTCTATTTCAAAATGAATAATTCCTTTCCTTTTTTGACAACATTTTAATTTTAATTTTCCACATGACACATTTAAAATCACAAAATTAAAAAATATTTTGGTATATCCTTTTGAAACGGAGGGAGTAATATTTACAAGTTTGATAAGTACAATAGTGCTGGACCATAGAATGAAAGTAAAGACTCACTAGTATTAGATTAAATCCCTCAAAAATATCTGCCATCTGTCTCAAAACTCAAAAGGATAAACACTAATTAATTAATTAAATTAAATTAAATTAAATTAATCAAATCATAAAAATCAACAACTACAGTTCACCGTCTACATAATTCCAGAATCTTCCACAACTTTCTGTGTGCTTCTTTGCCTCCATTATATCTCACTCAATCTGCAACAAGTAAATCTCTATTACGAATTTTCTTCTCTAAATTTCTCAAAAAAATTCTTCACTTTTAATGGCTTTCGAATCAGAATCAGAATCATCGTTGATGGAGAATTTGATGAATTCCAGAAACAGAGACTCTTCTTTGTTTTTACCTTTCATTTTATCCATTACGAACAATTCAATTTCATCAAACCCAGATGCAGAAACAGATGAATCAATAACTCAATCTGAGTTTTCCGATCGGATCATCCTCGTAAACCCGATAACCCAAAACATGATCGTCATGGAAACCCGTTCATCTACTACTTTAGATTCATTTCTGAACGAATTGATGAGCAAAGAAGGTCAACCACCAGCTTCAAAAGCATCAATTGATGCACTTAAAAGTGTTGAGATTAGCGAAAAAGGAGAAAATGGGGAGTGCTCTATATGTTTAGATGATTGGGAAATTGGCGAGATAGTGAAAGAAATGCCTTGTAAGCATAGATTTCATGGAAATTGTGTTGAAAAATGGTTGAAGATTCATGGATCGTGTCCGATTTGTAGGTATAAAATGCCTGAAGAAAATAGTGAATCGAAAATTCTAGGGAGGAGGAGAGAGATTTGGATGACTTTTTCAAGTTCAGAAAATCATAATAATCAAACAATTTCAGCTAATTTTAGTTCAGAAAATGATCATGATCAAGTTTAGAAAGAACTTCTTATTGTTTTTTTTTTTGTTTTTTTTTTTTTCAAAATTTGCAAGTCTTTTAAAGAATAATGTTTATTGTACAGAGGCACATTTGTTATTTGTTGGATATGGTAAAATGGAGGTGTGTTTTTTACTTGTTATGTAGTTATTGTATTTTATCTTATGTTAGCGATGTGTGATATTATTTAATGATTAAAATTAATATAAAAAACTCAAATAATTATTAAAATAATAAAATACAATACAATAAATGTAATACAATATATCATGAAATGAAATAATTAGATACTTAAATTGGAGTTTGATGGTTACGTATTTAAGTAATGTAGCATTTTATTTAAGAAGTCCTTTTTATTTAACTTTTTGAGACTTTAATAATATAGAGAATAACAAAATGCGTTGTGATACACTGGTGAGAGTATTTCATATTTAATTAGAGGTTTTGAGTTTTAGCTTTGGGTATGGAGAAAATTTTGTTAGGAGCGCTATCCCTAAATGGGTCTTACAATGCGTCATTCGTATTTAATCGAAACTTCAATGTGGATTTCGAATATCGGGTGGAAAAAAAAACAAAAAAAAAAACTAACATTATAGTTTTCCATATTCTAGAAAATAAAAACCCACTTTAGGAGGATTGTAGGACTAAACCTTGCACTAATTTAGGTTGTACTAGGATATCAAAATTGAACCTCCAAATTTAGTATAAAAGCTAATTTTCGAAAACTTTGTAGTGTTTATATTTAGTTTTTTCCACTTAAAAGTTGGTCAATAGCCTATGGCCTCTACCAACAATAACATGCGTAACACATAAATATATTTTTTGACTTTGGATATAATTTATATTTTTTTACGCTTTAACTTTGGATATGCATAAGTAGATATCAAAACTTGTATGAAATTGAACAAAATAAACAGACACGTTTTACATGACAATTTTCATTATACGTGATGTTCTAGATGTATTATGTCAAGTAGGAATCATGTGTTATTTGTTAAACTTTATACAAGCTAAAATGATTGCGTCTGCACACCTAAAGTTAGATGACATAAATGTGATATAAAATCAAGTTAAAGAGTACATTTATGTATTGTTATGTCATAATAAAATATCCATTTCAATTTAACAAGTAAGATCAGAAAGAATGAGGTGCACACAAATTTTACTCTTATTTTGAAATTAAAAAAATTATTTCCGATAGATTTTTTTTTTAAAAAAAAGATAAGGCAAGAAGAGAGTGAAATATACAGATCTTATTGTGAAAGAAGAAATTATGATTTTACTGTGAAGAAATTATATGTCAATTAGTTTAAAGTTATTTTAAAGTCTCATTCTGACTTAATAAGTCAAACTATTGGAGAACTAAAGGTTCAATTTAGCTTTATTGTGTTATTGGGCTAAGATCATTTGGGTTTCACAAGATGATTTTAAATCATTTAGGCCCTTTTTGGGCTGATATTTCACTTCAACTTTGTGTAGTTCACGTTTTTCTCTCAATTTCTCTGTTTAAATTTTGTATGCCACTTTTCAAATATTCTCATGTGTTTTAACCTGATTTTTAGTTATTTTTTGTATTTTTTTTCATTATTAAATTAAAGTAACAAAGAAAGAGCACTCTATTACAACAACAATAGTATACTCACTGCAGTTTCACAAAGTGAGATCCGAAGAAGATAATGTTTACGCAATCTTATCTTTATACTACTAAAACTAGAGAAATTGTTTCTAATAAACTTTTTCAACAAAAAAAAAAAAAAAGAATCATTAGGTGGTTACAAAAGATTGTTCACATGACAATACTTGATAAGTGACAAACACATTAAACTACAATGATAGTGTAATTACTCCCTTGTACTAATTTATATGATATTTTTTCATTTTTTTGAGAGACAAATAATTTAATTTTGACCAAAATTTGCGTATGAAAATTTTAAATTTGAAATGAAATTTATATTTATAAACTACATAAAAAGTACTATAAGTCACAATAATTGATAATTAAAATATTTACAAGATATACGGAAAAAATTATAGTAAAAAATGAATTTATTTAAATCTCGAAATCTAAAAAGAGTCACGTAAATTAAACTAAGGGAGCATTTTTTTATATTATCTATGCATATTACTTAAAAAGTCCTTAAGAGATTTATACCCTCACAAATAAAGAAAGCTGTCCTTAGCATTTTCTATTATCCTTGTTTGCTCTATTATTCATTTGTATTGATTTCTAAAACAAAATTACTAATAAATATTCCTTTTTGGTGTATTTTCAAGTTCCTTGCTTGCATTTTTAGAAAAGCATATGAAAAATGGAATTCCTAGAACAAATAGATTCTCCAAGTTTAGCAGCTCATATGCACCTGAGTTAGAATATGGTATCAAAAAAAAAGAAAAAAAAAAACTAAAAAAGAGATGCCATTTATCTATACAATATACCTATTCTCTTGAGTTGTTTTGCACCTATGGTAGAAGACTTCACTTTGAATAATCTTTCAACATCATATTCATTTTTTTTCATAAATCAAATTGACTATCTAACTTGGCCAATGTGAACTCGTACATATTGTCGTTTCAAGTCTGGAAAAGATGGATGATGGTTGAGGGTCAATCAAAAACAATCTCTCTATCCTATAAAAATAGAAGCAAGGCCGCATACAATTTTTCCTCCCCAGACTTCACTTGTGAACTTATATTCTCTTTTTTTTCTTGGTTATGTTTATTATGTAATGCACTTTATTTCACATTATTTCGTTTTATATCCCCTTTTTTCAAACTATTTAGAATGCGTTATTAATCCTGAGGACCTAATACAAATAGTTTCTCTATCTCTACGAGTTATTAGAAACACGTAATCTCACAATAACATATTCAGTGTAATCTGCATACACTTAAGCCTCTCTGGACCTCACTTGTGAGGTTACACTGCATATGTTATTGTCAGATTAACCATCTACTTTTTTTTTTGGACTCATTCTCTGCAATGGAATAGAATCATGTACTTTTAGTAAATGTGAAACAAGGAAAAACAGAGTTGTTACTTGTGAATTTGTGCTTATTATATCCAATACCTATCAATATGGACATACTTTGAAAAGTTCTCTTAAGTTTCATTCATAAAACAATATACATATTATTATTATTATTATTATTTTTCTATAAACAACATTACTAGCTATAGGAATCAATGACTTTTATATAGAACAAATAATAAATACAATACTAACTATACTCATTCAAGTCTATAACTTTTGTAACATTTTCATCATACTCATTTGGACATTTTCTGTTCAAATCAATTGTCTCCAAATATCTTTTACCAGATGATTGTTCATCACCACATATGTTATGTCTACTTCTTTTTTTCCCTTTACTTTCTTGATTCAATGTAAGTCCAATACAACTACTACTCTTGTTGTTCCGCGAGTTAATTTGATCATCTTTTCTTGCTGAACTCTCTGAAGATGTTAACGAACTTTCAATCGAACACATGATTCCTTCTTTCAATGGTTTATTCTCAATGTCTTTCGAGATTGAACAATCGATTTCTGTTATGACTGATAGTGAAGAACTTGGACAACATCCCATGTTAACCATTGAAACTAATTGTGAGAGTTCAGCTTTAGCAAGTTCAACTCCTGAAGATGTACCATATCCTGCTAGTGTCTCTTGTGCTTTTTTTAATACTGATTGTAAATACTTGCCTTGTGCTTCAATCCTAAGCTGTAAATGTCTTTGTACCTAAAATAAGTACAATAACTACGTCTCAATCCCAAGAAAGTCGGGGGCCAGTTAAAATTTTGTATGTATTGTGAAGATTCATCATGACTAGTAGACTAGTTTATGTTGATCTATAGTGTAACACACCCCTTATGACGAACAGTGTAAAACTAGTCAATTTATGATGAATCATTCTCGAATACATACAAAATTGTAAATATCTTGGAAAAGTATGCACATGTAAATCAAGAAGATATACATATTTTTTTATATATATATAAATTTTACCTCAATTTGTTGATGAAGTTTCCTTTGTACATCCATTTGCATTTGTAAAGCTCTTGCAATTTGGAAACTCCTGAGAGAAAAAAAATCTATGTTAACTAGCGTTTGACCATAGATTTTGGATCAGATTTATCTTTAAATATCTATTTGACCATCAGACTCGAAATATGACATTTAAATATTTTCGAGTTCTCAAAAACTAACTCATACCACTTTTTGGTACTTCCGCTCACAAAACTTGGAATTTTTTTTTTCCGAAGTAAATTGCATGTTTAAACATAACTACAAAAGCTCAATTTTTTCAAGTTTCAACTTCAAAATCTACGACTAGACGGGATATTAATATTGCATTTAAAGAGAAGAAATCATTACTCATTCATCTGATTTTGAGATCCATCACATACTCCCAAAGATAACTTATGATCACTCTGAGGCAACTCTGTATCAAAATAAGTCCTCTGCTTTAAGCCTTTGGAGATTTCATTTCCCTTTGTATCATCATCATCATCATCATTAGGTACTATTTCACACAAATCCAATTTTACTTCTTGTTTGTTTTCATCAAAAGATTGATCAGTCACAGAGCTTTTTCCAAGACGATATTTCTGTACAACGACGAAAATCAATCAATTATTTCAAAGGCGTGCATTTTTAGAGGATCTGATAAGGGTATGACAATATTTTTAAAGAGTCTGAGCGACATATTTACCTGTAAATGGCTCTTGAGGTGATATAATGTTAGTCCATGAATGTTCATCACTCTCATCAATGATTTTGGTGTAGCCTCTACATTATCAATCAAATTAACAAATATTTAAATTTGTAAAAAGAATAAGTTGTTGCACGTACGTCAGTTGACATAGGTGCAACAACAACAACACTTTTGGAGGATCCGAGCAGGTAAAAAAGTACTTACTATCTGGACCTCCTAGTTGAGAGACTGCATCGACGAATCGTTGGTGGAGATCAGGAGTCCATTTTAGTCTAGGCTTAGCATCACTTGATAAAACTAAGTTCATATCTTTAGTTTGTTGTGCATTTTGATGAAGAGCCATGTTTTTTTATTTATTACAAGGTAGAAATGTATGTGTATTTTTTGAATTGAAACATGTAGAAAAGAGTAGTTTGCTTTTGTGTGTGTCTGAAAAATGTGGCAACTCTTATAGTTGTATATATAATTGGGAAGTTTGTTAAGGGTGTCCCATGTTTGTTTTCTCACTCCATATCTGGAAACATATGTTGTAAGGGAATATATGCTCTCCTATGAGCTGTGGCCCTTCTTTTCTTCCATTTCCCATTTCATATCAAACTTTTTTTCTTTATAAAAAAAATAATTTTCTTGAGTTTCCAAGTCATTTACCTTATCGCACTATTTTGTCGTAGTTATTATTTTTCTTTTTCAGAATGTTTTATCATGTTTTTATAGTATTTTGTAGTGATTTGTTTTTTCGATCTACTTTGATATGTTTTCCTACAAATCAAGGGTTTATCAAAAACAATTTCAGTATTGGTTACTTCTGGGGTACAATTTGTGTACATTATTACCTTCACAAGACCTCACTTGTGGGACTGATACTTATGATATTTATTTTTTTCAGTCTGCTTTAATATGTTTTTTCTTGAGAGGAGGATCTATCAGCAACGTAACGAGCTCGATAGAGATAATGTTTGCATGCACTTTATCCTCTTTAAAATCGACTTATAAAATTTCATAAAATATGTTGTTGTTTATGTTAGAGATCTAATAATTTAATAATTTTGCTCTCTTTGATTTCAAAATATTTTTATCATGCTTTCTATAGTATTTATCATCATTGACACTTCTGATATTTGTTTTTTAATTTGCTGTAATATGTATTTTCTTGAGCCAATGATCTATCAACAACAAGTTCGGTAGAGATAAAGTGTGAATGCATTTTATCCTTTTCAAAATTGACTTTTTAATTAATATTGAATATGTTATTGTTGCTGATAGTAATATTTAATAATTTTCTATTTTCTGTTTGACTTGAAAGGGGGGGTGTGAGAGAATCTATGATTCAGCAAAAACAAAGAAAGCAAACACATTTCAATTTTGAAGTCTCAAAAGGAGAGAAAAGTAGAGGATAAAAAAAATAAAGTTTATAATTTGTTTTTACCCTCTTTGTTTTTCATTCTTATTTCTCTTTCTTTCTGCTTTGATTCCCCTACTGAAAATAGCCAGCCCCACCATTATATTTATAATGGAAACTAACTTTTTTTTTAAAATCTTAATATAGGAGCCTTTGATGAAAGCAAAAAAAAAAAAAAAAAAAAAAAAACTATTTTTTGGTATTTCTTTATTAGAAATATTGATAAAAAGGGATTCTTTAAAATAATTATTTTCTTTGGATTCTTTAAAATAATTATTTTCTTTGGTTTTTTTTCTTTCTTTCTTGTACATAATAATTTTCTTTTGTTGAGAAATGTGGTTGTATTGGCAGATTCTATTTGTTTTTATATAGGGATAAAGGAATCTAGTAATAGATTTTTTTTTCCTTTCTTGTATATAATTATTAAGTTTTTTATTTTATTTTATGTTATCAAGAAGTACTTTATGAGTTACTAAGAGATAATAATGAAGCAAAAAACAAATCTTTCAAATATAACTATTTAATTAATGTGTTTTATATGTCTTTATTATCCATCTTTGAATTTTCAGATATACTATAAGTATATGCTTGTTATCTACTATGTGAAAAAAAAAGACAAAAAAGAGATCAGAAGAATGAAATCTATAGTTATTTTATTATTTTTAATTTTAATGTAAAGCAACAATAGTGTGATACATAATAATGGAATCAAACTTAGAAGAATTATTCAATGGGACCATTCCCTTGCATAGAATTTGGTAAGACAAGTCTATATATCATTTGTATATCATAGCCACGCAACAGACTAATCTAAAATTTCTAGAATATTTAGTTCTTTCTTAACATAATAAAACATATAATACTATATCAATATACATAAAATATGTAATTTTATAAAGAGATCATTAATTCACATTCTTCATTTTTTAACTTGTAAATTTGACTTTGGTTATGTTTTCTCCCTTGCAGAGAATTTGGTAAGACCAAGTCTATATATCATTTGTATATCATAGCCACGCAACATACGAATCTAAAATTTCTAGAATATTTAGTTCTTTCGTAACATAATAAAACATATAATACTATATCAATATACATAAAATATGTAATTTTATAAAGAGATCATTAATTCACATTCTTCATTTTTTAACTTGTAAATTTGACTTTGGTTATGTTTTCTATCATCGACTAGTTAAGGCCAGTTATATGAGTTATTCATGTAGAAAAAATATCGAATTTACTTTTACACTATTCAAAAATGTTCAACTATGTTATCCCTTACACACCTTTTTGTTATTCAAACTCTTTTCATAAAAAATTATCTCGTATTTGTTTTTTTATTAACGGATGATATAGCATGAAATGTATGGTCTAGTTTCGGAGGAAGATTAGACCAAAAGTTTAACGAGTTAGGGGTGAAGCTAGGTAGAGCTGAGAGATTCATGTAAAATATTTTTTACGAAGAATTATTATATTTATACGAAGTTAAAATTATTTTGTATGCATATATAATAAATGTTAAACTCACGTCAATTTCAACCTTTTAAAGCTGGTATTGTTGTTGCCTGCGCGTAGGGCCGTCCCCACTCTCGACTCAGGGTGCTAAGGGGCTTTTATTTTTGAAACAGATAATAATGTTTTATCAATGCATCGAATCAAATTTTTATTGCGATTCATGTATTTATTTCTTTATATTTTAAATCTCTTACGTAAAAATCCTGACTCTGTCGTTACTAATAATTACTAGACGAATTTGACCCTTTCCCCATCGTTTACATCCTATGGAATATTTTTTTCTTTTATCCTAGAATATGGCAATGAAATGGTTAAAATTTCATAGCATAAAGGCTGGCATGAGGACAATTTTGCACTAATAAGAATAAATTCTATATTTAATTGACGTTGGCTGAAGTGCCAAGAAAAGTATAAATATAATTCTTTTAAATAATATTAAGACTTTCTGATCTTCTTGATTTAGGAAAAAAGATAAAGGTAGCTTTGATCATTTTATTGCAGATCATCACATTTTTTTTGTTATATATATGCTAATAAGAGCAGAAACAAATATTCCATCAATTTTAATTTATTTGTTTATTTATATTTTTTTTAAAAATATTTAAAATTTCATCTGACTTTTATATTTATTTTGTCCTTTTGTGAATTCACTTGTGTAATTATTATTGTTGTTTTTTAATTTAACTATTTTAGTTATCTTACTATTTTTGTTGTTAATATTTTTTCAATTGAATATCTTGTATTCTTGAGTTTTTTAAACTTGTTCGAAAACACTTCTTTTAATCGAGAATTTATTCTATCTATCTCACTTAAGATAAAGTTGTAGATATTGATATTTTATGGTACTCTACAAGATGCGTTTAATTCAAGTTGGGACTCTACAAATTGTGTTCAACTCAAACTAAGATTATTGGAGGCTACTTAACCCTAAACCCTAGTTTATGCCTATAAAGGGTACTAAATTCTCTTAAAAGGCATCTCGGAAATTCCATAAACTCGAATACTCCACAAATTGATGGATTATTCATATAGAGAGGTCAAATCTAAATCATCCTAGTTCACTAACGACCCTTGAATCCTGGATGAATTCTAGGAGAGTAGAATCAAGAGATCAACAGAATTGTACCTGCAATCTATCTTGATCAATAAAATCATGTTCTTCATATTTTATTTGTGATTATAATTTATTTTCTGTCACTTTAAAATTTCAATGTCTACAAAATTGTATACGAATTTAATTTATAAAATCAAACTAAATATATGGTTATTGGAGTAGTTCATTTATTTAAAAATATATATCGTAATTCTTACTCAAAGTCTAACTAAAGTCTCTCAAAAAACGTGCCTTAACTTTATTTTTTATACATACAAAAGAAAAGCCCCCAATAAGAAAAAGATAAAAAAAAATATCCCTAAAATTTTCTCGATCCACTTGAGTCCAAGTCAATAATTTGAACCTAAGTCAATGATTTGGATGCTCCAACAAAAAAGACTTTTCTCTACCACTCCAAATGTAAATTAGTTGGAATTAGGTCATTAATCTAGAGGCTTTCCTTTTATCATTTCTAGGTAAATAACATAATTAGAGTCGCATCGTTGATCTAAATATCAGTATATATCTATAATACTTGGGTTTTAGGCGTTCTCTTGATCTAAGCTAACTATAAGACGTGTCTAATTTCAATTAAAATTTCTGAAAGCTGCTCAATCTTAAAAATCCTAGTTAATGGCCTATATAAAGGGGTATTATATTCACTTAAAGTGACATTTTCAAAATTCCATAAATTTATGGGATTTCGATAAAGATCAGAATCTCGAATTTCTGTCAACTCTTGTATAGTCATCAAAAAGATCAAAGTATATCACTCTTCTTGATAATCAAATACTTCAAGAAGATCCACAATTTCTTTCAATCAAATACTTCAAAAAAATCTAGCATCTGTAGACATTAAAATTTTATAAGAGTACTCTACCAGACGTGTTCGATACCACTTGGTTGGTGTGTGTGAGTTAGGGGGGAAGAGGGGGGGGGGTGCTTTAATTATATCTTTTTTCTTCTTTTTTCCCTTTAATCAACACACGAATGTAGAAATTATAGAAAGATCCATATTTTCTTGTACTATATTACACAAAAGATTAAAAAAAAACAGAAGATTAGTGTGCTTTTTAAAAAGCCTTAAACCACATCCATTGGATCTAAATAAGTAAATAGAGTTATTATCTATACATAAAGCAAAAGAAAGAAAGAAAAAAAGGGACAAATTAAAGAAGGCCAAAATGGCAAACAACAAATCACAAAAAAAAGTCAATTCAATTAGATCAGATCAATCTTGGGATTTAATTTTTTTAGGGTATGGTCAAGAGTTGGAATCCAAATCCAATGATTGAATATACAAAGTTTTGCCTTCTTAGTGCACTACATTCACTTGGTCTGCTCAATTTCTAAAGATTTCAAAAGACTCAAAAAAATTAGATTCCAACTTATAGAAATATATAAATAATAATAATGCACTAGTAAGTAGCAACTATACTAGGCTTTTTAGCTTTTGATCAAGTCTATGTAATAGTTGAACATATAATTATTGATTGTGATAAAGTGATAAGTTCTTAATTAAAAATTTCAGATTCGATATCTAAATATAAAATTGTTTTGGATAGAGAGCGTTTTATCGCAAAAATTAGACTTTTCGGCACCTTATATATATAGACACACTATAGCCTGAACTATATTAGGGTTTTTAGCTTTTGATCAAGTCTATATATATGTAATAGTTGAACATCGCGATGGAGTGACAATTACTCCAATCCTTCATTTTTAATTAGAAATTGTAGATTCGAGTCATAAATATAAAGTTGTATCTGCTAGGGAGCATTTTACCCTCGAGTTGGACTTTTCAATGCGATCCGGATTAATCAAGCCCAAAACGAATACTAAATACCACAGAGACTATAACTATAAAGTAACATGAAATCTTAATAACTCAGTTGATTGATTATTTGAACTTTAAAAAAGGTTCAATTCTCTCCGTATAATCACCTCCCCATTTTACCCCTTAAAAAACTATAAAGTTATAGTTCCCTATGTTCTTTCTTTAACTTAGGTTACATTATCACATGAAGAATAATTAGAGGCTTAAAGTTGGAGTTGTGTGTATATTCATTATGCATATGTATAGGAATCGATTTGATTCTAGTGTAGGGGGGAAACTATATGGTTTGAAGGGTTCAATTTAATTTCATATATATATATTGAATGCCCTTGACATAATTAAAATTTTTAGTATAACAATAAAATGGTTCAAAAGTATTTTAATCATAAGATTAGTTCAGAATTAACGTAGGAAACATAAATTATTTAAGATAAAAGACTATATATGTACATATACAAATTGTTGAATTCTTTTGACATACGTAAAACTTTTAGTGTAGCAACAAAAGTGTTTTTTAAAATTACTTTATTCGTATTGGAGATTGGTTCAAAACTGACGTAGAATATGTAAACTCTTTAACTTTGAATAGTATTTACTAGATTTATATATGAAATTATGAGTGAATTATTTTATGAAAAAAAAATTATGGGTTTGACTATCATGTTTAATATTTTTAAATTTTTGAATCCGCTACGAATTAATAATACAAAATAATGTTGTTGATCATGTTGTGTATAGTTGAAGTTAGGAAAAATTAAAAGGAACAAAGGGTATGATTGGATTCTGTAATATTTTAATTATATGGCTAAGATGTGTGAAAATCAAGAAAAAAGAGGGAATAATAGAAGTGTCTTTTTCTTTTCTTTTTTTCTTGCTTTAATATATTCCATTACAAAGTAAAAAAGGAGATTCTAGGATGATGCAATGATGCCTAATATTGAGTAGCAAATATGAGATCAAAAAGTCATTTAAACTAAAGTATTCTTGACATTGATCATCAATTATTATTGTGCAATAGGACCCCATCTATAATAAATAAATATATATAAGAAGAGATCTCTTTCTCACAAATCAAAAAGCATTTAAAGAAAAGAAAAAAAAGATAATTGAGAATGATGAGTATTCCTTTATCGTTAATAAGAGATGTTTAATTTGAATTTTTGATATATAATTGTATTTAGTATAGAGCACTTTACTCCTAAAGAAGAATTTTCCTGCATCATTCATTAATCAAGTTTCAAAATAAATACTGAATATCATCGAGTATGAAATAAAAAATTGAAAAGGAAAAGAAAAGATGAGGGAAGAATATATGGCCTCATGAGGAATCCAAAAAAGTGAAATGAAAGGAACTAGTCACAATCCCAACAAAGAATATAATTCATATCTTATCTCCCCAGCTGTTTTTATTTTTACCCCTTTGGAACATATATATATATATATATATATACACACAATATAATTGCCTTATTGAAAATGACACAAGCATTATGTCATTCTTACCTATCTTAATCAAATAGTATCATTTTCTTCTTTTTCAAAAATAAAAATAAAAATTGTTACACTTGAATGTTATTTATGACTAAGCAATATGACATGATTGGAAGTGTAAATGCATAATGGAAAATAAAAATCATGATATTGCCTATTAGAAATGAATATTGCACCTACATGATATGGTATTGGTGGTCTATTTTTGAAGTATCTGATACGTATATAATAACACTTTTGAATAGATAAGTAATATAGATTATAGAAATGAGCGAATTCAAGATGTAACTTTTTTGAATTTGATTTTAAATTCGAATTCTATCTCATCTTTTCTAATTTACTGAATTCCAAAATTTATTATTTATACTTATTTAATACAGGCTCGAATAAATTTATAATTTTTTCACTAGATACGTCCGTGACAAGAGGGTCAATGTGAAATGAAGCAAATAGAGGTACTAAGTTGAATTTTTCATCCTAAGTTTCTTTTATTGGCTAAGCAAAATGTTCTAATCATTGAACAGACTGGTCAAGTTTAGTTAAAATTTATTATTTCTTAATTAATCATGATAACTAAGTAACATGATTAAGATTCCTAAATTTCCATATAATAATTAAAACATTTGGTGTAAGACCACATCCAATGTGGAGCACCCATGCAGTCAAATTCTCAACCTTCTTTTGTTGCTATATAATAAATACGGAAAAGGGTCATATTTGCCCTTGTACACTTAGAAAAGGGTCATATTTATTCTTCGTCATACTTTTTTGATATATTTGCCCTTACCATCCTACTTTGGGTACATATTTGCCCTTGTACAGAGTAGGATGGTAAGGGCAAATATATCAAAAAAGTATGACGAAGGATAAATATAACCCTTTTCTAAGAGTATAAGGGCAAATATGACCCTTTTCCGTAATACATATTTGTCATTTAATTATATATAATAATGACGTAGAGCGATGAATTAACAAAAATCATAATACGTAGCTACAAACCAATCAATAATAGATTATTGAATATTTATCATTAACTCTACATAATGATGAAGTATCGAAATCTTAGTAGTTACGATCTATTTAGCAACAAATTATTACATCAATTTTCTTGAAGGATAGAATCATAGAAAGATGAAGGAAGTTTAATTTTTTTTTTCTTTCTCATGTCAAAAATGTTAGTGTGAATATAAGAAACTTTTTCAAGGAATTTTATGAGTTGGATATATAATTGTTCTTTTTTTTCCCTTTTCACTAAGGCAATCAATATCCCACTTACTTATGTACTGTCTGTTAATATTAGCACATCTATGTTTACAAGACCCCACTATTTCAGCCATGAAGACAAAACAAAATCCTTAAGAAAAATATTCCTTGCATGTTATTTTGGACAAGGATTACTAGTTTGAGAATTTTCCTCAGATGATTTTATAGGACATCAACTCAAGTGAAGCAACTTTCACGATAACAAAAATAATTTTTAGCGATAATAAATATGTGTATTAATAAAGAATGCTAAAATTTTATCAGCATTAGTTAATCGTCATCAGATTTAATGTTAATATTACAAAAAGTGTTAATTACTGCTAAAGATCATTTTTGATATAGTATTGACATAAAACAACCGCATATAAAATAAATTGAGTTAGAATTTTCACTAAATAGATTGAAACTAAAAATAAGTAAATAGAGGATGAAGTCAAGTAAATTCAACATTTATCATATAAATACACACATATATAAGAAGTGTATTTTTAATTTCTAATATTAAAATACACGATAACATTAATATATAGTAATTTTGACTTGATACCAATAAAGAAGATTCGAATGAATCTCCTGACATCTCTTAGATCTGTACATGGCTCCAATGACATTTATTTCTTGATATATTCGAAGCATGTTTTAAGTTATATACATTAACAATAAAAATATAGAGTATGTAATTTAATCTAATTTAACTTGTAACATGTTAGAGATATCATTTTTTATCACATTATCAATTAACCTGAAGTAATAAATATGTGCATCATTTACCCTTCAAAGGGCATGAAATAACAACTTGGTCATAAATTATTTTTATTTCAAATAAATTTTTTCATGTGCATGATATAAAAATCAGAAATTGTACCCTATGAAATATTTCCTTTTGATTTGCCTGATAGCTGTCTTAATAACTATACTACAATAGATGAAAATAGACAAATTTTGATGTCATTCAACAAGAAATTGGTTGAAATTAATAAAAAGGACACAAGAACAAAATCTCCCTTAAGCCAAAAATTGTTTGATGTACACTTTTGGTTTTAGTTGTGCTGGTCAAAATAGATGGTGTGGAGGTCATGTGACAATTCATTTACCCAAGAAGGTTTATGTTGATCGAAGATCTTTTTAGTTGGCTAGAATCTGTTATTTTAGTAAAATTTAATCTTGTGAAATCATATTAAAGATCACGAACATGTTTTTCAACTCACTTTTTATGGTTTAGACTGTATTACATTCAAACATAAATAATATTCAAATATTATTTGTAAAACGTATAACCAAACACAACTCCAACCATATAAATTCCATATAAATTGAAAGATATTTAGAATTTATGACTAAATGTCTACTTATAATATGATACTTGGGAACAAATTGACCACAAAGACTTTGGGTGAAATGAAAAAGGACTTAACAAGCTTTGTACACACATTTCCCCCAATTTTTTCTTATTAATGGACTTTTTTGACATATTCGAAAAAAATGTTGTTAGTTAAGGAAATTCTTATCTATCTCTAATATAATATGTCTGAATTTTTTAAAATCTCCATAGACATGAAAAAGAGAAATGTAATTCTACGTGAATTAAGATGCGCAGAACTTTTACTTGTTTAAAAAATAATTAAGTTAAAACAAGGTCAGGAATGACGAATTTAGCTTTTTATAATAAACAAATCTATTTTTTTAAGTTCATTATTACGGATAATTCTACGTAAGAAAATTAGTATTACTACTCTTTTTTTTCAATTCTAACGCAAAAGTTGGTTGTTGATTGAAATCTATATAGTACTACTTCCTTTGAAATATATTGATTATCAATTTACAAGTCATCCTTAATAACTGCCATGGGGACAAAAGTTTGATGATGAAAGAAGAAATAATAATTTTGAGCATCTAAGACCAGAAAATAATATAAAATTGAAGATGATAAAATTACTTTATGAAAATATAATTCGTCCAATTAATTAAAGATTGGAATGGTCTATTTCTTTCGATTAAAATTGAGTTGATATGTAGCTCAACTTAGCTTATAAAATTTTTCTTAAAATATTTCTTTTATTTGATATGTTATGTATAGTAATAATAAAGAAAACAATAATTTTATTAGAGATTTAAAAAATTATAAAAATAAATAAAACAATATAAAATATAATTGTTCAGTTTAAGTTAAGACTCATATATTAGCACAACCTAATTCAATCTAAGTAACTTTTGAATCTAATTATTAATTTAACTCATTTTGCCTCGTTCAAATTCAGCACAACCCAAATATTGTGTGAATTGGGTTATGATTCACATTCTAATCCAACATAGTTCAATTTAAATAGCTTATGAATTCGTCAATTATTAATTCAACGTATTTTATCTCGTTTAAATTTAATTCAGCCCGTTCATTTAACCTAATCCATATGAATAATTAAAATGATGATGATGGATGAGAGGTAGCTAGTAGTTGCATTTATAAGTGGCTGACACCTCAGATCCACTTAATGCTATTATTATGTGATGCTTTCCATCTTTGTGGAGTGTTCAGGTAGTTTTTACACAAAGTCACTTTCTTTTATTCACTTTTTTTTTTTTTTTTTGGAATTAATGTCAAAAGATATTCCACTAAATTTGATGTCTGTCCATGCCACTCTTATTCATAGAGAAAAAAAAAAAACTTTAGGGACTATTAAAATGATAATGTATTGATGATGTGACACAAGACATGAACTCAAAAGCTATCACTTAGGAGAGAAAATGAGATCACTCTCCTAATTTGAAGGGTTTTTTCTCCAATTTTTGACCTTATTGATTATGATAATAGTAGCGATTATAAACAGATTTATGACTATGACAGGGCGGTACCCTCTACTCTCTCGTGTTCCCTACTTTAATTAAAAGACTAAAGGCACCTACTAAGATAGGTTGTCAAACTACTACCGAGAGTTTCACCTTTTGAAGCGTCAATCACGTATGGCTATATTTCACATATCTTTAGTTTAAAATTACAAGATTTAAAAGTCTTTTTTTTACTTTCTCAAATGCCGTGTCAAATCAAAATTAAACAAATAAATTAAAACAGAGAATATATATATATTTCGCAAAATATACATAGTTTGTATCAACGTTACTAAATTTTGTTGTTTTCGTTAAGTTTTTTTGTATTTCTCCTAGAGGAGCACTTCATGAGCTAAGAACAAATAGGGATAACTACGGGTTTGAACCATTCGACTATTTAATTTATAAAATATATATGAAGTGTATTGACGGTATATATTTAAAATATACATATAATATACATATTTATACACAATATATATATACTAACATTGTATATGTTATGTATATTTTAAATATACTAATAAACTAGTTGATCGAATGATGTATAGATCGGTAACTGTCCCAGTCAGATATCCATGCAACAAGGTAGAAAGACATTGAGAAATTGATATATTGCAATTTTCATTAGTTTCTACCTTTCTGGTTTTCACTCTTCATATTAATTTCAATCAGCAGGATGGAGGGATCACTATAAAATATAACAAGTAGAGGAATTTTCACATATAGCCACTCTAAATTGCCTAATTTCTCTTCATAGCTATAGTTTGATAATTACAATTCATCACTACATGTTATAGGGAGGAGAGAGAGTGGGAGAGAGAGGCGAGAGAGAGGATAGAGGCGAAAGAGTGGGGGAAAAGAGTGGGAGAATGGTGAATTGTATATGTGTATCGGTTAGATAATTGTATGTTATACATATGTATTTCTATATATGGAAAACGAGATTGAGAGAGGAGGAAGAGAGGCAAGAGAGATTAGGAGAGGGAGGCGAGAGGCGAGAGCGAGAGGGCAGAGAGTGGTAGTGGGCTGAGTTGTATATGTATATCAGTTAGATAATTGTATATTATACATATGCACTTGTATATATGGAAAGCGCGATTGGCAGAGGGAGGAGAGAGACGAGCAACATAGGGCAGAGAGTGGGGAGAGGTGAATTGTATATGTATATCGGTTAGATAATGGTATATTATACATATGTATTTGTATATTCTGGCGAATTATGCATATACAAACGTGACTAATCATACAAACTCGAAGTCAGCCCACATTTAATGTATAACGTTAGTCACGAGTGATAATTATAACAAACTATAGCTATGATGAGTAATTACGTAATATAAATTTCTTAATCGCGTAATTTTCCCCAAAAAGTATACATTATTTTCTTTATGCTAAATTCACACCATTTTTCTAAAAAAGGCCTCAAATTATTATTATTGTAAAAGCATCCCTACATCTTATAGTATATATATACATGTTTTCTTTTTCTTATCGACTTATAATGCAAGACTTCAATCACATATCCAACAATATAATATGTCTAGAGGAGACTGGACAGGTACTAAGTATTAAACGTTCGAATTTGAAAATTAAAATAGGTTTGAGTTAATAAATAAGGAAATCTCAATAATTATCCATATGTATTGCCTAAACAAACAGTTTACAATGAGCATATCCCGATAAATTTTTAAATCTAAACTAACCAATATATGTTAACATTGAATTTCATGAAGCAAATCAATATTAAAGTTATTGTTTTTTACCTTCTTTCCTGAGCTAACATAGAACACTCTTCATTTTTCGATTTTTAATTTTCAAAATATGTATAACATGACATATAAAACTGTATATATATGCTTATGTACAGAAGTATATACTATATGCATCCTTGTATATTACATATACATTGTACAAGTAATGTATAAACAACTATATATTAAATATACATTGTAGATATAATATATAAATAATGTATATGCGGTATATAATCATGTGTAAACACTGTATAACAATGTTTATAAGTTTTGGATCAAGAGTTGAATGCATTAGAAAATGATATACTGTACATAAGGAAACAACTCATTCAAGAAAGAGTTACAAAATGAATAATACCATGTTATACAATATGTATCTTAACAATACAATGAATATTACAATTTCTATATAATCTTTCTAATTAAAAAAATCAAAGGGCTTTTGAGCTTTATCTCAAATTTTGATGGATTTTAATCGAAGAACTTGAAGTTTGATCTAAAAATTTTGTCTTGATCTTCGAATGCTTAGGACAATAGAATTAATACATGCAGCTTGTAGAGAAATTTATGGTATTTGATCTACAAGCTCTCTATCACTTAACCAAATCATATGAAATATCATGCTTCTTTTTGTGTAAGTTTCATTGTCATCTAATTTATCAAATTATATCAAGTAATTATTGTTCCACTTCTTATGCTATCCATTCGTTTGTTGCTTCCCCAATGTATTTTTGGGTACCCATTCAATTCAATGTCAGGTATCTTCATTAGAGTCCGACTAAATTTAAATTCGTATAGAAAAGTTTCATATTTGGGGTAAATCGCTCCCTAATAAAGGTGAATCATCCGTACTCAGGAAACTCGAACGCAAGACCTTTGATTAAGGATAAAGGAAATACTTACCACTCACTATATACAACTCTTGGTGATGAATAAAAGGGTTATTAACGCATAAATAAGTGTAGATAAAGATAAAACTATCTTTAATGTACTATATCAAATTCTGAATAAAAAATAATTTCAGTATATCTAATTCTAACATCACTAATCTCAATATTATTTATTCTTATATTACTAGCTAATATATTACATTAATAATATCATTTTTATACCTTCTATCAAACGAATCGGAAGAAGCCTTCAAGTGGAAGCAATAGGGACAGAAGTAAATGAAGAAACTAATGCTTTGTGCTTCTTATCTATATTCATTAATTGCTTCAAAAATGACAAACTAGTAGTACTATAGTTGTAGGCCAAAAAGGTATAATATCTTATAATGTGATGTACACAAATCATCAACTAGTTTTTTAACCTTAATTTCTTCAACCTTTTAACTTGCAAAGTTGTTTGATTTTGACCCCACTTTCTCAAACTTGTGAACCACATTTTAAGGCAAATATATATATATGCACTAACTCAAGTTCTTTATATTTCCCTCTTCTTACCTTATTCATCTTATTTTTACAAGTTAAATGTAATTACATATATGGTCATTCAATTTATGGTATTATTTTTCTAAAAAAAGGATCATTTTTTGGTATTTTTTAAATAATTTAAAATAAATGAAAATTTCACTAGTGAATGTTTATATTTGTCTCTTATACTTAAGGTTCAGTATACAAAGTTATCCAATATTATGACTTTAGCTTAGTTATCCTCCTCCATAAGGATTTGATTTATCAAGTATCTCTTTTTTTCGTCTTTACTTGAATTATCAAGTGTATGAATTTTTTACAGAACTATCGAAGCACATATTAACTATCAATTATTCACTTTTCATATATATCTAAACGATTTGTGATACGTCAAATAGAAAAAGTGAAAAACCGACACAATTTATATGCATTTCGACAAATTGACATGTGATAGTTCAAGTCAGAAATTCTCACATTTGACAAGATAAGAAACTCAAAAGATTAGTATACTTTTAAGTATGTCTCTAATAATCCACCACTCATCATTTTTTTCTTTTAATTTGAAATTGTTCTGTTTTGAGTTTGCTTTTTTCTTCTTTCGATGGTTGCTCTTGTAACTCGAAAAATTCATAAACTTCGAATATTGAATCTATTCGTAAATTAATTCAAACGCAACCATTTTGAAAAAAAGTTGTCAAGGAGTCTCCTTGAGTTCTTTTTTGATACTCCAATATATAATAAAGAAGTGAAGAGACTAGTTGGAAAAATTCCAAAGGTAATAAAAAGCAAGCATTTTTTTATATAAAAGAAAAAGATACGATAATCCCCTTCTAAATTCTTATCTATTAAAAAAAATTCAAAAACAACAGCTGTTTTTTTAATAAATAAATGTGAGCCACGAAAATATTAAGATTCTTTAGAAAGTGGGCCAGGGGACTATTTGGGGACAATAAGGTAATGGTCATCTGTTCTACACGTGTCAGTCACTAAGAGCTTGATTTTCACTACTTTTTATTATTAGATACTGGGGACCACACATTCTATCTGACTGCTGATGAGCTGGCAACGTCTGGTGGCTGTTTTTATTACACGTCAAATGCCATGTCACGTGATATAATTATCGAACAACCAATCGTCATCCTCCATTTGTATCTTTGGAAAGAGTCTATAGTTTGAGACTCCCGCTTTTGGAATTTATGGGACGTTGTTTGACTTAAACTACATACAGTGATGAAACCAGAATTTTGAATAAGGGGGTTCAAAATCTGAAAGAGTAAACATATGAACTAGTCGAAGAGGTTCGACATCTATTATATACATCTAAAAAATAATTTTAACCATGTATATATAGTAATATTTTCCGACGAATGAGGTTCGGATGAACCCCCTAAAGACATGATGGCTCCACCATGCCTACATATTTCAGCTAGTTGGATTCTCCCTTCGTCGTAGTTTATGTGATATTGTTTGACTTGAGACTAAGTTTAAGAATGAAATAAAGAATGATTTTGAGGTTTATAATCTAAAACAAGTTTAAATAATTATGTTATTATAATTTAGTAAAAAACTCAACTGATTTTTGACATAAGTGTGGAAGGATAGGAAAAAGGTCTATATACGATTATCTTATTAAGGATAAAGTGGATATTTTAAAATTAATTTGTTACTAAATATAGAATGTTTTTGTGGGGATCGATTAAAAAGCAAAATATATCATATAAATTGAGATTGAGGGAGTAATACTTGATCAAATAAAGTACTCTCTCTGTTTTAATTTATTTATCTAATTTTGATTTGATAAGAAATTAAGAAATTTTTTGAGTCTTTTTTTGTGATAAATTTTAAATATGTAGAATATATTAAAATGTTGTTTAATCTTATATATGTTACCCAAGAAAAAGAATAGAGGAGATTTTTTCTATTTTTTTATTTCACCGTCGGTGTCTGGAGCCTACATTGAAACTCTCAATATTTTACTTGATCAATTTTATTAAAACCTTATTTGTTTGTAATTTGTAGTTAATGAAGGTCTTAGTTTTAATATTTAGATTTACATATTTATATTTTCGTATTAAGAACATCTTATAACTTTTTCTACCTGAATAATTTAGTAATATGTATTTCCAAAAATTAGCTTGAACTTCAATCCTCACAAATACTAAACTTTTCTAATTGAATTATTGATAAAAATAACAAATAATAATTTGAGGATTGTTTCAAGGGAAACAATTTCCATCCACAAATTTTCCTTTATAAAAAGTTCTAGTAAAATTCATATTAAAATACAACTTAACTTTTATCAATTTAATATTTTAAATCTTCTATTTTCTCAATTTCAGAATATTTTTCAACTCATAATTTTGATTATTTAAGTAATTCAATTTCAACCTATCAAATTTTGGACAAACTTTAGGAGTTGTTGTCAAATGTTTTTTTTTTCTAGACTTAAAACGTAAGGATAGTACTTATGGCATTTTTAGTCAGACAAAATGTCAAAACATATAAAGCAACTTTTCTTATCTCTTTATCAAATATATCCTATAGTTTCATTGGAGGATTGAGAAAGATGATAGAAAGTAACTAGAATCGAATTCACACTTAGATAAGTCTTGATATTTAGTTGAATTTTTATTTATAAATTTAAGGAAATATGAATAAGTATTCCCTTAATCTATGCCTGAAATTTTACAGACAAACTTATTATATACTAAGGTCCTATTACCTTTGAACTTATTTTAATAAATAATTTTCTATCCCTTTTCGATCTACGTGGCACTAGTTTGAAAAAAAATGTCAAAGGTCTATTATCCCTGAACTTATTTTATAAATAATTTTCTACCCCTTTTTGGCCTATATGACATTAGTTTGAAAAAAAATGTCAACACATGATGGGCCCACAAAATGGTGCCACGTAGGCCGAAAAGGGATAGAAAATTATTTACTAAAATAAGTTTAGAAAGTAATAGGACCTTAATATAATATAAATGTGTCTCTAAGATTTCGGGCATAAGTTAAGGAAATACTTATGCATTAGTCCTAAATTTAAATACATTTTTAGTATGTCTACCCATGGACAAGTGTCATTTATGAATAGAAATATGTAGTTAATTTTTATCGACTTGATCGCTTTAATATATAAGTCATTCTGATCTTTCTTATCCATCACTTTATTCCAAAAAAATAAATCTAAAATATGTTATCACTTTAGATAATGAAAGTACTAATACCATTAACAACCGAAAGCTTTATCGTCTAGAGCATTTTTATTCTAAGTTTAGGCCAAAATTATTTTAATTAATAAAATTAAGATATTTGAATTTTAATGACAGGTGGATATTAAAATGCGTATTAATATTTAAAAATTTAAAATTAAATATATATCTGAATATTAAGATGTATTATGAAATTGTGAATATTAAGTAATAAGAATGTTTATTTTCGAAAAATCTGAACAAATAAAATTTATTTTTGATTAAAAGTTATTAAATACAAAAACTAAATTGATATAGTATAATATAAAAAAAAATTAAATATTACATGACAATTGTTGGTGGTGATAACTGGTGATGGTTGTTGTATGTCTTGATTTGGGATAATGTTGGCTGATGATACGGTGTTTGAGTGTAATATTTTACAGTATAGTAGTTGATAGTAGTGATTAATCATGATTATTGATGGCGATGGATGATAATTAATAGTGGAATGACACCGATAGATAATAACGATGGGGAATGCTCATGGCAGATATATAATATTGAGTAAGAGAATAAGTATCGATAGTGATTAGTGAATGAAATAATGGTTGGTGACAGTGATTGCAAATGATGGTCAATGATGATAAGCATTATAGCTGGGAAAAAAGTCATCTTACTCTTACCTTAATAAATGAAGAAGTTAAGGTGACTGCAATGAGCACAATCTCACTCATGGACTTAAGCAATGAGAAAACACTCAAACGAGAGCAATGGATCATCCAATGAATAGATGAACTTAAAGGGATATGGAGGCTAGAATCATGTTTTCAAAGACCTAACCCAACCGTGAGCCCAAACCTCCCTACTTTATCTCGACTTCATCCTTATAAACTTGTTGGACTATCTAGCTTCTTTAGTCCTTTTGATTAGTTACTTCACAAAAACCTGTAGGTGTGGCGAGGTAGCGGTCATGGTTTAAGTGGATAGAGTACATGATGTTTTTTCGATTTTCTTTTAACAATTCAGTCCGTTAGTGATGTTGTCTATTTTAGATCTAAGTTCGCACGACTTTAAAACACAACATTAGTGTGTAACGTCTTCTTACTATATATACAATGTCTCTCCTGTATTTTGTTAATGTGGAACTTCTTATCCTAAGTTTGAGTGGTACACATACCTTTTCTTATGAATTCAGCGTCCTAGTTAAGATTTGTCCCACCATATTGAGTTTGTCTAAACTTAGTTGAATTTTGGCTCACATCGACAAGGCTGACACAAGAGTGACTCTGGTACCATCTGTAACAATCAGATCCTCTAATGATATTGTCCAATTTGCCTAGGTTGTATGATATTAAAATGTATCACTGATGTGTAAAGTCTGTCTACTTATATACCCAACATCTCATTTATGTTTTGCAGATGTACAATTTATCCTATGCTGAAATGTCACAACCACCACTTCAAGGCAAACATGGAGAATTTTGCAAACTGAATTTCAAGGTACATCAAAGATAATAGTTATATATAACTTTGATTTCTTCGACAACAATGACTATTATCTATCAAACGAGGTCATATGGAGACCAAATTACTAATCAAATTGTTCTTGCAGTTTTTTAAGAAACTTAACTCCTGAGATAATCATGTTGTTACTGTAACTGGGGAATCTAAAGACCTGTGAAATTTTTCATTTGATGAATTGATGAGCTTTTTACAAGCCCAATGCAAGGATAAACATGTCAACTGAAAAGCAGAAAGAAGAAGCACTTCAATAAAAGGTGGAAGCACCTAATTCAAGTGTACATGTTATTAGAGAAGACAAAAGTCTTGAGATCAAATCTTACCACCATCTATATGAAAAAGAATTTCCACAAACCCATCCCATGAAAAAAGAAATAGAACCATATGTGAGGAACTTATTGAAAATATAATTAAATAACAAAAGTATGCACTATCTAATAATTTTAACTTTTAAATAAAATGATCACACACTTTAACCTAATGACTTCTGAGAGGCAATCCATTTTCATAACTATTCTAATCCACCTTTCTACAACATTCTTATCCATGATTTTCTTGTACCTACAACAGTGAAAAAGAAGATTAAAACAGAAATAGATATTAAGGCAAATCTTTATTTTTTCTTTGGTATTAGGCCAAATCTATTTGAAAAAAAGAATTGGGAAAGTTGTTGCTGACATGGACAAATAAGAAAGGGAGAAAATAGTACCAAAAGCACTTGCCTTTTTACTTTCAGTTTTTGGGTACAGAATCAAAAAAACAACAAACAAACCACACACACTAAAAAGAACAAAAACAACTCTCCCCTCCCTCAAACCAAATGTATCAAGATTTCTCTATTGCCACATACAAATTTGTGGCTACAAATTCCTCTACCTTTAGTGATGTGTCCACCCCCACCCCCCACCTCTAAAACCCTTTTGCTTCTTCTCTTCATCTATAGTCCTCAAAGTCCAAAACTTATAAGATACCAAACATCAAAGAAACAAAACAAGAAGATAAAAATTTGTTCCCATCTTACCCTTTTTCAAGAAACACAAACTACTTTGATAAAAATCAAGAATTGAGAAGAAGAATTCAAGAAAATGTCTGAAGTTAGAGATCCTTCTATTAAGCTGTTTGGTAAAACAATTGGTATGACACAACAAGAAACCAATTGTGTTTATCTTCATGATGATCATACAACCTCATCCCCTCTTTCAATTGATGATGAAAAGGTAAATCTTTTTACTAAATTGTTTATAAATATATCATGAATTAATTAAAATGGAATTTTGATCACCAATTTTAGTTATAAAGTTTGAAACTTTATCTTTGATATATCTATTTGACCATAAAATTTGATCAAAACTTTTAAAAATATGATCTTTTTAGGACTTGTCTCATTTTTTTTAAAGTAAAAATTCAATTTTTCCAGTTTCAACTTCAAAATCTACTACTATACAGAGTTTTAGTATGTGGGTGAGTTTTGTTTTATGAAAAGATTGGATCTTTATTAATACCATAGCTTAAAATAGAAATGTAAAAAAAAAAAGTTTAGGAAAGACCCTGTTTTGGGATTATTTATAGAACTCTGATGTTTGATCTGGTGATGTTAAACAACATTTAAAAAATATATATATATGGATATGATCTTACTTTGCAAGATATTTTTTTTATATGTTTTTGGAATTAAGTATGTTAAAGTTGTGTAATTTGGAAAGTACAAGGATTATATGCCTTGAAATATTCAGATCCTGAGGTGTAGCGGAAATAGTCTCTCTATCCTAAAAAGATAGGTAACGTCTACGTACATCCTACACTCTTCAGATCCCACTTGTGAGATCCCACACCGTGTATGTTTGTTGTTGTAAATATTCAAATCCTCTGTCTTGTAAAACTTTTGTATTTATGGTGATCATATTGTTATGTTTTCTTTTATCAAGTGGAATTGTTAACTACTGCTAGGAGTGGAGATTTTGGGCTAAATATTCGGATCGTTTACCTTGTCGAATTGCTTATGTTAAAACGATAAGATGGTCGTTGATTCGGTGAAGAATAGTTTTGATTTTGTTATGTGAGAGCTCAAACTAAACCTGTTTTTTTTTTTGTGAATTGATCAGATCACTTTAGTAGGAGAACTTACACAAAGCAAACAAGATGATGAACTTGTCGATCCAACTGCAGACTCGTCGATTGAACCAGAAACATCATCTGGTATAAGCGATGACATCAAGATGCAGGACGTAGATAAAGAGATGCTATCATCAAAGTCTATCGAGGAGGAGGATTCGAGTGAGGAGAAGGCACTCAAGAAGCCTGATAAATTGATTCCATGTCCGCGATGTAATAGCATGGAAACAAAGTTCTGTTATTACAACAATTACAACGTCAATCAGCCTCGTTACTTCTGCAAGAACTGCCAGAGATATTGGACTGCTGGAGGGACAATGAGAAATGTGCCTGTAGGATCTGGTCGTCGTAAGAACAAGAGTTCATCGATTTCAAATTATCCTCTTCAAGCTGGTCGAGTCGAAGCAGTAGCTCACGGAATGCATCTACCTGCTTTAAGGACAAATGGAACTGTTCTTACATTTGGATCAGATAAACCCCTTTGTGACTCTATGGTTTCTGCATTGAACTTAGCTGAGAATTCACATAATATGAATCGAAATGAACGAAGAATGCCTACAATCGGGAATGATCAATCGAATGGAAGTTGTAGTACAGCCTCAAGTGTAACTGACAAGGAGAGCAGTGCTGGTACTCATGATTTAGCTAATTGGAATAATTTCCAGCCATTTCCTCCTCAAGTACCGTACTTTCAGGGTGCTCCGTGGCCTTATTCTGGCTTTCCAGTGTCATTCTATCCAGCAGCACCGTACTGGGGATGCACCGTGCCAAACCCTTGGAACGTACCATGGCTTTCAACCGATCAATCAGTTCATAACAACAGTCCTACTTCACCGACATTAGGAAAACATTCTCGAGATGAAAGCAAGCTTGATCCATCACAATCAAGGAGAAGAGATACTACTTTGCAGGATAGAGAAGGGGAGAGATGTGTACTGATTCCGAAGACATTAAGGATTCATGATCCAAATGAAGCGGCTAAAAGCTCTATATGGTCAACACTAGGTATCAGGAATGAGAAGATTGATTCGACTCGTGGTACAATGCTCTTCAGTGCCTTTAATCCAAAAGCTGATCATAGAAATCGAGAACATGACACTTCTTTTGCCTTGCAAGCTAATCCAGCAGCCTTGTCTAGATCACTTCATTTTCGTGAGAGCACACGATGATACAAGACTTACAACATGGTTCATGGTTGCCTAGTACCAATTCATTGATGTTAGTCTCTTGCAGAAATGCAGGATAAATCTGCGTACAATAGACCTTTGTAGACTGGCCCTTCCTCGGACCCTGCGCATAGCGGGTGGTTGTGTCTAGGAGGAGAAGGAGACAGTATGCATAGTGTCTTCAAGTTTTATAGTTTTGCAGTACTATGTGTAACCTTGTACATAGACCTGTAGAGTTGTATTAATAGATAGAGATAAAATAAGATGCAGCTGAAGTTTTTACTTGACTCCTGATATTGATAGTTTTCATTCTGAATATGTGAATTATTTTTATGATACTAAATCAATTATATTAATGGACTTTGTACTTCTTGTAAAGATTCACTTTTCTTGGCTAAGGAAATAAAACCTATTACACTCTCCTAATACTATGGTTACTTTCACTAATGAATATCTATGTTGCTCGAATCCTTCAAAAACATCACTAACTTATCTCGAATATTCCGAAAAATATATAAACTTTGGAAAATTAAACACATATCTTGTTTTATTTTTAAAAAATCGGAGCAACATAGTTTATGTTGAAAGTGAAGAAAATCAAAGATTGTTGAATCTGACAAAAGAACATCTATTTGCATAAAAAATACAAATTATCCGTATTCAATATTTATATTAAATCAAACAAGCCAAAATATGTGTATGTGTTTTCATACAAACACTTATTGTTTAACCATAGTTAAGCAATATATATTCTTAGTTGTGACTGTTAAGATTAAATTTCTTAATTTGATATAAACATTAGATACGAATAATGAAAAAGATCTTTTCTAAACATCACCACCACCAAGTATTTGAACATGAACCACAAATCATGACAATTTTTAGTGTAAACATTATATTAGGCAGAATATAAAGGGTCAACAAACAAACAAGTCATTGAGAAAAAGAGAAAATTGACTATAAATTGGACATTTTAGGAAGAAAAAATAACACAAAGACATGGTAGGTCCCCCAAATTTTTATGTAGATAAACTAGAATTTTTTTTCTTTGATAGAAAAAAAGGTGTCAATTCACCTTTCACTTTCATGGCAAAAAGGATCTATTCTTAATTCCTTACATATGCTAAAAAGGTAGAAAAATGGAGGATAAAGTTCTCTTTTTCTTCTTACTTTTTGGTTACTTTTTCCAAGTATATAACTTTATATATTTATAATAACCAAAGAGAGATAAACTTATAATATATGGTTATCCATTAGTTGACAATAAGGTAGATATATGTCATGATTTGAATAAAAAACTATACTTTAAAAATATTTAATGTTGGACCAGTTGTCTGTTTTCCTGACTCTTCTTTCAAGTTAAGACACCAATATTTTCATTACTACCCATTAGCTTTTTGAGCCACATATTTTCTTTAAAAATATGTTGTTCTATGGGACCCTAGACCAAAGTGCATGTTAAGCTTTAAATTACTTTTAATTTCTTGGATCTAAATTTAGTATTTTTTCTACATTTGGGACATTTGTTTGATTTTAAAGAGAACCTAAATTTTTGTGTAAATGAGAAGAATCTTTGGTGGACACATAAATAGAAGATGTACAGGAAATGCGAAAGATTGATTATAATATATGACATATATTTATCTTATTGAGAATATATTATAGACAAGAAGGTATGACGGTCGAGGATTACAGTAAAGAAGTGAATGGTAATAGATGATTGAAGATTTTTATAGTACTTTTATGTAGAGACATGGTCTAGTCTCTTCTTCTTCATAGTTAGTAATATTAGTTTGTATTTGCGTAGTGTCTTTTTTTTTTCAATTTTATTATTACATGTTATTTCATTTGTTTTGTTCATCTTCCTATTGACGGTCGTTACTTTCCTTTCATTACTATTTTGATAACACTTTTTTAGACAAAAATCTACTGGAAACAGTTTATCCCACAAAGATAGACATATGATTTGCTTATATCCTATATTTTCTAAATTTTACTTGTAAAATTACATTGAATTAACATTCAATATTTATATCAAAATCAAATAATTTTACCTTCAGAGTAACAACTAAAGCGAGCATATATATATCATTTACCCATAACTTTTAAAGAGATAAATGACTGTACTCAAGACAAATCTGATTGGAAAAAA